>OZ020297.1:8521886-8652686 GCA_963971205.1 Aethes cnicana
GGTTTATGTTTTTCGAGTGTATGTATGTATATTTCTTTGGCACGCTGTGTAGCCTAAGTGGCTGGATGGATTTTAGCTTTCGAGTTGTCGTTAGATTCGTCTTAATTGAATTAGTGACACTGGGTCACAGAATAAGTAATAGTACTAACGTACAGAAGGCCGACTGCTAACAAAAAACCGGTTTTATTGCACCGTACGCTCCCAAAGTGGCCATCTCTTTCTACCGCATGCAGCGCGCTCTTTCGGAGGCCACGCCTAGCGCTAGGGCTGGCGCACTCGAAAACATATTAAATCATGCGTCTAGTATTAGTACATAGGTTAGGTAGAATAGTGTTATTAACAAAACATACATTTAAGTTAGTTACTTATTATTATTATTATTATTAAAAACACTCATCTACACAGATGCTACAACGTAATTTACTATTAAGTTATCACATACTTTATCTTTCAATTTATGAATCAGCTAAATTCAAAATTAAGACACTACTGCTACTACTACTACAGCCTATTTGCGTCCCACTGCTGGGCACAGGCCTGCCCTCATCATGAGAGGGTTTGGCCCAGTGCGGATTGGGGACTTCACACATATCTTTGAATTACTACGCAGATGCGTGCTGCGTGCGATGTTTTCCTTCACCGAAAAGCTCAGTGGTAAATTCAAATTGAATTTCGCACATAAGTAAACTTAGAGGTGCGAGCCGGAATCGAACCCCCGACCCTCGGCATGAGAGGCGGTAGGTCGAACCAACAACTACATTATCATAATATACTAGCCGTTGTCCGCGACTTCGTCCCGCGTACATAGAATTTGCGTACCCGGTGATACTTTACTGTACATGTATAGTTATTTTTATGATTCTTTAACTACCTCCATACCAAATTTCATCACTTGACTCGTTACGAAATAATTACCAAATCATTTTACTGTTGTTGTTACTACAGCCCTCTGCTATACAATATTTTTTTGACATAATTCAATTTTCATAGCACTTTTGACTCTTGCGTCACGACTCGGGACGTTAAGAGTTTACGCGCGCGCGTGCATTCGCTAGCAGTGCGCGGCAACCACTAATCATCACGCCACGGTGCGAAGCCGGCGAGTACTTGTATCGAGCGCGACGAAATCAAAGAGTGCGCCGCGCCTGACTGGGTATAATTATCAAAGTTGCAAAAACAAAGTGGCTGACTTTTGGAGGCATTTTAAACGTTTCCAAAAAAAATTTTGGTCGAAGCCTATAAAGTTGGGTATCAAAATGAAGGGCTTAACGCACGGATTACAAATATATAATATATGTGAAATAAAGTTACTTTGCAGTCGGGCTTTTTATTTTTGCAAAAATCGAGTTATTTTTTCTATTTTACAGACGCTCCGCCCAAATCGCCCTGCTCCAAAAGAGCTGGCCCGAAATGTTCGTTCTGGGCCTGTCTCAATTCTCCGGAGCCCTCGGCCTCGCGGGGACCCTGCCGCAGCTGGCGGCTCATCTGCAGGCCGAGCTCCGCGCCCGCGCCGCCGGACACCCCGCCGCCGCCGACCCCGGCGCAGAGGTACCCACAGACACACACACAGACAGCTGGCGGCTCATCTGCAGGCCGAGCTCCGGGCCCGCGCCGCCGGACACCCCGCCGCCGCCGACCCCGGCGCAGAGGTACCCACAGACACACACACAGACAGCTGGCGGCTCATCTGCAGGCCGAGCTCCGGGCCCGCGCCGCCGGACACCCCGCCGCCGCCGACCCCGGCGCATAGGTACCCACAGACACACACACAGACAGCTGGCGGCTCATCTGCAGGCCGAGCTCCGGGCCCGCGCCGCCGGACACCCCGCCGCCGCCGACCCCGGCGCAGAGGTACCCACAGACACACACACAGACAGCTGGCGGCTCATCTGCAGGCCGAGCTCCGGGCCCGCGCCGCCGGACACCCCGCCGCCGCCGACCCCGGCGCAGAGGTACCCACAGACACACACACAGACAGCTGGCGGCTCATCTGCAGGCCGAGCTCCGGGCCCGCGCCGCCGGACACCCCGCCGCCGCCGACCCCGGCGCATAGGTACCCACAGACACACACACAGACAGCTGGCGGCTCATCTGCAGGCCGAGCTCCGGGCCCGCGCCGCCGGACACCCCGCCGCCGCCGACCCCGGCGCAGAGGTACCCACAGACACACACACAGACAGCTGGCGGCTCATCTGCAGGCCGAGCTCCGGGCCCGCGCCGCCGGACACCCCGCCGCCGCCGACCCCGGCGCAGAGGTACCCACAGACACACACACAGACAGCTGGCGGCTCATCTGCAGGCCGAGCTCCGGGCCCGCGCCGCCGGACACCCCGCCGCCGCCGACCCCGGCGCATAGGTACCCACAGACACACACACAGACAGCTGGCGGCTCATCTGCAGGCCGAGCTCCGGGCCCGCGCCGCCGGACACCCCGCCGCCGCCGACCCCGGCGCAGAGGTACCCACAGACACACACACAGACAGCTGGCGGCTCATCTGCAGGCCGAGCTCCGGGCCCGCGCCGCCGGACACCCCGCCGCCGCCGACCCCGGCGCATAGGTACCCACAGACACACACACAGACAGCTGGCGGCTCATCTGCAGGCCGAGCTCCGGGCCCGCGCCGCCGGACACCCCGCCGCCGCCGACCCCGGCGCAGAGGTACCCACAGACACACACACAGACAGCTGGCGGCTCATCTGCAGGCCGAGCTCCGGGCCCGCGCCGCCGGACACCCCGCCGCCGCCGACCCCGGCGCATAGGTACCCACAGACACACACACAGACAGCTGGCGGCTCATCTGCAGGCCGAGCTCCGGGCCCGCGCCGCCGGACACCCCGCCGCCGCCGACCCCGGCGCAGAGGTACCCACAGACACACACACACAGACAGCTGGCGGCTCATCTGCAGGCCGAGCTCCGGGCCCGCGCCGCCGGACACCCCGCCGCCGCCGACCCCGGCGCAGAGGTACCCACAGACACACACACACAGACAGCTGGCGGCTCATCTGCAGGCCGAGCTCCGGGCCCGCGCCGCCGGACACCCCGCCGCCGCCGACCCCGGCGCAGAGGTACCCACAGACACACACACACAGACAGCTGGCGGCTCATCTGCAGGCCGAGCTCCGGGCCCGCGCCGCCGGACACCCCGGCGCAGAGGTACCGACAGACAGATAAACACTGACACACTGACTGATTGATTATATACGCTCTCACAACCTGACAGTACATGGTGACTGACGAATAACACTCACACTACATGACTTGACTTTTTTTTATGTCGACGGTATAGACAAACGAGCGCCCAGCCTACCTGATGGTAAGTGGTCACTGCGGCCCATGGACACCGAAATCCTTTGATCCCGCATTAAGAAACCATAAGATCTCGAATGCGTTGCCTACCCTGAGGCCTAAGATCGAATGCCTCTATGCCAGAAATTTTACTCTTGTTTCCACAGTATTTTTATTTAACATGAAATAGTAAATTACCGCCCGTGGTTTGTCAAAAGTTTTACGTTTTGTCTTGGCCAAGAAGTGAGATTTTCGCTCCGCGTAGCGGGCAGAAAATCCCACTTTACGGCCAAGGGTGGTAAAGCATATTAACGATGGATTTTTCCAATTCTTCTTCAGAGATTAGGCAACAATGGATGAAACTAGGAGAAAAATGCTGGCAAATTAAGCAATTATGTTCTTTCAGATCACCACAGCGGATTATTCGGACGAGCGTGTGGCGGAAGTGAGCAGCATGCTGTCTCGCTTGCACCAATACATCGAGCACATGGAGCAGCTGCGAGTGAGC
The DNA here is from genome assembly GCA_963971205.1 of Aethes cnicana. Classification (NCBI taxonomy): domain Eukaryota; kingdom Metazoa; phylum Arthropoda; class Insecta; order Lepidoptera; family Tortricidae; genus Aethes; species Aethes cnicana. The sequence goes on from OZ020297.1 coordinate 8,525,682, forward strand.
GAGAGGGAGCACGCCCACCTGAGGGCGCTGTGTTTCTTCTCACCTGGTGAGTTACTTCATAAAACGCAACTCAATCGAACTGTTAGAAAGTTATTAAAAAGCTGAACTGGCCTCGTGGTTCGACATCCACCTCGTATGCAGAGGGTTGGGGTTCGAAACCGGCTCGCGCCTCTGAGTTTACTTATGTGCGAAGTTAAATTTGAATCTATCACAGAGTTTTTCGGTGAAGTAAAACATTGTGAGGAAACCTGCACGCATCTGCGAAGTAGTTCAAGGATAAAAAATAAAAAATATCTTGGGACATTTCACACATATTGACCTAGCCCCAAACTAAGCAAAGCTTGTACTATGGATGCTAGACAACGATATAAATACTTATGTAGAGAAATACATACATATATAAATACCAACATCCATGAGTCAAGTACAAACATTCGTGTTCATCACACAAAGTTTGCCCCGAGCGGGACTCGAACCCGCGACCATCGGAACAGAAGGCAGGGTCACTACCAACTGGACCAATTCGGATGTGTGTGTTCCGAATCTGCCCAAACCCTCTCGTAATGAGAGAAGGCCTGTGCCCAGCAGTGGGACGTAAATAGGCTGATGTGGTGGTGGTTAATTATTTATGAATTCGTTGAGCATGTCAATGTTAAAAAAAAAAAACAATTCAATCATTTATTCAGCAAATTGGCCACATTTGGGCACTTTTGCACGTCATAAGAAAATTAAATGAATCTACCAGCGCTAGTAGCCCATTGCTGAGAACAAGACAACCAAACAAACTCAGCAGAAAGCTTGTTTCAAAATTTCAATTAAAATTTCACAATACATTCTTACAAAAATACTTTTTAATACAGTTGTTCAAAAAGTAAACATTTCGATACCTGTTTAACGTGCTAAAATTTTGTTTTTGACAGCTAGTGAGCGTGCCTAAAGTTGTTTTTACGAACCAGTGCGTAAAGTTTTTTGAGCTCCATCCTGTTTGTTTATTTCTTTTTTTTCGCTAATGTATTAAAAAATGTCGTTTGATACACGTGCGAAATTGTCATTTTCACTCGTCCCTAGTGTATGTATAATATACTATTTCAGGGATGTATACTCCCTACATTAACAAAAAATATTAATTTAATTTGTTCCCCAGACGGCGCGCCCGAGGCGTTAACCCGTCAACTGCACGCGCATCAAGCGTCCCTGGTCCGCTCGCTGCGCGCGCTCTGCCAGCCGGACGACGAGCGCGCCAGCTCCCTGCTGCTGCAGCTGCCGGGGCTGCGCGCCTTCCCGGGGCCCTTCCTCGAGGACGTGCTGTTCGTGGGCTTCGTCGGCGACGTCAGCGTCGACGCCGTGCTGCCGTACCTGCTCAACGGGAACCTGGAGCGCTGGTGAGGACCTCGCACCCTATCTACACTTTTGGCGACATCTATCGGACAACACGTTTTGATAAAATCTATACTATAATAAAAGAGCAGAACCCGGCGTGTCTGTACATACAAAGAAAAGTTCAAAAAAAGGAGCGGGGGGTCTAAAGATGTATGGTAGACCACAAAAAAGCGATTTTTAGAAATCTTTTCTGTCTGTCTGTCTGTTTGTTAGAGTTAATCTCCGAATCTACTGAACCGATTTGAATGCAGTTTTCATGGGTAGATAAAGCATCATTTGGAGCAACATATAAACTATGTTTGATTAAAATCGCATGTCGGAAAGAAAAGTTATCGGCAATTTTATATTCCACGCAGACGAAGTCGCGGGCAGAAGCTAGTCAATAAATAAATATCTTGGAACTTTTCACACATATTGACCTAGCCCCAAATTAAGCAAAGCTTGTACTATGGGTGCTAGACAACGACATAAATACTTATATAGAGAAATACATACATATATAAATACTAAACATCCATGACTCGAGTACAAACATTCGTGTTCATCACACAAAGTTTGCCCCGAGCGGGACTCGAACCCGCGACCATCGGAACAGAAGGCAGGGTCACTACCAACTGGACCAATCCGGCCGTCAACTGATTTTTCTGACGCGTCAGATTTTTCTTATAAAATCTGTATATGTCTATTTCTTGTTTCAGATACGGCTGATGGTTCAAGTGGCATAGAAGAACAATAATTCAGAATGTGTATTTTTATATGTAACTTGTGTAGATAAATAAAGTAGAGGAGCGTTTGAATTTCCAGCGGAATAAATTTTAACTTAGTGTAGGAGAAAATGAAAATATAATTGGTGTCCCGGTGCTTCTTATCGTGCAATACATAAATAAAAAGTTTATTAATAATTTTATCTTAACAAAAAGGAACCTTATTATAACCGTTGAGAGCAGATGTATATAAACCATCGTTAATGTATTGCCAAGTAAAGTAGTATTTTTAATGTTTATGTCCTTATTGACAAATATTTACATCATTTTATGTATGTGCAAGAGTTCGTCAAGATCTTATGGTCATTAAATAAATAATCATGATCTCAACTATGCGTTGAATTTACTTAATAAGTAACATTTTAGTATTCGTCCATTAATTTTAGCTTAGTATTTAAACTTACTTACATACATTTTGTAACATGTATGTAGGAATGTTTTAACTGTTTTAGGATTGCCCTAAGTGCCTTAATTGTATAATTATTTTTAATAAAGTGATTAATTGTAAACTTTATCATTTCATTTTAGAAACCAAATATGGCTTTGTGAAGCTAATTTATTTTTGTAAGAAAAAGAACAAAGTATTCATCACACTGCAAATATTTTTTACCGTGTTTTTATCTATGGACAAGAAATCTGCATAATTTGGCCGTCTGTCAATTACATACATAGAGAAATATTTGTTGTTATTGGTTTTACTTAAATTATTAAAAAATGCCGCGCTGTGCAGTTCCATGAGAACGGACGACACGTATTTCCGAAAGAATTGGTATGTATCTGGGGCAGGTATAATTGCATTGGGATGTCTTCATTTTCATCACAAATAACTGAACCAAAATTAAAACTGTGGTCAATATTTAACAATTTTTAACAAATCTACTTAAAATTGTCATCAAAAAAACCCGTAAAAATTTGACAGCTGCAGTGTTTGGGTTTTGGTTTGGGTCAAGCGTTTGCAGCGCCTTCTGAGTCGAGCTTTGCGTATTCTTATCCATTACTGCAGTAAGCAGTAGCGTTTTTCCGGGATAAAAAGTAGCCTATGTCCTTTCCCGGGACCCCAACTACTTTCGTGCCAAATTTCGTCTCAATCGGTCCAGCGGTTGAAGCGTGAAGAGGTAACAGACAGACAAAGTTACTTTCGCATTTATAATATTAATATGGATATTTATTACCTATAAAAATTCGGTCATGCTTTATTGACGCAAGATATCCCATTTTCTTTCTTATCTTGTCTTCCATTCAACCATATCAATCTCTGAGATAACATATTGACGTGTTGTCACATGCTTTTGCTGGCGTTTTACTTAATCAAAACAATGCCTTTGTTTAAATTTGCAGTTGCTAAGGGGCTTTTAAAAGGGGACGAAATAAAAGAAAAACATCCACTTGAGCTGATTCCCACGATAGTAAACCTTCCAGATATAAAAGTACTTTACATCGCCCTTGGCCGTAAAGTGGGATTTTCTGCCCGCTACGCGAAGAGAAAATCTCACTTCTTGGCCAAGGCAAGACGTAAAACTTTTGACAAACCACGGGCGGTAATTCGTAAAGCCCCAGATCGCAATATTATGGCCCTCACCTTCGGTTCGGGCCACAGAAACCTGCGATCTGGGACATTTGCGAATTAACCACCCTAGGTCTGTAATGTACTATTACATCACCCTTGGCCATAAAGTGGGATTTTCTGCCCGCTACGCGGAGAGAAAATCTCACTTCTTGGCCAAGGCAAGACGTAAAACTTTTGACAAACCACGGGCGGTAATTCGTAAAGCCCCAGATCGCATATTTATGGCCCTCACCTTCGGTTCGGGCCACAGAAACCTGCGATCTGGGACATTTACGAATTCACCACCCTAGGTCTGTAATGTACTATTACGTCACCCATGGCCGTAGTGTGATTTTCTGCCCGCTACGCGGAAAGAAAATCTCACTTTCTGACCAAGGCAAGACGTAAAACTTTTGACAAACCACGGGCGGTAATTCGTAAAGCCCCAGATCGCATATTTATAGCCCTCACCTTCGCTTCGGGTCACAACCACCCGCAATCTGGGACATTAACGAATTCACCGCCCTAGGTCTGTAATGTACTATAAACGCCGTGCATCCAGGTTACGTGGCCACAGATATGTCGGCCCGCAACGGCGCCCTGTTCACTGACGAGGGCGCTGCGGCGCCGCTGTTCCTCGTCCTCGACGCTGATGACGCCGTTCGCGGCCAGTTCGTCTGTGTGCGACCATCAAATCGTGCCTTGGAATGGCGAGTTGTCTAGCAGCTAGAGGGTCATCTTTAATGAAGCCACTAGACGCGAAGCGAACTCCCAGTGTTGCCAATTTAGCACAACTACTACTACTACTACAGCCTATTTGCGTCCCACTGCTGTTTACAGGCCTACCCTCATCATGAGAGGGTTTGAGCTATAGTCCCCACGCGGGCCCAGTGCAGATTGGGGACTTCACACATATCTTTGAATCATTCGCAGACGCGTGCAGGTCTCCTCACGATGTTTTCCTTCACCGAAAAGCTCATGGTAAATTCAAATTGAATTTTGTACGTAAGTAAACTTAGGTGCGAGCCGGAATCGAACCTCCGACCCTCATCATGAGAGGCAGTAGGTCAAACCACTAGGCCACCACGGCTTTTTTACGGCTTGAACAACGCACAGCCGAAACTACTGCTCGTAGAAAGTTGAAATTTGCCATTGACAGCCTGACACGATAGTGGCGACAGCTAACGAGCAGGAATCGTGGCCCTCATTCTAGAAACAACCAGATTAGGAAGAAAAGTCTAATATTAGATGAACTAGTAGCAGAGTTTTCTTTACAAATAAATACATAGGAATGTCCATCACCAACCAGAACAGTACAGTAGTAAGAAGGTTTTTTATGTAAAAAAAACCTGAAACCGAACCACAAAGTGCACTTATTCAGTTAATTCAGTATTAGTCTGGATCGTTATTAAATAATTTTTGCCTATTTGCTATTGTCTACTTACTTATTTCAGGTTTAGATAACGAGGACTTTGATTATAAAGTTATCAGGGAACTGGTGGGGGGTACGTGATAAAACGTGTAGCAACACTGGTCTTGTTTTTTTTTTCAATTCCATTTTCAGCTGTCAAACTTGCCGGTACTTTGTGAAATTGTGCGCGGCGTTCGTTCTTGATAAAATATAATAATTTGATTTTGGTAGTAATTATGGCTACAAAAGTCGCTGTGGTGACCGGCGCGAATAAAGGAATCGGTTTTGCGATCGTCCGTGGTCTGTGCAAGCGGTTCGAAGGGGTGGTTTACCTTACATCTCGCGACGAATCTCGAGGGAAAGAAGCTGTGGTAAAACTTGAGTGCGAGGGTTTGAAGCTTAATTACCATCAACTGGACATCACGAGCACCAAAAGCGTGGAGATATTCCGTGACTACATAAAGGAGAACTACGGCGGTATTGATGTTTTGGTGAATAACGCCGCTATTGCGTTTAAAAGCGATGCTAAAGAGCCAATAGCGGTTCAAGCCGAGCAAACATTGTTTGTGAACTATTTTTGTTTGTTGTCGACTTGCGAGATCTTGCTCCCTATCGTTCGAGAGGGGGGTAGAGTGATCAACCTCTCTAGTTCTGCTGGCCATTTGAGTCATATTCCAAGTACACTGCTAAGAAACAGGTTTAAGGATGAAAGTCTAACTGTGGAGCACTTATCAGAGCTGATGCAGCAGTACATAGAGGCTGCGAGACAGGGGACTCAGGCGGCGGAGTGGGGTAACTCATCCTATGTGGTGTCAAAAGTCGGAGTGACTGCATTAACAAAGATTCAACAAAGAATGTATAACAGCAAAAGTAAGTATGACTTTAAGCTGTTACGATTGACTGACCACATTTTTCATTTATCCCACCGATAAAACTATGCCTCACACTACAATACAATACAAATACTCTTTATTGAACAACACACAATAGAGAAAAAAAGGACAGAACAAAAAGATCAGGAATATATGTTGTTAGGTATACAGCAGGCAGTCTTATCGCTAATAGAGCGATCTCTCCCAGACCTTTGGTAGTGGATATCAAATAAAGAGATAAGCCTCACTCTTGTAGGGTTTTTGCAGAGACTATCTTCTTTGTGTACTCTATAAATTAATAGTAATATCAGTTTGTATTTATTACCTTTTGTGTCTGATTAGGATAAACTAAGTGTAAATGATAACCATTACTATTATCAGGGTTTAGTTGATAAGTTTAGAAGAGGACCAAGATAATGTCCACTTCACAGTTGCTCAATAACCAATCTAATATATAACATTCTCGTGTCACAGTGTTTGTAACCAAACTCGTCTGAAACAACTCGACCGATTCTTATGAAATTTGGAGTGTATACTCAGTAGGTCTGAGAATAGGATGTAAGCTATTTTTATACCCAAAAAGATTCAAAGCGGTACGAAGTCCGCGGGGTCAGCTAGTATATATATAAAACTACTCGTCGTAGAGAGCTGAAATTTGGCATTGGGGAGTGCAAACGGGGTTTTACGTTTTTAATGTGTACACATACAAAGTCGCAGGCAAGAGCTAGTAATAAGGTGATATAAAATGGACCTAATTGCCTCTTACTGAAAAAAAAACAATGACATGCAATGAATAAGTTTATTCTCCCAACTACAGCATTCTGTGATGCAATATTTCAATTCAAGGAGGAAGAAGTAATAGTCCTGTAATGAGGAAGAATATGATTATCATTAGCATGTTAATTGGCGTCAACCTATGATCAAAGCTATTTAGTATCTATGACAACAGCATGCCTAGCATATCAAGAGCAAACTTTTGGGGGTTCAGTACTAAGTTATAATTGTACTTTCGCATCAGCAGTATTAAAAATAAAAACACCAGATAGTTAAATTGCATTCTATTTCCACAAAGTGTTGAGAGCTGAGTAACAAGCAGGCCTTGATATGTTTTTTAAATAATCATTTATAGCACGACACAACTTAGAAGTCGCGCGGCGAAGCACTTAAGCCGTTGACTCAAGAATCTATAATTGTTTAATCCACGCGCCTTCTACGTACGTAGCTGTACCTACATATTTGTGATAATGTCCCAATATATTATTATTATTGTTGGTACATTTTCATGTCGGGCCCATGGGGACCCAGTCATTCGCATTCATGGGACCGAAGCCAACATGAAGAGGCTTTTGCTAGTATCACAATATCCTTGTTTGAACTATCAAGTACCTATACGAGCGTCGGCGCCGTCACGCTTATCTTATCAGATACGACATTAGAATGTAGCTAGACTCATAATCCATGATACAGTCTGTACTACTCTTTAAGTGACAATTGACATCTATTAAGGCCCGCCACATACAGTCTGAATTCCGAACGCATGCCCGTCTTACAAAATGTAGGGCCCTGCCATGCAATTCGGAATTCTGAACGGAAAATTACTGGGTGTGTGTGGTAGGTCCATACATTTTGTATGGAGGGTATGCGTTCGGAATTTCCGAATCGGAATTCCGTTGCGGGATTCCGTTACGGGATCACGACTGTATTTGGCGGGTCTTAGCTGGGATTTACTGCGAGTGATGTATTTGGAAACACGGGCACGCGCATAGATACACTTGGCATATCGTGCACATGTAGCGAGTGTCCTTGCGTTTCTTCTGTTTCGCGCACACTTTGCAGCGCTGGTACTTGTCTGCGCGCGCCGGCATGTGCTGCGCGGCCGCCGGCGGCAGACTCAGCACCGGCTTCGCCAGCGCCCGCGTCAACTTCAGAGGCTCCTCCAAACTCACTTGCCCATTATTATATGTCTCTATCAACTGCCTCATAAGACGGATCTGAAACTGAGCGAAATTCGTCCTCCCCGTATCCTTCCTCGCCATAACGAAAGAGTAATACGCGTTCAACAAATGCAAGTCCACCACGTGAAATATCAGCTTCTTGTGCCAGTGCAACGGACGCAACGGCCTGATCGACGAAATCATAAAGTCGGAAGTGTCAGCGCTGTGAGTCCTCATGTTTTTCGAGTAGTCTATGAACGCGAATGGTTTCGCTATCGGGTTCCCCGTGATCTTGTCCCTCTTCTTGGTCTGCTTGAGGGTGTCATCGTGGATGGTGGTCAGCATGTACGTGTAGGATTTCAGGTGCCACTGTATCGCCGTCAGCGGATCTGAATACCCCACGGAAATCTGCCCGGGCTCCAAATTCCTAACAAAATTCGGCATCCCCGGCTTATTCTGGAGAGTTTTCCCGCAAGCGTAAAGATTGTTCTCGTATAGACGCTTCAACAATCTGGGGCTCGTGAAACGATCGTCCAGGTACAAGTGGCGATACGTGTTGAAGAAAGGTTTCAGTAAGGTCACGATCTGTTCCTCAGGAGCAGTGAGATTGCTCAGCACGATCTGATCAGCCTTTCCTCCGCCGAAGTACAAGGTGAAATCGATTATCAGGCCTGTCTTCAGATCGCGGACGAGGAACAATTTGACGCCGGCTTTCTTTTGGTCGCTCTTGGTGTAAATTGATCCTCTGAAGGGTATATTGTATTGGTCGACGTTGAGAGTCTTGGAGGGGTATTTCACGATATTCTTAAACTTGGATCGCGCGTGATTGATCAGGATATCGAGGATGTTGATCTGAGCCGCGCTTGTCGGTGTCCGCAGCAGAAAAAGTAGTGTCATGAACCGCATGCGCTGCATGAGGTTCCCGAATATTGGCGAATACAGCAGATGGTCCGTGGACCAGTGCTCGTCCAGCCGGAGACGTTTGTTCCTCGTCATCAGCATGCACATGGTTAAAAATATGTAGAACTCTGGAACACTAAGGTCGTGCCATTTCTTCAGATGCGAGTCCCCTTGGTTATCTTCGTCTGCCACAAAGTCTTTGTACGTTTGGTTTATGCTGTTGACTATTATCCCTGCTATTTCGGGATCGAAGAAATGGAGGAAATAATCTATTTCTCTGGCGTCCTCGGTTAATAACGTGGGGTTGATTTCCATGGGTTTCTCTGGGAACGGTATTACTTTTGGGTCGAATTTCTCCGAACACCAGATGATGTCGGAGTATTGGTTCGATGATCCTGAGGATGGTGGATTTTGTAATGGAGGGTCTTCTCTTTCGTCTTCCGAAGTCTGCAAAGTAATAAGTACCTAATAAAACACAAGTTCTAGTTATAGGCGCGCGGACTAAGCCATGCGGATTTCAGTTCATAAATTATTAGTTACAACTACTACTACTACAGCCTATTTGCGTCCCACTGCTGGGCACAGGCCTCCTCTCATCACGAGAGGGTTTGGTTGGGCTATAGTCCCCACGCGGGCCCAGGACTTCACACACATCTTTGAATTACTTCGCAGATGCGTGCAGGTTTCCTCACGATGTTTTCCTTCACCGAAAAGCTCAGTGGTAAATTCAAATTGAATTTCGCACATAAGTAAACTTAGAGGTGCGAGCGGGAATCGAACCCCCGATCCTCTGCATGAGAGGCGGTATGTTGAACCACTAGGCCACCACGGCTTCATTAGTTACAAACTTGTCTTAAATCGGATATTAAACCATTAAAACTGTTCCTGCAACTGCAAGTTTTTTTTTCGAAAATTCAATTAGAAGAAATTATATCTACTTTTTCTGCAGATTTAACTAAACAACAACTATTAGTAGGTTCCAACACAACATAGAAAGTTTTTTTAACTAAATGTACCTTTTTTAGTCCTCACCTCGCAGTTCATCAAAGAGTCAGTATCCGAGAAGGCATCCATAGCAATTTGGGCTTCCATCATTCGAAGCAATTCATCAGAGAACTTATCTTCCTCGGTAGCAGCCATTATTAACTATTAATGTAAAATTTGCTATTATTTGAAAATTCACCTTCCAATTTGGGTAGTATTCTGACGTTCGGTTTGTTTTGTCGGGAAATATCGACCGCTGCGCAAGTTTCGGGAGACGAATGCGCGTCAGTGTTGCCAGTAGAATTAGATTCCCGCTAACTTGGCGTTTTTTTATCGGAGGCCGTAGACACGACGATCACGTGTGGTGGGTCCTGACGAACCGCTTAACTAATCTCATCGCTGCTCTTAAGTTAATTGAAATACCTAAAACTTACTTATTTAGTATGAATTAATGTGATTATTTTATATTTTAATAAATCTACTGCATTAAATTCTTATATCACTATGGCCAGCTTCCACAAATGAGCCAAGTTCGCTCCTCAGATATTGTAGGCAACGGCCGTTGATTTTGTTTCTTTCGTGTTGTATTTTTGTTTTGTGTGAGAGAGAGAGAGAGAGAAACATTTATTTGCCTCAAACATGGGTCAGAACAGGTGTTACAATGATTTTATGTGCCAAACATGTCTTACGCCCGGTTCCTATATCCACGAAACGCCTCGTTTTGCCTACGGACGGTTAAAATTTGACAGATTCTCTATGGAACAAATGTCAAAAATCAACCGTCCGTAGGCAAAACGAGGCGTTTCGTGGATATAGGAACCGGGCCTTACTGTAAATCAGCGTACAAATATTAAAAATGACCTTATTTTAAATGATAATTAACAAAATACAATAACCTAGCCTTTAAGAAATATAATAATGCAAGTCATAATTTATAAAATAATACATTACAAAATCATTAATTATAAGTTACAGTCATTACTCATAAATTCATTAATAGTGTAAAAGCAATTATCCAATAAGTATTTATATAATAATCTTCGAAACTCTCTTGTTGTTAGGTCTTTAAAATTGCCAGGCAATTTATTATATAATTTTATAGCCATACCGTATACATTGTTACGACAGAGGGCAAGTATTTGAGATGGCACATGAATTTCATTGCGTCTACGTTTATTTGTAGTTAATTTGAACATTTCTATGTGTTTCTTTACGAACAAGCACATTTCAAAAATATATAACGAAGGCAAAGGCAGTATGTTTTTTTTCTTAAATAAAGGTCTGCAGCTATCCAGGAAGTCCGCTCCACAAACAGATCGGATGCATTTTTTCTGAGCGTCACTAATAAATGGTTTTGTTTGTTTCTTTAGATATAAAGATAAACGCAGTGCACCCGGGGTACGTGGACACGGACATGACGTCCCACAAGGGTCATCTGAGCATCGACGAGGGCGCGCGCGCGCCGCTTTTCCTAGCGCTGGACGCGGGAGACTCCGTGCGCGGCCAGTACCTGTGGTACGACAGCCGCATCGTCAGCTGGGACGGAGAGAAACCGGACAATTAGACCCGCCATAGTCACCGAGTGTGTTGGTTGGCGTTGGCGCCACTATCTATAAGGCGGTGGCTGTCAATGTCAAGTTACTGTACGACTATTTGCTACTTACTGTACGACTATGCATTAGACTGATGTGATATAAGTACCTATTGGAAAAAATAAAATAAAAAACGAATTTTTAATAAATTATTTATATTATTGGGCTACTTACTTCATTCCGCCATTTCGTAACCTGGGCCAAAAAATGGAATTAATGTTCCTTATAGCTTGGCAAACGAGTGTGAAAAAATCTTAAATAAAAATAAGACTTCATTATTTATTTATTTATTTAATTCCATACAGGCAGCAATTCGCTGATAACATCGCTAATATCGCTGGCAACACTGGAAATATGGTTTAAGACGCTAAACCATATTTCCACTGTTGCCAGAGTTCATGTTAGTAAGAACTAATTTTCCATGCCAACCTATATGTCAACTCAACTTAGATATTATACCTATCCACAAAATAAAAAAAAAGAAACTGTTAATTTAATAACTGCAGATATCTGACAGTTGGAGACCTGGTGACCCGTAACACAGGATTATCCTAGCTCGGGCACCAGTCTCCACCGCATAAGTCTACTTACCCTATCTTGCCTGTATTATGTAATAAGATAAGTTGAATATTTTGTATTTTGATGGTGGAGAGATTGATTGATTGATTGATATACTCAAATTATAAGGTAGATAGATAACAATTAAACTAATAAGTAGGTATGTGTGTGTACATGCGGAATAGGTATTTTCACTCCTATTCGAAAAGGAGTACTTTATTCCCCGTTTAGATTCCTCTTTATTTCTGCCCCGCAAACAGGGAGCAAAGTACGATTTTGCCTGCTGCATCTGGTTTTCTCATAGGAATGAAAAACAGAGTGTACGACACGTTAGCAAAGTTATTTAAACCTTGGGTGACATAGCTTGAATCCCTCGCTAGCTCAAGATTCCACTACCTATTCTGGAATCTTTCGCGTCGCTCTGTATTCAATCCGTCACCCGCGATAAAATATACCATTTTGCTCCCTAGTCACACAATCTACTATTTCCGTTCACCTACCAAAACAGAAAGGATCGTGACTTGCGAAATGTTCGTAAATAACATATTTGAAAAAAAAACTGCTTTCACCTCAGCAGCTCGAACAAGTAGACTTTGCTGTCAGAAATCAGTGAGCAAAGGTGAGCAAAATCGTGTTTGTTTCACTGAGTGAGACAGAGTGAGACAAAGTATTTTTTTTAATCCATTATCCCATCAGGCAAAGGCCTAAGCCATGCAGCCACAGTGTCATGTTTTAGTTTAATGTGATCAATTTACTATGCTAGATCAAAATTATTTAGTAAGATACGTAGAATAAACAAATAAAAGTACCTACTTAAAAACAAAACGAATAAAAAACTTCATAAAATGTAGTGAAATCGTTCCCGCGCTTTTTCTTTTTTTTCAAGTCGTCGTCGTTTCATTCTTACTAACCTACTTCTTATACTAAAATTCGAACTATCTCGATTTTATTAGCTCTCTTATTTTCATTTCTTTAAGAAAAGGGGGAGAAATATATTAGGCAAGTCAGAGCGAATCTATTTTCATAGAAAAAAAAATGAACAAGAAACGTTCGGATATGCGCAACGCATCAAGTACCGCCGTGTATTTTTAAGCATTAAAATTATAGGTACGTTGATTTTACCTTCTGAAAATCTTGCAATTTTTAAAATGACTTATACTTCATATAATTATATTGTTTATAATCATTTCTAACTAAAGTTTTAATTAATTAAATAAGTAAACTAAAAGTTTTCAAATATTACCGAATAAATTCGAAATTTATCATTGTACCAACTAGTTTCCGAACATACCTACGTTTAGAAAATTGCTGCCATTCTTTCATGTCAAATCATGTCTTTCTTCTTAATTTTCGACAGCTAACTTTAAAGTAATTCTTTTAAAACATGAAATTCAAGTAATAATTTGAGTGAAAGGAGTGAAGAAGAAATGTTATTTCATATTTTTCGTGATGTAAGTATTCTTTGCAAGTACCTTTTATGTGTTCTCGCTACTGAGGTGAAAAATTGTATGTGCTACTCGAGAGCAATTTCTTTTACTTCTCGTGCCTTTGAGTCCTTCGCTAAGCTCAGGACTCAAACATGGCACTCGAAGCAAAAAACAATTTTGCTCTCTTGTTGCACAAATAACTATTATTACCTTATGTTTTTTTTTTAGTTCTGAACGGAATGTCAACGTCAGTCAGCGACGGCGCCAAGTTCATAAACGCACCATCACAATATTCCCAAATATGACGATGGCTGCATGGCTAAGGCCTTCCCCTTTCCCCTATGAGATAAATGGAAAAAAGAAAAGGCGCGCCAAGCGTCAAGTCAGTCAGCGTCGCGTGGACATATGTTGGACGCAGTTCTGCAAACCAGATCCAACCCACAGCGTGACAGTTTTGAGAAAAAGCCGTTTTTGTTAAAAATGTGTGTACACAATTTTCTATAAATATTTTTAATAAAGTTTGAATGCACAATTATAGAAGATGGCTAGCTCTATTAATTGTTATGTTAATCTGTTGCAAAAAGCATTTATATTAATTACCTGATTTAGAACCAATAAAAGGGGATGGATCTTTTTAATAAAAATGCGAATGTGGGTTGGATCTTTGTTCATTTAATAAAAAAATAAGGGAAAATTATATTTACACGGTTTTTCTTAATGAATTTTAATCAAAAAGGGCACAAATACTAAGGCAAACTTGTAGCGTGATTTTTTTTTAGCGAAAACAAAATATTTCATACAAAATTTTCAACAGAGACGAAAACTGCAATACTTAAGTCATAAAGAGAATTCGAACAAAACGTATGAATTAACTTTGTTATATATAATTTAATTTCCAGTTTTCGTGTTAGTAAAATATGTCTTCTACTTCAAAGTCAGGTTGTCCTGCAACATATTGTTTTGATTGGTTAAAATGGTCAGATCATTTTGATTTTTATAGGCAAGGTGTAAGGTGCATTTTAAAACCTATCTGCATATTTAACTCAATTTTGACAGGTGTGTGGGTTCGATCTGGTTTGCAGAACGGCGTCCTTTATCGTGGATTCTCAATGGCGTAGTTTGTGTCAATGGCCGTCGCGGCGTCGCCTAAGATGGACGTTGATACTGCGTTTACATACACGCGCCCGGGCTCGTAAACGTGCCCGTGAACGTCGTGTTGAACGCCGTTCATGTAAACACAATAAAAGCAGGGTGTTTACACTACCGCGGGCGTGCTAGTCAGTGCAAGGAGGGCAGACGACGAGGACGTTAATCTCGTGGGGGCTAATTGTTTTGGGTTTCATTTACTTTTATAGGAAAAAGAAACAAAATGATGACGATGATGTTTTTTTTTCAGTTTGCGTCTAAATCCACCCGTACTAATATTATGAATGCGAAATTACAGTTACTTTAGCATTCTGTCTTTCTGTTACCTCTTCACGTTTAAACCTCTGGACCGATTTCATTGAAATTTGATATGGAGATATTTGGTAGGCTTCTTTTTATTTCGGAAAGATACAGTTTTCACGGAAAAGAGATATAGTGTGCCCGTAAGTACTTCTTTTCTCCGTTTGAACTCCTTCATGGGTTTATCGACCTCTCCTAAGCACCTGCAACATTTTTTAAAATTTATGTTGCTTATTTGAGGGGGTCCATATTATTGGTTCTACTTGGTAACACCCCAGGAAATGTAAAATTTTGGTCGTTTGACCATTCCGACAATTTGGCATTGTTAAATTAATTTTATTCGGCAAGTCGTCATCGTCCGTACGCCACAAAGGTGCAAGAGATACTAACGCGACGCCAAAAAACCGCCAGCCGACCGATCGACGGCGTTCACGTTCACGTTCACGAGCGCGTTCAAAATCAACCTGTTTACACATCCGTGCCTGTGAACGGGCCCGTGAATGTCGTTTTGAACGCCGTTTATGTAAACACACCATGACGTTTGTTGTTGTTGAGTCTCTCCTCTCCAATTTTATTTTATTAATCATTTTCACTGTACATTTTACCTTTATTACCGAACAACTTGCAGGCCTGTGGCCCTTACTTTGATATTGGCGAAGTGTCCAAGACAGAAACCATTAATTTATGTAGAATAGAATAGAATAAGTTTATCGTTTATATGTATACTTTGAATTTATTATTTACCACACGAATCTTTAGAGAATATGCACAAATTGTATATTTCACGACCAACGCTATCACCATCTCACTGGCTTTGTGGGCTGCTACGTACTTGTGAAGGAACTGACTGAACTATTGGTTGTAGATCAAAGCCGTAACTACTGATTTAGTAGTCGACAATATGTCGGTGGAGAACAAGAGTGTGCGGGAGTGCCGTGTGAAGGAGGAGCCGGGGCTGGAGCACGAGGCGAGCGCGGCGTGCGCGCGCGTGAAGCCGGAGCCGGAGTGCGGCGGCGACACAGCGAGCCTGTACGCGGACCACGAGGCGAAGGAGGAGCTCGTGCTGGGCCCGACGGTGTTGCAGCCGCCCGACGTAGCCTTCGTCCCCGCAGGTAACCTCCTTCGCCGTCTCAGGCCTTTTATGCTCGGAGTCAACACTATCTGAGTTATGCACATCGGGGAAACCCTATTTTAACCTATAATGTACATGGCATGAAAGGTTCCATGCTCAAACCCGTTTCGAAATTCCATTCAATTCAGATTTATTTGTTTTCTAACGATGATTGATCTGGTTTGAGCAGGGAACCCTCACCATGTGTAAAGTACTTACTGAAAATTTAATCTCGGAGGAGTTAATAACAATCAGAGTTATACACATGCGGAAATCCTATAAGGTCAGCTGTTTTCATGCTAGTTGTTGGTACTTTATGCACAGGATGTTTCGTGTCATTGCTCTATCACACATTACACGTGAGAGTTTTATGAGGGAAAACTCATTTTTGCTACTGCAATCGTTTCTACTATCAGAGTTATTAATACAGAAGTATTATTAATGAAACTTAAGTAACAAGCCACACAAATTCAAATTTAATCATTTATTCAGCAAATTGACCAGAATTTACCAGCCCTTCCTAGACCAATAATTGTTTATATGTTTTTTCTTCCAGCTGATGAGGTGAAACATGCTAACAGCAAGACACTCCGTTTGAGTGTTGAGAGGCAAACTAATTGTATAATCAAACGGAATGGCCCCCCTGAAGCCAGCCCTGTGAGTGGTCTGTACTCTTATTTATTTATTTATTATTAATGTAATACACAAAAGCTTACAGTATACACCAAGTCGCTTACATGCTATTTTATTTATAAATGTAGCTAGATTAGATTAGAGATTCTTGTAAGAAGTTTTCACAGAGCAATCACTTGTGTACACGTAGACTTATTCATACAGGCGAGAAACCGTATAAGTGTGAGGTGTGTCAGAAGCAGTTTTCACAGAGACATCGGTTGATTAGACATGAACATATTCATTCAGGCGAGAAACAGCATAAACTGTATAAATGTGAGGTGTGCCTGAAGCAGTTCTCACGGAAAACTAACTTGAGTATACATAAGCGTATACATACAGGCGAGAAACCATATAAATGTGACGTTTGTCAGAAGCAGTTTTCACACAGACATGGGTTGATTAGACATGAACATATTCATTCAGGCGAGAAACAGCATAAACTGTATAAATGTGAGGTGTGCTTGAAGCAGTTCTCACAAAAAACTTACTTGAGTATACATAAGCGTATACATACAGGCGAGAAACCATATAAATGTGACGTTTGTCAGAAGCAGTTTTCATACAGACATGGGTTGATTAGACATGAACATATTCATTCAGGCGAGAAACCGTATAAGTGTGAGGTGTGTCAGAAGCAGTTTTCACAGAGACATCGGTTGATTAGACATGAACATATTCATTCAGGCGAGAAACAGCATAAACTGTATAAATGTGAGGTGTGCTTGAAGCAGTTCTCACAAAAAACTTACTTGAGTATACATAAGCGTATACATACAGGCGAGAAACCATATAAATGTGACGTTTGTCAGAAGCAGTTTTCACAGAGCAATCATTTGATTAGACATCGAAGTATTCATACAGGTGAGAAACCATATAAATGCGAGCTATGTCAGAAGCAGTTTAAAGAGAGACGTCAGTTGATTACACATGGATATATTCATACGGGTGAGAAACCGCCTGAACTGCATAAATGTGAGGTGTGCCTGAAGCAGTTTCCATATAGAAGTCGATTAAATGTTCATAAACGTATTCATACAGGCGAGAAACCATATAAGTGTGAAATTTGTCCTAAACAGTTCCCAAGTAAGAATACTTTAGTCGCACATGTATGTAATCACGCAAGGAAAAAGCTATATGAATGTGATATTTGTTCAAAACAGTTTTCTTACAAGCATTGTCTGATCTACCATATACAAGGTCACATGGGCTTGCCAACGACCAACTCGTGTGCCATTTGCGGGGCGCGGTTCGACAGGCGGGTGAGGCTGCTGCGGCACGCGCGGGGCCACATCTGGCCGCCGGAGCGCCACGAAAGTAGGTTAACATCATGACATTTTTTCATCTACGTAAAATAGAAATCTCTAAAATCATAGGAGGGAGGGCTGAATTAATTTTATCTCAATCTATATGAGTATACCTCCTGTCAGTCCCAAGAACATAAAAGCAAATAGTTAATCATCATCATCATTTCAGCCAAAAGACGTCCACTGCTGGACATAGGCCTCCCCCAAGGCTCGCCACTCAGACCGGTTCTGTGCTACTTGCTTCCACCGGTTTCCCGCGACCTTCACGAGGTTGTCGCTCCATCTTGTTGGAGGCCTACCGACAGCTCGTCTCCCGGTTCGCGGGCGCCACTCGAGAACTTTCCGGCCCCATCGGCCATCAGTCCTGCGAGCAATGTGCCCCGCCCACTGCCACTTAAGGCTCGCAATTCTTCGAGCTATGTCGGTGACCCTAGTTCTACTGCGGATATCCTCATTTCTGATTCTATCACGCAGAGAAACCCCGAGCATAGCCCTCTCCATTGCCCTCTGAGTGATTGAAAATAGTTAATACCTAAGTGGTTTAATGGGTTTAAGTCTTTAAATATCACAATTTTCAGGTGGTTCACTCGACGCAGAGCACAATATAGAGCCCACTGCCAAGGAGAATGGACAACTCCAAATAAGAAGCCCCCGCTCCAGAGCGAGCTTGGGGGACCAGCTCCGGCTCAAGCCTTGTTTTGTCAGACTGCAGCGCCTCCCGCCTGACGAGGAGAAGCATGCAAACAGCACAACACTCAGAACTTGTGTTAAGAGACAAACCAGCCATGAAGCGAGCGCAGCAAGCGAGCTGTACTCTTGCGACTCTTGTGGGGAACAGTTCGCGCGAAAGCGGAATTTGATCCTTCACATGCAACTCCACAGTTCCGATGCCCACACCCAAGTTCCGACAGTTCATGATGAGATACGTTCATGTCCCACTGCAATGATAGCTACAAAAAACCCGTTTGCGGGGTTAATCCAAAATTCGAATGATAGTTGTTTGAAGTCATCATCAAATCCAGAAACATTAGTAACACTGACAGGGAAGAGCTTTGTTCGATATGAACTAGGTTATACAGGAGAGAAATCTCTGAAATGTCGCTACTGTACAAAACGTTTTTACGTTCAGAGGGAAGTAGTTAGACATGAACGAATACACACAGGCGAGAATCCATATAAGTGTGACTTTTGTCCGAAACAGTTTACAGGGAACTATAACTTGGTAAACCATAGACGTATTCATACAGGAGAGAAACCATATAAATGTGATATTTGTCTTAGGGGGTTTGCACAGAGCTGTAATTTAATTAATCACAAACGTATTCATACAGGTGAGAAACCATACAAATGTGACATTTGTCTAAAAAAGTTTTTACGGCGCTATCAATTACGTGATCATAAACGTATTCACATGTATTAAAAATAATACAGATGAATTCGTCGTCGGTTAAAAAATAGCGTAAAATTAAATAAACTAACACTGTAAAAGAGTTTTTTTTCATTATCCAGATTATAGGCTAGGTGAAAAAAAGAATCTAATAGTTTTTCATAGTTTATTAAATTGATTGACCAATTTGTGTTGACCATCATCATAATACAATAATATACTTCACCAGGTATGACAGTCCGGTATTTTGTAATAGTGTGGGTGTCACCCTTACGTCATTCGCACTGCTATGTGTTGCAAGTGGTGTATCAACATAATCCCCGACCCCCATGTATCCTGTGAGTGTTTCATTCAATTATTACGTTCATTTGTTTTTAACTTGTCCCATTTTGTGTGCTTAAACAAGTAAATGACAATTATAATGCGCAAATAATTTATTTTGCATTATAACGGCAGCAAATATTTCCTTCATTTTTGTTTTATTGCAATAAAGTGGCAACTCGACTTTGACGTAAGGGTGACACGTCACCCGGATTGGCAGACCTTGTTTTCTTAGACCATGGCCATCATGGCATCATGATGTAACACAAATTCAAGGATGTTGAGATCAAATAAAGGTTTTCACATCTGTGTCACCTCGACCGTGCACGGCTGACCTTTTGTGACAATAAGCTGCTCACTCTAGCTTGTATGAGAGATCCTTAATGGTGCTCCCGCAGAGGTTACATTATACTATAACTTATATACATAGAAAAAGTAAAAACCTAGAATGCCAACCGTCATACAAATCAGCGTACGCCCGAAATAAGTGTTATGCGATAATAGATGTCGCTGCCTAGGTAGCCTGCATACAAATTTGAACTCCATGAGCAACATCTAGATGGCGTTGTACAGGCGAAGTAAAAAAAAGCTGCCTGGCTATTTCCGATGAAAGTATGCCGTAATGTAAGGAGTTTGACAGTCTATATAATCACCTTGTTTCTGCTTTTATAATAAGGGTAACATTCTACAACACTAGGAAATGAAATGTTATCGTTGTTGTACAATTATTTACATTAAGTATAATGATATAAAGTATTTAAACTCTGTCTGGGAGAACTATAAATATTTATAATGCGTCTGATGTCGCTACCCCTGGTTGATTTTTGGTTAGCAAATATCTGAACACGAACTTATTGTCAAGACGTTAAGAGTACATGTTTAGATATTAATGATCACCCATGTTTTTGAGACATATCTGATGGTGACTGTACATTTGAAACCCAGAGCTTTGCAGGCATTGCTAGTCTCGAAGATTAATAAAATATAGTGCTTTGGAGCCTGTTGACATTAAATGACATTAAAAAAAAGAAGTTCATTCCAAATGACTATGGTATAAGCCAAAAACATTCCGGAAAACCGACGCATATCTTAGATAGATAGATAAGTATTCAAATACTAAAAATATGTCTAATACTGTTTAATAATTTTAACAATGCCCAATTTCAAAAAGATACCTGTTCGTTTTGTATAAATAAAATTAATAACTACAGATCGAAAGTACTTTTCATAAACTAAGAAAAAAAAAAGATCGCAAACAGTAATCTTAGATACTCATATTATTACATTAATTAAATATTGGGTGTGGAAGTATTTCCTTAATTTACTTAATAAACATGAGATAACTCCTACTCACTATAAATAATCAAGGGTGCGTTCGCTATCGCGCTCACAGCGCTTTGAGCGCATTTCGGGACACTTTGTGAGCGTGCTTACAGCGCTCAGGAAATTGATGAATGAATGAATGAATGAAATAGTTTATTTGCTGTAAGTGGGTATTTACAAAGATGTCACATAATTATAATCAGTTCGCACACTTAGCTGCGTTCAGCATGCAAAAAATGTCATAATTTTAAAACTAAAAATACATATTAATTAATAGTCTCAGTTTGCTCGAAAAATTCTTTCACGGTGTAAAAACAA
The DNA here is from genome assembly GCA_963971205.1 of Aethes cnicana. Classification (NCBI taxonomy): domain Eukaryota; kingdom Metazoa; phylum Arthropoda; class Insecta; order Lepidoptera; family Tortricidae; genus Aethes; species Aethes cnicana. The sequence goes on from OZ020297.1 coordinate 8,546,935, forward strand.
CTGTTAATTAGCCATGTAAAAAGACTGTATCTAAATTTTCTTATTGGCATTTCCTTAAAAGACTTTGGGATATGATTATAAATCTTAATGGCCATGGCATGACAATTGGCACCGAACAATGCGGTTTTGTACGTGGGTATTAGTAATTTAGTCGGATCTCTTAGCCTTAATATCGGATTCGTTACAGTTTGTTCAAAAAAATACGGATTTGATTTGACGAAAACGGCTATTTCAAAAATATACATGCTAGTCAGGGTTAGAATATTAAGTTTTTTAAAAAGGGGTCTACCGGGTTCCTGAGGTCCCACTCCACAGATCGCTCTAATACATTTTTTTTGACACATAAAAGCTCTGGATACATCTGTAGAATTTCCCCAGACCACTAAACCATACCTTAGCACGCTAGCTACATAACCATGGTAAGCCGTAAGAGCAGTTTTTTCCCCAGCTACACGTTTTAATCTCCTCAAAGCATATGTAAATTTTCCCAGGCGCGTACAGATATTATCTACGTGACTTTTCCAGTTGCAATGTTGATCAATGGTAAGTCCCAAGAATTTTATTTCCTTAGTCTCTTCTAGCGTCTGTCCTTTACAATAAACATCTAATGCTGTTTTTTTACTTTTAATGTTACTGAACTGTATATATTTTGTTGTTTTTGCATTTATGTTTAAATTATTTTCCTCCAACCAATTAGTTATTAATATTATCGTGCTGTTTATATTATTTAAATATGCATTGTGATTATTAATGTCATTTGAAATTATAATTGATATGTCATCGGCAAATAATACGGTTTGATACTCAGATATATCTGGAAGATCATTTATATAAATTATAAATAATAACGGACCCAAGACACTACCTTGGGATGACGTCATCGATCGACGCTCACGGTGCTCACGCTGCGGGGCATGGGCGCTGTGAGCGCAAACGTCAAAGTGACATTCAACTATACAACTGACAGGACATGATACCCTATAAAAAAAAAGTTTGACAGTTACTATAGTTGGCGCCGTGAACGTGCTTATGACTGTTCCGAATCAAAAACGCGCTCACACGGTCGTGAGCGTGACAATCGATACGGTGCACTTATGAGCGTTGTGAACGCTGTGAGCGCTTTGAGCGCGATACGGAACGCACCCCAAATCTATTTAACTTCATTCATTCATTCATTCATTAATACCAAAATCTAATTATTCAATAATAGTATATAGGGTCAAGCAAAATGTGACGATATTTTACTCACAGAATCAGGTATCGTTCACACCATCAATCCCATAATGGGTCATACAAAAAATAAAACATGCTTAGAACCAATAGCTGATTCGGTGAGTATAATATTGTCACAACGTTTAGCTTGACCCCGTACAGTATCACACAATAATTTCATTTTACGTATCAAAAACGTTCTGCTCATCTTGATAATCCACAATCTCCCTTTTCAGTTCAACGAAATCGAACAACGGCACCTGTATATCACTGTTCGCCTGAACATTGTTTTGCACATCACGGTCCGGTATAATACCGGATGATATAAAATCACTGTCAGTCTCAACACTGTTTTGACTCTCTGGTTTTATGTAAGTGTTTGTCACATTGTGTTGCACATCACTTTCGTGTTTTTTGATCTTGCTTCTAGCTTTACGCACTTTGGCACTTTGCTTAACTGTCTTCATCGGTATCATTCCTGTGACGTAGGTGAGCTGCCTGGGTTTCTTGAGGGCCTTTATCTGGGCCCGGGTCATGTTGAGGTGCCGCAGTTGGTGGTGCACTTTGACGTAGGCCTCCGAACGGAAGCGGACCCCGCAGTCCGGGCAAGGGTAGGTTAGGTCTTCGTGGCTCTTCATGTGACGGGACAAGACTTGCTTGCTCTGAAACGGAATAGGTGTTAGTTAGTTGACATCTGTGTTGAAGAAACACAGAAATAAAAGCCACTATGACCTAATAAGTATTTGGGCATCGCTCCTAAGTAAGTACCTATGTTGGAAACTTGCACTGTCAGCCATTTTGAGATGATTATTTTCTCATTCCAATTGCATTTGTAAGATCTGCCTGGAATACAGAATGATAATGTGTCTCGTGGCGGTAGGGTAACCGTGCTGTTTCAGATTCACCATGAAAACCTCGCATATTGGTCGAGTTTTTGACATAAGTTCAGGTCCGTCATAACTACACTTGTAAAAATATTCGTTTTTGTAGAATTATTTAACATTCAATCGTTTTGGTATTTTGCTGTAAGCCTTGTTTTGTGTAAACTTTTGTGAATTAAATAATTTTTAAATTTGTCCTATCAAACTGTATTCCCCGACGTAAAAATGTACTCTACATGAGATAACTCCTACTCACTATAAATAATCAAATCTATTTAACTTCATTCACTCATTCACTACATGCGTTTCGTCTAGACGCTCCGAGGCGCTATCTGTCGAGATTTTAGACGATGGTCTGATTGTTAGGCCGGGCGCAAACGTTCGGTTTCCCGATCGACACTCCTTTTACCGACTTACCGTAAACCCCTTCCCGCAGTGGCACACATGGCTCCTCTCCGGCACTATGTTGTTGTGGTGCACGTCCACGTGGTTCTTGAGCAGCGGCCGCGTCCGGAACACGCGGCCGCAGTGGCAGACGTGCGCGTTGGTGCGCACGCGCGTGTGCGTCCACGCGATGTGCGCGCGGATCTCGCTCTTGCTGAAGTAGCGCCGGTGGCAGTGGTCGCACTCGTACCTGGGACAAATCACAACTACCCTCATTTTCTGAAGCATCGTTTTTTTCTCATTTACTACTCTATCTAAGTGTAAGTATATGTAGATTGGATGTCAATGCAATAATATGGTGCCATCGAGTTGATCTGATGATGGAGCTTGGAGGTGGGCATGGTAAAGTCCGCGTGGAATTCGGTATATAATATACTAAAACCTTGAATCACTATCTATTTAAAAAAAAAGCATCAAAATCTGTTGCGTAGTCTTAAAGATCTAAGCATAGATAGGGACAGACAGACAGCAGGCAGCGACTTTGTTTTATACTATGTAGTGATAAACTTCTGTCGTTATACTCGTAGCACGAGAGAACTTAGAAGGCGCTCGGCGAAGCACTTAAGCCGTTGACGCAGAGGCTACTATACTACAGCCTATGTGCGTCCCACTGCTGGGCACAGGCCTCCTCTCATCACGAAAGGGTTTGGGCTATAGTCCCCACGAGGGCCCAGCGCGGATTGGGAACTTCACACACATCTTTGAATTACTTCGCAGATGCGTGCAGGTTTCCTCACGATGTTTTCCTTCACCGGAAAGCTTAGTGGCAAATTCAAATAGAATTTCGCACGTAAGTAAACTTAGAGGTGCGAGCCGGGATCGAACCCCCGACCCTCAGAACCCTGAGGCTATTATTGCTATCGCGTGTGAATTTGCCACTAGAGGCGCTAGTGTCGCGTGAGGTCCAATAACATTCACTTTTCACAGATTTTGGCGGGCTTCGTGATATAAATCATAATTTCTTTAATTTACCTGTTGAAAAGTGATCTCCTTCGTGAAATTATCGCAAATATGGATTATTTGGCTATGAATGTAAAATGTAAACGCTTTGAAAAAAAAAAAAAAACATTTTTTCCAAACAAAACGGATCTGCACAACATTGCGGCATAGCTACTCGATATGATGATAGTTATTTATAATTAATAAACTTAATACGATTCAAGATTTAAGATTTTGTTTCGGCGCCGATCTTATGAAGTCGCCTTTGACAGCTATACCTCTGGACCTTGGTCAACAGTGGTGCCAACTGGTGAGCAAAGAAACGATAGTCCCCATTCACGCGCCTTCCAAGTTGTGTAAGCTTACTTCTTGCTCTGTTCGGTGTGCATCCGGCGGATGTGCTGCCTCAGCAGGACGGCGTTGGCGCACACGCGCTCGCACAGGGGACACGGCGCGCGCTCCACGCTGCAACGGTGACAGTACTTTATAAGGTTAGCTGGAAGAAATTATCTATAGGAATAAGCTCGCCTTTGTATATGTGTCCCTTTTTATTGAAATTTGTATTTGTGTTTTTATTTTGTACAATAATTAGCTTCTGCCCGCGACTTCGTCCGCGTGGAATTCGGTTATCGCGTTCCCGCGGGAACTATGCGGTTTTCCCGGATAAAAAGTAGCCAATGTCCTTTCTGGGGACTCCAACTATCTTCATACCAAATTTTATCAAAATCGGTACAATAGTTTTCACGTGACGCGCGGTCAAAAATTCTAACAACTGTTGAAATGTGTTCTGTAATCGATTCTAAGCAGCCAACTTTATTCTAATATCTCCCATGTACAGAGTTTCGACCCTCTTTAGCCTTACTATATGTCAGAGTATTTATGACTTTATTAATCTGGCCACACTAAACGAGTACTGGCATCCCTGCCTGGCTGTCAAACTGGAGTGACGTCATATCATGAACTGTCAGTCAGTAGAGCGTCGATCGGGGTTCCCCGGGGTGAGGGGACTTTGTGGCTTCAGAGTAGCCCTCGGTCGTCGCCTTTGCCGGGCGTGCGCACTGATTGATAAATCTAATTAAAAATATCGGGTACCGAAGGTTATTCTCTGACATATATGTGTATAGATAGATAGAAGATATCGTGTCGGTGCTCACAACTCTCTGGTGCCGTGCACGTTCTCGCGGTGCAGCCGGAAGCCCTTGACGGACTTGAAGCTGGCGCCGCAGGGGCAGTTGTGCGCGCGCGGCCCGTGCACGCGCATGTGGCGCCGCAGCTTGGCCTTGCCGCCGAACACGCGGGAGCACGTGTCGCACACCACCGACTGCACTGGGGGGTGCTTTGTTTGCTCGTCGTGCGACCTGGAAGAATGGTAGATAGATTGTACTAGGGACTAGGGAGCATAACTAGTAGTTTAGTGTACTGAAAATTTAAAACTGTGTTGTGGTGTTATGGATATATTTTATGTGTATGTACTTTATTTCATACTAGCTTCTGCCGACTTCGTACGCGAGGAATATAAAATTGCCGATAACTTTTCTTTCCGATATACGATTTTAATCAAACAGAGCTTATATGTTGCTCCAAATGATGCTCTATCTACCCTTGAAAACTGCATTCAAATCGGTTCAGTAGTTTCGGAGATTAACTCTAACAAACATGTACAGACACGCCGGGTTCTGCTCTTTTATTAAATAATAAATAAAAATAAAAATTGATTTATTTTGCCAAAAAACATTGGGATACAAAAATATTGACACTTGGTCCTTCACTAGGCGATGCCTGTCACGAAGTGACCAATTTCGGAATATTATTGCTGCTATTATTGAGTCCTCTGCGTCAAACTAACATTACTTATTATAGTATAGATAGATAGAAGATAGATTATTTTTAGTGTCTAGTTCTTCCGTATGGAGAATATTGTACATATTGTGATACTTTCTGTTTCTATAAGCGGAAAACTTTAATTGACTTTGTGTAATTATATAAGTAGTAAGGTTTTCATGGGAAAATAAAATAAATAAATAGTACATTACAGACCTAGGGTGGTGAATTCGTAAATGTCCCAGATCGCAGGTTTCTGTGGCCCGAACCGAAGGTGAGGGCTATAAATGTGCAATTTGGGGCTTTGCGAAATACCGCCCGTGGTTTGTATAAAGTTTTACGTCTTGCCTTGGCCAGGTAATGAGATTTTCTCCCTTAAGCAAAATCGTACTTTGCGCCCAGTTAGTGGGACAGAACTAAAGAGGGAGCCAAATCGCATTTTGCTACTGCTACTTTTCGAATAGGAGTGAAAAGTAGATTACGCACTAACCTGACGTGGCATCGCAAACTCGTCTTGTCATGGAACACCCGCTGACAGACGTGGCACTCGTGGTGCTCTGTCTTGACGTGCTGCTGTTGTATGTGCTTCTTCAGGTACGCCGGTCGTCTGGAATAGGGAGAATTATGTTGATTCGACGCCTCCATGTGTTTCCTTGTTGTGGGAGGTTAGGTACACCATAAAATAACCAATATCTCGCGACGAGTAACGTTCATCTGGTAGCTGGCAGGATATTATTATATACACACAATTAGCTTAGAAATTTGTAGAAAATAGCCGGTATAGATTGTACTTATTACGCTACGCGCAAACATCTACGTAGCGCCATCTAGTTTGTATTGGTGACACTTAAGAAAGGACAGCGCCATCTTGTAGCGAGTATAACTAGAAAAACCAGAGAGCACTGTGGAAGCGTCCAGGTCCAGAAAACGCCATTTTGCGGGCGCCATTTTGTAACGAGAGACGCCACCTCTATGTGACAGAGAAGCCTGGAACATTCTAGAAACGTCCAAGGCGTGCGTAGAACGTTCTAGATCTAGACGCTGCAAAGAGGCACTAACTTGAACCCCATCCCGTATTGTGGAAACGTTCAGAAGGCGCAATGTTGCGGGCGCCATTTTGTAACGAGAGGCGACACCTCCATATGAGATAGAGAAGCCTGGCACATTCTAGAAACATCCAAGGCGCGCGTAGAACGTTCTAGACGCTGCAAAGAGGCACTAACTTGATCCCCTTCCCATATTGTGGAAACGTTCAGAAGGCGCAATGTTGCGGGCGCCATTTTGTAACGCGATGTGCGATAGAGACGTGTAGAATGTTCTAGACACTGCAAATATAAAGGCAGAGGCACTAACTTGAACCCCTTTCCCGTATTGTGGAAACGTTTAGAAGGCGCAATTTTGCGGGCGCCATTTTGTAACGCCGCGATAGAGACGTGTAGAATGTTCTAGACACTGCATATATAAAGGCAGAGGCACTAACTTGAACCCTTTACCGTATTGTGGAAACGTTCAGAAGGCGCAATGTTGCGGGCGCCATTTTGTAACGCGATGTGCGATAGAGACGTGTAGAATGTTCTAGACACTGCAAATATAAAGGCAGAGGCACTAACTTGAACCCCTTTCCCGTATTGTGGAAACGTTTAGAAGGCGCAATTTTGCGGGCGCCATTTTGTAACGCCGCGATAGAGACGTGTAGAATGTTCTAGACACCGCAAATATAAAGGCAGAGGCACTAACTTGAACCCCTTCCCGTATTGTGGAAACGTTCAGAGGGCGCAATGTTGCGGGCGCCATTTTGTAACGCTGCGATAGAGACGTGTAGAATGTTCTAGACACTGCAGATATAAAGGCAGAGGCACTAACTTGAACCCCTACCCATATTGTGGAAACGTTCAGAAGGCGCAATGTTGCGGGCGCCATTTTGTAACGCCGCGATAGAGACGTGTAGAATGTTCTAGACACCGCAAATATAAAGGCAGAGGCACTAACTTGAACCCCTTCCCGTATTGTGGAAACGTTCAGAAGGCGCAATGTTGCGGGCGCCATTTTGTAACGCTGCGATAGAGACGTGTAGAATGTTCTAGACACTGCAGATATAAAGGCAGAGGCACTAACTTGAACCCCTTTCCCGTATTGTGGAAACGTTTAGAAGGCGCAATTTTGCGGGCGCCATTTTGTAACGCCGCGATAGGGACGTGTAGAATGTTCTAGACACTGCAAATATAAAGGCAGAGGCACTAACTTGAACTTCTTCCCGTATTGTGGAAACGTTCAGAAGGCGCAATTTTGCGGGCGCCATGTTGTAACGCCGCGATAGAGACGTGTAGAATGTTCTAGACACTGCAGATATGAAGGCAGAGGCACTAACTTGAACCCCTTCCCGTATTGTGGAAAAGTTTAGAAGGCGCAATTTTGCGGGCGCCATTTTGTAACGCTGCGATAGGGACGTGTAGAATGTTCTAGACACTACAAATATAAAGGCAGAGGCACTAACTTGAACTTATTCCCGTATTGTGGAAACGTTCAGAAGGCGCAATGTTGCGGGCGCCATTTTGTAACGCGATGTGCGATAGAGACGTGTAGAATGTTCTAGACACTGCAGATATAAAGGCAGAGGTACTAACTTGAACCCCTTTCCCGTATTGTGGAAACGTTTAGAAGGCGCAATTTTGCGGGCGCCATTTTGTAACGCCGCGATAGAGACGTGTAGAATGTTCTAGACACTGCAGATATAAAGGCAGAGGCACTAACTTGAACCCCTTCCCGCAGTGGTCGCAGGCGAAGGCGCGGCCGGCGTGCTGGGTCATGATGTGGCTGGCGGCCGTCTCCTTCTCCTTGTGCGTGGCGCCGCACAGCGAGCAGCGGTAGCGGCGGTAGTGGCGCAGCCGGTGCCGGTACACGTGGTGCGCGGTCGGCGCGCGGATCTGGCATATGTCGCACACGTGCTCGCCCGACTCCTGCCGATAGGATCATTATTATTTATAATAACAATGATTATATTACAGTGGTCACTATTCTGTCCTTTTACGAATAGGCTTTGAAAAAAAGAATCACTCCTATGGGGACTATCGTTTCTTTGCTCACCAGTTGGCGCCACTGTTTACTAAGGTCCAGAGGTATAGCTGTCAAAGGCGACTTTACAAGATCGGCGGCGAAACAAAGTTTTAAATCTTGAATCTCATTAAGTTTATTAATTATTAATAACTATCATCATATCGAGTAGCTAAAAGCCGTAATGTTGTGCAGTTCCGTTGTGTTCGGATTTTTTAAATTTTTTTAAAGCGTTCACATTGATCGCCAAATGATCCATATTTGCGATAATTTAACGAAGGAGATCACTTTTCAACAGGTAAATTAAAAAAAATATCATTTATGTCACGAAGCCCGCCAAAACCAGTGAAAAGTGAATGTTATTGGACCTCACGCGACACTAGCGCCTCTAGTGGCAAATTCACACGCGATAGCTCCCATTCGAGTATTTTGTTGCCCGTTTGAATTTCTGCCCCGCTAACAAGGGGCAAAGTACAATTTTACTCCCTGGTTCCACTGGTCTTCTCACAGAAGGAGTGAAAAGCAGAGTGTAAAACGCGGTATCAAAATTATTTTATGGGTAACATAGCTGAATCCCTTGCTAGCTCAAGATTCTGGAAACTTTCGCTTCGTTCTGGATTCAATCTGTCACTCGCCGTAAAATATACAGTTTTGCTCCATGCAGACATACAGCCTACTATTGTAAATTGTTTTAGTAGGTATCTACTTCCTCAAAGCTTGAGAGGGTTTAGATACCGCCTATTGTTTACGAGTGTAGTACAGTTTGCGTAGAATTTCAAACTAACTTCATCCCTTATAGGCTGATTTTCAAAATACAGGATTCGTGTGCACAGCAAGAGTAGAATGCATTACCAGCATTCTTGTTTCCTCACACGAACAATATGGAACTTTTCAAGAGTAGAGTGCACAGGTATTTTCTAGGAAGGTACATTCCACCGTAGACCACATCTTGCTTTTCATCAGGTAAGATGGTGGTCAAATACCTTGCTATCTTCAATAAAAATAAAAAAAACCTGTTCAAGCGCAACACCAACAAGTGTACACGAGGGCACACTGACAAACTGGCTATTACAAGATCCAACACCAACATAGCTAAGAACTTTATCTCAAACCGGATTGTTAACGTATGGAATAAACTACCCGCCGACACAGTGAACTCTACAAGTGTTAACCAGTTCAAAAACAGACTAGATAAACTCTCTTACTAACATGAAGTCTAACAGTGAAAATATGATTTAGACGCATCAGCGAATTGCTGCCTGTCTAAAATCTAAATATATACAACTCAAAGGTGACTGACTGACTGACATAGTGATCTATCAACGCACAGCCCAAACCACTGGACGGATCGGGCTGAAATTTGGCATGCAGGTAGATGTTATGACGTAGGCATCTGCTAAGAAAGGATTTTGCAAAATTCCCACGGGAACGGGAAAAATCGGGATTTTACTTTTTAATATTTCTGCGCATACGAAGTTGCGGGGAAAAGCTAGTTAAATAAATAAATATAAAGTAATAGACATTAGGAATGGTAAAGTCAGTAAGCAGTAACCGGGTTGTGCAGGGCCATGTGCGCGGCGTATGGCTCGTGCGTGACGTAGCCGAGCGCGCACAGCTCGCACGTGTAGCGCATATGCGCGCGCGCCTGCCACGCCTCGCGCTGCTCCCGCTGCCGCTCCTGCTCGCTGATGTTCAGCACCTGGATGTGCCGAGTCACCTCCTCCGTGTAGTCATTCTCTTTCCCTGAAGAAGCGGACTTTTTTATAAATCTAGTGTTTTTTTTTTCTTTATAGTTGTGGGCTTTTCGTTAGTCCCATGCCGCATTTAGTACGATTTCCAGTAAGCTGAATTTTTTTGGTATTTTGTAGAAGAGGCCTCAATAACAAAAGATTTTTTTTGTTGCAGAGAGCAGTTATGCCATATCATGTGTAAAAATAAATGAATGTGTAATGGACAAGTCACATGTTATCCATTCGAAACAGGACATTAGAAAAAATGTGCGATTGATTAGTCTCTAATTGATTGAAATTAAAAAGTAGAACTCACTCTTTGCTTTGGTGGTATATGTCTTCTTTATAAGCTCTTTACCCTGTAAAATAAGATATGCTTGTGTCACTCGTAGTTTCTCAACATTTTCAATAAAATACATCTTTAATCACTGATAACGCACTATAAAATAAAGTAACAAAATTCGTTTCTTTAAGTACATATTGTACTAGAGATCTTCTACTAACTAAAGTCCCGCGCCTTCACATTTCAAAACGCTTCAATGTATTTAAAAAGCACCACCAACACTCTCAACACATGTGTGCTTGCTGAGACAGTCATCAACTATGCGTTGAGTGTTGGTGGTGCTTTTTAAATAAAAATAAAAAAAGAAGCGTTTTGAAACTGCGCGACTTTAGATTGTAGAAGTCTTCTCTGCATATAAAATGAAATCACCTTTTTCTTAGGAATGTCTTCATCTGAGTAATCATCATCGGAGCTTTCATATTTCACTTTTTTCTTAGTTCTTTTTGGTCTCTGCGTACTTCCTGCCGGTGCGAATAAGCTTTCAGGCAGTGGGAGATACCTATCTTGAGGTGCACAACCTTGTTCTATAAAATAAAATTAATGTTTAGTTGCATATTTCAAGTAAACCGTTTTTAAATACAGATATCGTGGAATATTGGGATGGATATGATAGGAAAGCGATAGCTTACTAGCTTCTACCCGCAGCTATCTCCATATCTCATCCAAGTTTGTTCAGTGGTTTAACCGTAAAGAGAGATAATAGACACAGACAGACAAGAGTTATTTTTGCATTTTTAATATTAGTATTACTGGCAAACTGACAACCAGAAGATAAAAAGATGGCCACACAGCCATGAGCCCTGGTGGTCACTGCAGCCAATGGACACCGAAATCCTGTGATCCCCATTAAGAAACCATAAGATCTCGAATGCGTTGCCTACCCCGAGGCCCAAGATGGAATGCCTCTGTGCCAGAAATACGAGATACGCCTATTACAAGAGTTTGGGCTTTAACCACGCGGTATATCACTTACCATCATCATCACATGGTTCAATCTTCACCGTCACCCGTTCAATTGCCTCGGAACAATAATAATCATCTGGTGGCTCCTCTTTGATATCCTCATTCTCTATAAATTCTCTTTTTACCTCGATAAAAACGGTATTTTCCTCTGTATTAACTTCCATGATTACTCCACTTAATTTCACTCAAGTAATCAAATAAATGGACTTCGTGTAAAACTAAAACACTGAAATAATAAACAAAATCACTTAAAATACTGTATTAAATAAAAAGAAAAGTATTTGGATGTTTTGGGAAATTTATGTCAGTTTCTACGTTCGTCGATATCTCGCGAACCACGTATTTTGACAGGTGTATCCAATCGATTTTCAACACTGTACAATGCACAATGATACGCGTAGTCTGATATAGATAGTGCTTTATGTTCATACACTAGCGTATATTACCCACGCAAACATCACAAAACAATTTTCGTAATTCACATTTGTAATTTTGTTTCCTTTACATTATAAATGAAAAATAAGCAAGGTAGGTAGGTTGGTGATGTGTGTAGATAGATGTTGCGCCGGTCTTCAATTAAAGTATTCTACGACTAGAAATTATCCGGAAAAATTTGAATTACTTTACGTGTATTCAATATTAATTACCGTTATACTAAACAAATTATGATGGTCGAATAAATTGTACCGTGACCGTCTCGTTCGCATAGGCAGGCAGGTACCGTTTTCAGCAGCTTGACAATGACAGGATCTTGCTTTTTTTTTTTTTTTTTCCATTTTTCCCAGAGGGGAAAGGCAAAGGCCGTAGCCATGCAGCCATCGTCATATTTGGGAATGTTCTGATCAGTACAGGATCTTGCTTGACAGTTCTGTTCTACTTTCTCTATGGTATTTTTGGGTATCATGGAGGTAATAATTATATTTGGAGCGAGTTGTGTCAATAAAAATCGAGCATATTTATTAACGTGGAGCCCGCAGGTAGTTTTCGTTCACAATTCAAAAGCATGCCCAAAATTCTTGATGATGATGAGCAAATGATGAGCATCGTATTTCATCGCCTCGTTCGTACGAATTCACCGCCTTGATGCCGCGTACCTACGCAGGGTAAATATAAATTGCTTTTATTTGTAGCGCATTCAGCGATTAAGCTTAAGGTAAATTAAAAACATTTTTAATTCCTTAAATTTTATTACTATGCCGTACACATAAACTTATTAAAAAAATTAGACAAATTTTGATTTTTAAATGACTTAAAATATTATTATAATACAATACATTATATGACACGTAATCTCGAAATATGTATAATCCATAGTGATTCTATACAATGATAACGTTTGGTATTTACAATCCAAATGCATTTTTTTCGATAGATTCGTTACAATTATCATCTTAGTATCGTCTGGTGGACGCTATTTGGATTTCTCGTTTGACGATCATATTTAGATTAATTTTTTGATAGATTAAATAAAATTGTCGTCTAGCGTGAAATTACAGCACAGCTTTTACGAATTGAAAGCATGCCGATTTTTAATCGAGCGAGTATGGAGTACATAGAAAAAGTACCATGGTAGATACATTTCAAACATGGTTTGCACAGTTTCTAAGTTCTACATGGTTTTACCAATTGTATCTAAATAATAGATATTTTGATTTCCAAGTGTTCAAGTAAGTAATAAATAATAATAAATATACCAAATTAGTATTATTTCTTTCCTGCCAGTAATTATGCGTCCAATCTGATACCAGACACTTGTTTAAGAAAACTTTTCGTTTAAGCATTACAGATTACACATGCATAACTAGTCTGTGGTCCAATATGGCCGACTAATACTAAACTAAATACTTTTTTGCACCAGCAATAGATATAAAAATATTGACTATCATATTATTTTGGAAGAATTACTTCATTGCGTGAAAATATTGAAGCACAGGTTGTGAAGTTTTACTCTTACAATTTACAAGTCATAGACAATAATTCGTTAATATAATTTCATCATGAAATCAAAATCCATAACGGGGTATGCTTACCCTGTCGCTCCAGTAGTTATGTTCGTATTTGCAAACTCACATCTGTGCTTCAACAATCCAAGCTATATCTTATAAAATATTGTGTATATCTTGGTGACTGCATTGCCACTATCCCTATAAAAGTTGAGTTGATGACAAATTCCTTGTCTATGCCCGTTAAAGACCATGATCAACAACCTTTATTCTTTTACCTCTATACATCATTAATATCACTACCTAGACGACAGGATATTACAATCTTATGAATAAATCGGTGTTAATACATGGCGATAGAAAAATCATTAGCACATTTTGTAGCATAAGCCTTTTTTCACTGTGTTTAGTTTTCTAAGAGTATAAGCTCAATAATATGGTTATTGCATTACTGTATTATAAAAAAACTACGTGGGTGATATTAAAATAATCATCAGGTTTGCACATCCAGGTGGCGTTTACGTAAATTTTTCAAGCTTTTTCTATACTTCTTATAGTCCATACTCGATTTTAGGCAAACTACATTAATGCCGTGAATATATAAATATGGTATAAAAAAAATTAAAAACACCTCGCATTCGATGTATGTTATATTTTCAATTCCTAAATAGAAATTATAAAAAGGCTTCTTGAAACTATGCCAAGAACTTATAGATATTATGAGAATAAAGTACAATATTCTATGTATAACGAGAAATACCTAAAAATAAGGTTTCTTGTCAAAGTTTCAAAAAGTCATCATTTTCAAAGGTTGTGCAATGCATACACCGTAAAGTGCACCTTACAACGTAGTCAACAAGATTCCAAAATGCACGTCAGTTTTAAATGCCAATTAGTTATTAAAAAAATACGACATGCAGTATTAAAATGCTTTTAGTAACAAAAACTACACTAGCATTAAAGATCCGTTAATCTCAGTGTAAATAAATATTGGGCATATCTAAAATATGTTGGCTTCATTTGATAATGAAACAACTCAATGAGATAATAAAGTAGACCAAAGAAGTCATAAATTCTGTCAGTCATAAGGAATGAGGGTCACCCACCGCGAGTGAAAAATCCGCTAGAGGCGCTTGTATCGCGTCAGGTTCAGTGTTGCAAACTCAGCAGATTATATACGCTAAACTGGCAGCACTGAAGTCCCAAACGTCAAAGTGACATTGACACTATTGTATGTAAAGACAATCTTTGACATTGACAGCCAACACCTCACCGACAGTGGTGCCAACTGGTGAGGTGAGCAGGAATACGGCCCTCATTGTCAAATGACAATGATCTCGACATTAAAAATTGATTTTAAATTGATGATCGGACATAATGGAGCACGGAACAGTTGCCTGACATAAAAGATGGAAAAGAAAAGAGATCAGAAATGTGATCTTTTCATTGCCATAAAACGTTCAAGCATTTTCGAGATCGTATTCCTATACATGGTGTAAATAAATTAAAGTCCGACGAAAACTTAACTAGATTAGGATGTTCAATTTTGTCTTTGTTACAGCCTGTATATTTTGAGTGCCTGACAAGTTGGAAAGTAGTTTCAGCAGGAAATGAGTGATGAAAACCTTTGTAAAACAAAGTAATCCAGTGAAATGTTACAGCAGTTTACAAGTAATATAAAAAGCCCTATTCGGTGGGCAGGTAACTTATCCAAAATAGTTGATTTCATCATTTGTATGAGCAAATTGGGGTCGAATTTTTAATTGAAGTTTCATAAATCTTTTTTCAATGTAAATACACGACCCAACGTAACCTATTCTGAAAAAACACCGTCGCAATCTAACCACAGTACCGTTACTTTTAATCTAGTTATTTTCGAGTTGTTAAGTGAGCCAATTGATGAAACCCAGGGTAAGTGTTTACTATGAAAATCTACCTTCGAACCCTCGATACACTGTAGCCTGAGTCGAAGGCCTCTCAATGCACCGTCTTGACAGTATTTTTCCAGAACAGTTACTAATATTTGGATACTAGTTTAGCTGGTGGTGTTCTCGTCCAGGAATTCCACGTACGTAAAGGGGAAATGTCCGGTCCGCCCGTTTAGCTCGCCCTCCCACTGTCCGTTGATGTTCATTCGCGTCACCTGGGAATTTAAAAAAAAATGAGTATACTCAGAGACAATCACTACTACTGCAGCCTATTTGCGTCCCACTGCTGGGCACAGGCCTCCTCTCATCACGAGAGAGGCTATAGTCCCCAAGCGGACCCAGTGCTGATTGGGGCCTTCACACACATCTTTGAATTAATTCGCAGATGCGTGCAGGTTTCCTCACGATGTTTTCCTTCACCGAAAAGCTCTGTGGTAAATTCAAATTGAATTTCGCACATTAAGTAAACTTAGAGGTGCGAGCCGGAATCGAACCCCCGACCCTCTGCATGAGAGGTGGTAGGTCGAACCACTAGGCCACCACCCACGGCTTATCACAACATCACAGAGACAATCACTACATATTATAAAAAAGAGTCCCCTGCTGCGTCTGTCTATCTGTCTGTATGTTCCCGATAAACTCAAAAACCATTGGACGGATTTTAATGCAGTTTTCACTAATAGACAGAGTGGTTCCTGAGAAAGGTTTTAGTTTAAATTTGTTATCATCATCATTTCAGCCGAAGGACGTCCACTGCTGGACATAGGCCTCCCCCAAGGCTCGCCACTCAGACCGGTCATGTGCTACTTGCTTCCACCGGTTCTCCGCGACCTTCACGAGGTCGTCGCTCCATCTTGTTGGAGGCCTACCGTCAGCTCGTCTCCCGGTTCGCGGGCGCCACTCGAGAACTTTCCGGCCCCATCGGCCATCAGTCCGGCGAGCAATGTGCCCCGCCCACTGCCACTTAAGGCTCGCAATTCTTCCAATATAATTTGTTATGGTTTTCTGTGAGGTGCGACCCGGACTCGAACCCCCGACCCCTCAGCACGAGAGGCGGTAGATCGAAGCACGAGGCTACCACGGCTTTTGAGTCGTGTTGATTGTTATCGTAAATCAATATTCGTTACCCTGACTATGTCGCCCTCTTCAAGCCGCAGCGCCGTTCTGTCGTAAGCGTTTGGGACTCGGGTCTGTCTGACACGCGCTAAAGCCGGCAGTTGACGCTGAAATAAATAGGTTAAAGGTGTAAGTCGTAAAGGTTACATCACCCTTGGCCGTAAAGTGGGATTTTCTGCCCGCTATGCGGAGAGAAAATCTCACTTCTTGGTCAACTCAAGGCAATACGTAAAACTTTTGACAAACCACGGGCGGTAATTCGTAAAGCCCCAGATCGCATATTTATTGCCCTCGCCTTCGGTTCGGGCCACAGAAACCTGCGATCTGGGACATTTACGAATTCACCACCCTAGTGTAAATGTACTATTGTTAATATTATGATAGCGAATATAGCACGAGGAAGGTTCTTAGGATCCGAATAATGTAGTTATTGGCATTGTACGTGCAATAGTATACATGGTGGGTCAGATCCTATAGGAAATAATTAACCCACAGTATCGGCTATCGATTCTAAGTATATTGTATATTAGGTCTTTAATTTTTTTAGAGTTGGTAAAACAAAATTTTTTGTATGGGATTCAGGCGTCGCTCACACAACCAATCCCATATACAATTATTTTTTTACCAAATTACTGAGGCCCGGTAGTAGGTCTTTGCAGGTTAAGTATTTGGTTTAAAATACAGGTTTGATTTAAGGTTTTTGTTTCAATATATACGAAGCCTACAAAGCCTTTCACGTGTCGAGGCTTGTATAGTAGTTTTCTCAAAAATGTAAAAAAAAACTTCATATTATTTGACACACATGCAAATATACACAAGTACTCGTACAAAACTATCTTCTGCCCGTGACTCCATTCGTATCGAATTCGGTCATCGCGTTTTTCTCAGATAAAAAGTAGCTTTGACTCCAGCCAAACCAAATTTCATCTAAAACGGTCTAGCGGTTTAAGCGTGAAGAGGTAACAGACAAGTTAATTTCGCATTTATAATAATAGTAAGTATGGTATCCAATAATCAATGTTCAAAAAACCGGCCAAGTGCGTGTCGGGCCACGCGCAAATTATAGGGTTCCGAAGTTGAGGATGCCCACAGTACCTTTCTAAGACTTATTAGCATCTAGCTAGCCTGTGGTATGACGTGCCCGCCCGACGCCCCTGTCGCTCGAGAAAAATCATCATTATAAGTTGGTCGACTATTACTCGTAAGTTTGTACAGCCTACTTAGCTCTGATAGTTTTCCTTTCAACTACGTTATATATGCCACAACCGTGATTTTTTTCAGCCATCCAAATACCACCATTTAGCTGGCAGGGAGGGGGGGCACGTGACTCTAACAAAAAATAGAGCACTTTAAAGCTTAATATTTCACAAACGCATCATTCAATCAAAAAATGGTTTTAACAAACCCACAATATTTTTTTAAGACCTATTCAACGATATGCCGCACCATGGGGTACGCAAGAAAAAAAAATTACATCCCCACTTTACGAGTAGGGGAGGTACCCTATAAAAAAAAATATTTCAACATTTTATTGTACCACTTTGTCAGCGTAACTAATATGCATATTCATGCCAAATTACAGCTCTCTAGACCTAAGCATCTCCGAGCAAGAGTGCGGACAGACGGACGGACGGACGGACGGACGGACGGACGGATGGACATGGCGAAACTATAAGGGTTCCTTGTGGACTTCGGAACCCTAAAAACGTGACGTTTATGAGTGTTTGTGTATTCAACGCTTATGTGTGTGTCTGTTCAGTTCATGAGTAGGTATTTGTGTATTCTAATGTGTGTGTGTGTGTGTGTGTGTGTGTGTGTGTGTGTGTGTGTGTGTGTGTGTGTGTCACCTGCATGTTGGTGCGCTGCGGGGTCTGCTGCGGCGGGCTGGGCGGGTCGCCGAGCTGTGCTAGGGCTTCGTTCGGGGGCACCGGAGCGCCCGACGGCTCCAGAATCTGACAAAACAAAACAATTCAATGATAATTACCATCACCACGACATCTATTAGCGATAAGGTAATTATAACTACTTATAATCTCCTCACATTGCGGCAAAGCTCTGTATGTGGGCAATATCTAGGGGGCGCCCCAAAATTTCATGCAGGCGACCTAGGCAGTGACATCTATTATCGCGTTTTAGGTTTTTGTTTATATCAATGGTATAGGCATAGAGAAATGATACAAGAAGAGTGGCAGAGTCCATACTTTAGTGCGTGCTCCGAAATCCGGGTTAACACTTGATCGGTGTTTAGTGTCTAGTGGCTGAACCCCGATTACCCAACCGTTTAGCAGTTGCTCCGCTACTTGAAGCTAGATGGCGAGCCGAACCCAAAGTGTATTTGTAAACAATTTACAATTAATATTATAAGTAGAACTCTTTTTTGAAATCCTCTTATTACACAGAGACTTCGGGTTGTAAGTTGTAAACTGTTAAGCAATAAAATATGCTTTGCGTTCGGCTCGCCATCTAGCTTCAAGTAGCGGTAGCAACTGCTAAACGGTCGGGTAATCGGGGTTCAGCCACTGGACGCCAGATGTCGCTAGTGTTAACCCGCGATCCGGAGCACGCACTACAGTATGGGCTGTGCCACTTCTTGTATCATTTCTCTATGGTATTAGATATAGTGTGGTCCGCGGTAATCGTGGGGTGGGGCGTGGGGTTGACGTACCCTCTGCACGTAGGGTACGGGGATGGAGCCGGTGCGTCCCTGGCTGTTGCGCGCGGTCCACCACTGCTCTTCGTCGCGGTTGATCACCATCAGCCGCTCACCGCGACGGAACGGAAGGTCGTCGGGGTCCTGGAATAGTAGACTGTGTGACTAGGGAGCAAAAGGGTATATTTTACCGCGGCTGACGGATTGAATCCAGAGCGACGTGAAATATTCCAGAATTGAATCCCGAGCGGAGAGAGCCCTCGAATGTCGAATTTATATTTATAGTACGTGTATATTTTATTTACCCAACTAACCCAGCTGATCTTAAGCCATGGAAATTCTTAGGAAAATGGAAGACGAACTTCAAATAAATTGTTGTTTTTTTTTTAGTTCACCCCAGTACAGTACGGAAACCTACACTGCGTCCGACAATCATTTTGCTATGCCGTTTTTTTTTAAGTAGGCATCGGCATTAAACTGCTAAAATAAAAGCAACTACTTAAATGAAATAAAACCTAATCTGTATATAATTTAAATTTTTACATACTGATTTTATATTGTATGAAGTTAGCTTGAATGTCGAAGGTATAGCATGACACAACTTAGAAGGCGCGCCGATTAAGCAATAATGGACTCTGCGTCAACGGCACAAGTGCTTCGTCGCGCGCCTTATAATTTGTGCCGTTCTCTAACAGTGTGAGGAAATAAGTAGTCCACGCGGGCCAAACCGAAGATTCACCTAGTATAATAGTATATGCGATTTGGGGCTTTACGAATTACCGCGCGTGGTTTGTCAAAAGTTTTACATCTTGCCTTGGGCAAGAAGTGAGATTTTCTCTCCGCGTAGCGGGCAGAAAATCCCACTTTACAGCCAAGGGTGATGTAAGTCTGTTAACATATTTTAAGAAGCGACTGACTCTTGCAAACTAAGACTGTGACTGTTTGCTAAGGAGGCTTCAGAAAGCGTAAAAAAAATTGTAATAGTAATAAGTTTTTATTTTGAATAAATAAATGAAAAAAAAAAACTGACTCAATAATTGACGACCCATATTCCAGGTCACCGTATCACGGACAAGGAAGACAGATGGCGGGCTATTTCAGTACATTCCAGTGAGAAAAATGATTAGTCGCATTAGTCAGCACCTACTGTACGGCCGGCCCTATTTATAGCGGCTATATAGCACAGCAAGTAATAATGGGAGATACGTTAGAGGTTTTAGGGAGCCGAGTTGTTGGGAATTCGGGTCGTATTACGTGGGGAATACGAACTAGAAACGGAAGTATTTTAGGATGTGCAAGATTAGAATGTTGTTTGCATCCTAATCGACAGGTGAACTTTCTCGATATCGAAATGTAAATGTATCTATGATCGAAATAACATTTAGCGAAAGTGCCTCTGCAGAAAAAAAAAACATTATGTTGATTATTTCTTCCTATTCGCCTTTCGATTCGATTTCGATAGGTCCTTACATGGTTATCTAGAAGCTATATAGAGAAGTAATACTATACGCAATTCGCAAGGTTTGTGAAAAGCTACACTAAATAGAAAATCTGCATTCGGTTCTTTTAATCAGCATCTCCAGCTTTATGATCTGTATGGCTATTTTGTACCTATCTTTACGTAGACGATATCTGTGAATGTGGAATCATTTAGTGTTCCAAATCCAAAACCGTCTGTGTTGCTAACCTTGAGGAGGCATATGCGCAGCAAAGGACATATTTCAGGTGCTATGATGTTAAGATAGCAATAAAGTCATTAAAAAAAATATCTAATTGCACCTATTCAGAAGGCGCGCGGCGAAATAGTGAAACCGTTGCCGTTGACGCAGTCTAATATAGTTTAATCCGCGCGCCTTTCATGTTGTGTCCCGCTATACATGGATGATATACTCACATTCCCGAAGAAGTCAAACTTCGCGACGACCAGCTCGAGGACTTGGTTCTGCTGCGGCGGCGCGCGCACGCTGGCCTGCGGCAGGGGCCGGACCAGCGGCGTCGTGTCGAGGTAGTGCAGCCGGTAGAACGACAGCAGCGAGGGCATGTCCACGAACTTCTGGTCGCCGATGCGGAACCACGTGGTGCCGTTCGCCTCCACCACGCGGTTTATTATGTAGTGCGACACGCGGTCGTCTTCTCTGTGGGATTGGAAGAACCATGTTCAAGTCTGACGTCGTTTGTTGGCAATTTGACTGCCGCAAGTACGCTAGGGAATCAGAGAAGGAACCTGTTCATTTGCTATGAAAAAGACGGTGCGGTGGAGCGGAAAATGTCAAGGTAATATACAAGATAATATGGTGTATATTAGTAGACAATTAGACATGCTGGTCTGCTGTAAATATACCAGAAAACATGAGGCGGACGATAGCAAACGTTGTCTGACACTCCCAAGAATCTACGTTGGTCGGACGTACCTACCTAAATAGATAACTGCGTCAAAGTAAATATATAGCGCTTCTTGGGATGAGGTTGCTTGTGGTGTGGGAGTAACGTGGACTATCGCGGGATCTTATAAGGTCCAACGTGACATTTTTTGCTAGCTAGGCGGGTCATTTTGTATGAAAAAGGGAGACATAAGATATTGGCATTGAAAATGTAGTCCGGACTCCTGAATTGTGTTTTCTTATCATAAAGACATCTCAGCAGTTTCATAGGAAAACGTAGGTATATACAGTGGTCCAGCAAAAGGTGGTTTTGGTGGTTGAGTAGTGATTTTTACCATACGAAAACCGTTTCAAAGCATCGCGTCGCATGCCCCGCCGTCCCAAATTGGAGTGTGGTCTACGTCTATCATTCTACAGGAAGACCAGGTATAGCACGAAATAACTGATATGTCACGTAAAGTTAGTGAATTATTGCTTGGTTCGCGCGCCATATAATCGTGTCGAGCTGGACAAATCTCTTGGATAACTAGACATGGTAACTGACCTGACACACAGCACGTAATCCCCGTGTATTGTCCTGGAGTCTCGGACGAGGAACACGCCGCTGTCAGCTTCGCTGAGGAGCAGCCGCGTCGCCTCCGGCCGCGACAGGCCGCCGAAGTACCAGCTGGAATGGCAGAGGTCCATTAACATCGACATGATGAAATCATTTATGCAGCAAACGAGCCCTCCTGGCGCTTTTGTCCCGTGAGGATTCGGTGTTGCCAATTTAGCACATTAGGTATATGCCACTTCTAAATTGGCAATACAGAAGTCTCCGAAATTTCAAATGTCACAGTGACATTGACACTATGTATGTAATAACAATATTTGATATCGACAGCCAAACCTCACACGAGTGGCGCCAACTGGTGAGCAGGAATACGATGGCCATCATTGGCCACATACGGGCACTTTTACATGTCATAAATTAATTTAGCAGCGCTTCCTTTCAGGAGGTTCCGATTCCATTGGGTTAAATTTACTAAAGGGTAATAGGGTTCAAGACTGTGCATTTATCTATGGTCTATTTAGTCTATTTACAACTCTAGGCTTTATTTCACTTGGATTCCTCAAGACGCAAATTAACATCAACATTACGTCAGTGTACCTATGGGGGATTTCACTTTACGCATACAATGTTGCAAATACTGCTTACTCAATAGGAAAATCGTTTGCGCCGCAACCACGACGAATCAGTAATTTACGAGCGTAGGAATCTGTTTTTTTTTTATGTAAGTCTGACAAACAGGCAGACAGCGGCAGCAGACACAAGAGCGGCGCTCCTGATAGAAGTTCTTAAACTCCGCCTGTAGGCATTTACAACAGCAGGGGCATCATTAAGGCGTTACCGGTCTCGAAGAATACATAAAAACACGTCTTTTTCCATTGGAAGACTTTCTCGGAAGACCGAGATCAGGACAATCTGATCAAAGGTCAGGTCAAAAGTACTCTTAACCGCCGAGCATGTGCATGATGCGAAGTGGATGACCTCTTCCAACAACTCAACTGACATTCGCGAAAATGAAGAATATGAAACGAAAAGAATGAATCTTTTTCAAACACCCCTAGCTGGTTGGATAATCTCAGCAGAAATTTCATTCGAGATACCCACTAGTTGTCCTTGTGTGTTGTGTAGTTCAAGGCTGAAGGAATTAGCCGAGAGGCGGATATTTTCGCGTAGCCTTTGGTGATTACACGCAATTAAAGATGGTTTGAGAAGACCCGTAACAACAAAGTTGTTATAAGCTATGTTGCATGTTCATAAGCGAAGTATACGGTTCACTGTTTATATTTGTTTACAATGGACTGCGTCCCCAGTCTGCGTCATCGTCTCGTCATCAATAAACTCAGCTTCGTCTTGTATGTTTTTTTAGCAATTCTGTGTATCTAGTTTACGAAGTTCCGTCATCACTTAATTCTAAAGGCTGAAGAAAAAGCATACCCGTCATTCCTTGTGTGTTATCTAACCATCTAATTTAAAGACTGCTGTTAGTCCATTACAAATAGCCAATGTCGTTAAATACTACTACTACTACAGCCATTTGCGTCCCACTGCTGGGCACAGGCCTCTCATCACGAGAGGGTTTGTGTTTGTGGGTAATGTCGTTAAATAACACTGATTTATTTATACGGGTCACCAAAACCAACAGAGTGCATAATAAAAAGTTACAGTTTTTAAATTATACAGGCATTAGTTTTCCATGTACCCCTATTACAGGTGTCCACAATTACACATCTTTCGAACATTCGAGTTTATTTAATTTCACTGACCACGACAAAGTCGTCCATGTAGCATTCTTTCTTTACCTAACCTAACGAATCTCGCGAATAATTTTACCGACCAAGAGCATTAAAATTAATCTGTTGCCATTAAAATGCTTTCGATGAAAGGAAAGCGTTTACAAACGTTACGTAATATTGCATATCGGTCCAGCATAGTCAATATGGACTGTGAACACGCGAGTTTGTTCACATCACTTTCTCTAAAGTCTATGCAAAGAAAAGTGATGAATTGCTGTGTAATCGCTTCAACTACCTCGAAAACTTGCGACTATCTGGTAAGCGGTAAGTGGCGGTAACCTCGATGGAGTGAGGCTCTCGCTTGACATATGGTGTACCTATGTTGGCACCTGCCTCTATTAGTAAAGTTTATTTCGGGTTTTACCTTTAAGGTAAACTTGCACAAAGCTGTTATTCTCTTATTATTGGCCTCATAATCATAACGAGGGTTCACTTTATCAATCAGATTTTTATTTTTCTGTTAGATAGGTGAGCTGGGTCTAAAATTATCGACTATTTTCTGATAGTAGTATGTAGTTTTTAAATTTTCATTTTATTGGCGTAATAGTTAACATTACATTTTCACTATTAAACAGTTGATTTAAACGACAGCGATAACCGTTCCTATCTGCCATTGCCATAATACGGACGAACAGTGCCTAACAGAATATGTCAAAATATATGGAGCAAACTGACATTAGAAAATACGTTCCAATATGCTAATAACGCCTCTTTATAATATGTGTCAAGATAAATATTATATACAAAAGTAAACCTAACACTCTTCTAACACTAGACTTAAGTGTCAAATTTACCGAGCGCTTGACGGGCCGTTTATCTTCGGCTAATTGTGAATCCTTACTTATAATAGATCAATGCTTTCTGCCCACCCTGTTCTTGTGAACTATGGCGTTAGTTTAGAGTTTCCGAGATGAACGACGTACTGTTTACGTTACTGGCTTGTTTAAAGTAATTAACCTGTCTCCACTGTATCTGGGCCAGTCGTAAACCGGAGTCAACTCGGATTTAACTGAAGACTGATTGTGTAAGTTTTAGAACCGATTGGGAAATAAGCTTCCGGTCGTTTTGGGGCAGTTTAATGATTTAAAACGCCTTCATTAAATGGGTTATCATTATTTACCGATTTTGAAAAAAAGGAGGAGGTTCTCAATTCGTCTTGTTATTTTTTTGTATGTATGTTCCTCGATTACTCCTTCAATTGTGAACCGATTGCAATGATTCTTCTTTTAATCGAAAGGTGGTAGGTACCTCCGGATTGGTTTCATTTTAATTTGGTTCAGTTCTGATGATGGGATCCATGAGAAAACGAGGGAACTCCTCAAAATTAGTTAGCACGTGTATGATTTTGGCATCAATTTCAAAGACTACAGTGCTTTTTTACGTCCCATTCATTGTCCCAAAACATATTTTTAAATATAAAAAAAAAGAACTTCAAACTCTGACAGTCTGCAAAGTCGGTGTCAAGTGAACCGACTCAAAGCTACGATAATCTTATAGTGAACTTGCTATCGACTTTACAGGCTGTCAGAGTTTGAAGTCGGTTTTTATTATTTTATTATTTCATGTACATAGAAAAGAGTTAGTTTAGTATACACTAGCTAGCAGAAGCCCGTGACTTCGTCCGCGTGGAATTCTGTTATAGCGTTCCCGCGGGAATTGAGCGTTAAACTATAACAAATTATATAGGTACGAAAACTTTCCTCTTGAAACACTCTTATCTATTAAAAAAAACCGCATCAAAATCCGTTGCGTAGTTTTAAAGATTTAAGCATACATACATAGGGACAGACAGACAGCGAAGCGACTTTGTTTTATACTAGGTATGTAGTGATAAGGCGGAAATGATGCGTTGAAATGCATGCTTTCGCTCGCGCCAACATAACTAGGGACTCGTGTTAAAATGACCAACTTTTCGCACTTGTATCAAAATGTACTATTGTATGGTATGAGGTATGAGTAGTGGGCATGGCATCTCGTATACGAGATCGTCTCTGTAAAAAGAATCGTTCGGCGCCAAAATCAATGTGCGTGCACCGGTAGTACCTAGAGATCTTCTACTATCTAAAGTCCCGCGCCTTCACATTTCAAAACGCTTCAATTTTTTTATTATTATTTAAAAAGCACCACCAACACTCTCAACGCATAGTTGATGGCTGTCTCAGCACGCACACATGTGTTGAGAGTGTTGGTGGTGCTTTTTAAATATACATTGCATCGTTTTGAAATGTGAAGACGCGGGACTTTAGATAGTAGAAGATCTCTACTCGAATCGAACATTTACGTCATTGATACTGCCGTCCCTTTCGCACACGTAGAGTGGATAAGAAGTGACAGAAGTGAAGTTGCGGCGACGGGAATTCTGAATGGAATAGATTTGTTTATCGCTAACTAGATACCTAGGTACCTACGTACTCTAGGTTTAGACGTCGTACACGGAAGTTCGGGAAATCCCTCTCTTAGTGCTCCCTTACACTCTCCAAAGAACCTGCATGCCAAATTTCAGCTTTCTACGACTATTAGTTTCGGCTGTGCGTTGTCATCAGTCAGTACAGTTATAGTAGACTGGAAGAGTTATATATATATGTTATATATTGACATGTGGGTAGATGAGAAGATCTGCGGGTACCCCCAGTTCGGTTCCAGCTAGCAAGCCAGCACGCGTACGTAACATTCTGGCGACGGGATTTAATTCGGGAATAGGTTAAAAGTGCTTTAAACATAGTGTTTGAATGTTTATAAGTGTTATTGTGTGCGTTGGAATAAAATGTCGGTCAAATTTAGTGAGTTTAATATGGACAAAGACAATTGGAAAAATTACGTGAATAGGTTCGACTATTGTTTGCTCGCGAATAATATTGAAACGGATGAGTTAAAAAAAGCGAATTTCTTTGCAGTTTGTGGTTGTGACTTATATGATCTTGTGGAATCGTTAATTTCACCGAAAAAGATTACAGATGTAACGTATACAACTGTAAAGGCCGCGTTGGACGATCATTTTAATCCAAAACAAAATGAAATAGTGCAATCGTATAAGTTTCATATGAGGTGTCAATCGAGCGGTGAAAATATAAAAGAGTACGTGGCTAGTTTGCGTAAATTGGCTATAGAGTGCAATTTTACCGATTTAGATCGCACTTTACGCGACCGGTTAGTATGTGGCATTCGTGATAAAGGTATACAAAAGCAGTTGTTGCAGCAGACAACATTAACTTTTGATCAAGCGGTAAAATTGTCGTTAACGGCTGAAACGGCGGACGCCGGAGTGATAGTCATGGCGACGCCAGCGACCTCTAGCGTGGCGCCTACTAGTACAGCCGGTGACGAGCCAATGGAGGTTAATAAAATTAAAGTGAAACCGTTGGAACCGAGCAAGGATTGTTGGCGGTGTGGCAAAAGGCACGGGAATTTCTGTAGGTTCAGATATAGTAGGTGTTATGTGTGTAAAAGAATGGGCCATATCGCAGAGGTATGTTCGGATACACGAGACAAAAGTAAGTCAAAGGAATCAAGTCGGGTTAATGGATTGTATGAGGATATCTTGTGTAATTTGGTGTCAAACAAAGTGGCTCCTTTTTATGTAAATGTGGAATTAGATGGTCGACTAGTAAATTTGGAAGTCGACACTGGAGCTGCATTTACCATGTTGAGAGAAAGTACAGCGAGGGAAATTTGGAATGGGAGATTGCCAAGGTTGGACGAGTCAAGAGTTAGGTTGACAACCTGGACTGAAAATCAGGTGGAGCTGTTAGGAGAAGCGGAAGTGGAGGTAAGGTTTAAGGATATACATACGAAATTAAAATTGCTTATTGCAAGAGGCAAAGGACCAAATTTGTTAGGCCGTGATTGGTTTCCTGAGTTGAAAATTGATATTCATGGAATTTATAACATGAAATTAGAGGATGCTGGTATAGATACTTTACTAGAAAAATATAAAGAAGTTTTTCAGTCTGGATTAGGGAAGTACACGGGGCCAGTAGTAACCATACCTCTGAAACCCGAAGCGAAACCAAAATTTTTGAAGTGTAGGCCTGTGGCGTTTGCAATTAAAGAAAGAGTGTTACAAGAGATTGACAGATTAGTTG
The DNA here is from genome assembly GCA_963971205.1 of Aethes cnicana. Taxonomy (NCBI): domain Eukaryota; kingdom Metazoa; phylum Arthropoda; class Insecta; order Lepidoptera; family Tortricidae; genus Aethes; species Aethes cnicana. Next base: position 8,574,762 of record OZ020297.1, read on the forward strand.
CAGAAGATGTTTTGGAACCTGTCAGTCATTCGGATTTTGCCAGTCCAATAGTACCTATTATTAAGAAGAACGGGAAAGTCAGACTTTGTGGGGACTACAGGGCCACAGTGAATATGGCGACTGAGACTGACACTTACCCTCTGCCAACTTTGAATGAAGCTTTTGCAGTTTTACAAGGAGGAGTAGTATTCAGTAAAATAGATTTAGAGCAAGCTTACACCCAAGTGGTAGTGGATGAACCTACTTCAAAATTACTAACTTTAAATACTCCTAAAGGATTATTTAGATGTAAGAGGTTAGCGTTTGGGGTTAAAGCCTGTCCTGGAATTTTTCAGCGCATGATGAGCAACTTGTTGGCAGGGGTATCAGGAGCAGCGGTGCTGCTGGATGATATTGTAGTCACCGGATGTACTATACAGGAGCACAGTGATAGACTTCAACGTATATTGCAGATCCTGAAGGAAGCCGGGTTGAGAGTCAACAAAGAGAAGTGCGAGTTTGGGAAGGCTAGTGTAGAGTTTCTAGGACATGTGATTGATGCCAATGGTCTGCATCCTTGTGGAGACAAGATAAAGGCTATAATGGAGACTCCAGCACCAAAAAATGTAAAAGAGTTGCAGGCTTTTCTTGGATTACTGAATTTTTATGACAGATTTTTAGCACAGAAAGCAACGGTAGCAGAACCACTGTACAAATTATTGTTGAAAGGTGCAAAATGGGTATGGTCACCAAATTGCCAACAAGCTTTTACTCTCTTAAAAAGAATGTTGACTACAGGGAACACGTTAGTTCATTATGATTTAAAGAAACCAGTGGTTATTACATGTGATGCTTCGCAGTACGGTCTTGGTGCGGTTCTAGAACACCAGATGGAGGATGGTTCTTTGAGACCAATCATGTTTGCTTCCAGGACGATGAACTCTCACGAACGAAATTATTCGCAGATTGATAAAGAGGCTGCTGCAATTATTTTTGCAGTGCAGAAATTTTACTCATATATTTTTGGCCGTAAGATAGTCATTCAGACGGACCATAAACCACTTTTAGGTATTTTCGACCAAAAGAAGCCAATACCTAATGTGATATCACCCAGGATGTTGAGATGGGCTTTGTTGTTAAACTCATACGATTACGAGTTAAAATATGTTGAAGGGAAGAAAATTGGGAATGCTGATGCACTGAGTAGATGGCCCGGTCCTGAAAGCAGTAGAAAAGAAGAAGAGCTGCAAGAGGTGAATGTTTTGTTGCTCAATGAGACACCAGTTGAGTTACAGATGACGGCGAAAGATGTGGCTAAATTGAGTAAAACTGATGGTATATTACCAAAGGTGATGTTCTGGATTAGAAATGGTTGGCCAAGTAAAGTGGAAGAGAAGTATAGAGATTACTATGTAAGAAGGGATGAATTAACGGAGTACAATGACTGTATATTGTGGGGAGGTAGAGTAATTGTGCCTCTGAAACTACGTGAAAGTGTTCTTAAAGAGCTCCACAGCAATCATGATGGTATAGTTATCACTAAAGCAATAGCAAGGAGTTATTTCTGGTGGCCAGGTCTTGACAGAGACATAGAGAGCTTGATACAGAATTGTCAAACCTGTAAGGAAGTAAGAAATATGCCAGCCAAAGTGACCCACAGATGGATTACGCCGCCAAAGGCTTGGTCTAGGCTGCATATTGATTTTGCAGGTCCGTTCATGGGCAAAATTTTCTTAATATTAATTGACTCTTACTCTAAATGGCCGGAGGTCAAAATTGTTAGTGAGCAAAGTGCAAGTATGGTAATTAATAAGTTAGATGAGATATTTGCTGAACAAGGGCTGCCAGATACCATAGTGAGCGACAACGGGAGAGCTTTTGCGTCAGAAGAGATATGTCAATATTTCAAACGGAATGGTATTAAACACATACTGGTACCTCCATATCATCCTGCGTCCAATGGACAAGCAGAGAGAACAGTCCAGACAGTAAAATTGAAGTTAAAAAAGATGTCACATCTCCCATGGTCAACCAGGCTGCAAAAGATATTGTACGGTTTGCGGACAACACCCAGTTCTGTTACCGGTAAGACACCTGCGGAACTCCTGAACAATAGACGTTTCCGAACTAAATTTGATAGACTTCACCCCCTGTCGATTCAAGAAAAGGAGACCGAAGATATCCAGGAGAATGAAACAAAACGTGTGAGAGAATTTAAAGTGGGAGAGACAGTCTGTTTCAGGAACTATAGAGCTGGGCCTAGATGGTTAGAAGGAACTATAGTCAAAAGGATTGGAGTGTTAAGATATAAAATTAAACAAGAAAATAAATTATTTATAAGACATGTGAACCAGATGCTAGGTTTTACTAGAAGTGACAAAGATGAAGAAACACAAGTTGAAATCAAGGCAAGATCATCAAGTCATAGTAAAGAAGTCCAACAAAGGGAAGAAGAAAGAGAAGATAGGTTTGAAGAGGGTTTTGGCACAATAAGAATCCCTCTACCGAGTCAGTGGGCAGAAGTGATTGGTGTTAAAGGTCCAGAAGAGTGTACGGTACCGGATTCGGATGATACAGTGCCCAGTAATGAACTGAACAGTAACAAGCGACCCCGGTCGAGTGAAAGCCCACCGTCCAACAGACCATCCTTGAAAAAGATAGCTCTCCAAGGGTATAGTAGTACAGACATTGACTCTAGTGGGGATGATGAACATTATAGTGCAAATAGCCAATAGTTAGGTAGTTACTAAATAATAACAAAAGACTATGGAAGCATGTTAGGGTATAAGTGAACAATACAGTTTAAGTGGATAAACAGTGTAGTGTTACTGACTTTAGTTATAGAATGGAAAATGTAGTGAAGTGTCAGCTATCTTGAGGGAAAGGCATGTTATATATTGACATGTGGGTAGATGAGAAGATCTGCGGGTACCCCCAGTTCGGTTCCAGCTAGCAAGCCAGCACGCGTACGTAACAATATATTAATTGATATCTGTTGGCCACCACTCGGTCTGCATTGAATTTAACACAAATCTTCCACCTTTTCACCCCCCTATAACAACTATCCTCTTCCCAGGGTCTCAAACTAGCTACCTATTAAAATTTCATAAAAATAAATTTCAGTCAATCAAAGTTGATTTGACATGAAAACGGAATATACATAATATGCTATGGCTGCTGCTTCTGAACTCAAATAATTGATGATTGTCAGTTCATCTGAACGATAACCATTAGCCTAGAAAGGCATCAAAGGAACATAAAGCTGTCCAAACATAGTTTTTGTATTGCATTGATAATTCAAGCTCACCATAATTGCAATTGGACTGTATTTTTAGAACTCCTAATTTGATTGATGTTCTACAATAAAAAGCGACCAAGTCAATGTTGGATCATCTAATAAATGTTATCGTTTTTTGCCAGCAGTTTATGTGCAAACTAATTAACATTGAAAGGATTTGAGTAATTCTAACAGCTTTTCGGGGAAATGGGTGAAATGGTTCCGAATGGAGGACCAATCACCAGACTGATCCAGGCAGTCGTCCCATTTGATTTATAGCTAAATAATAACAGCATTTCAATCGCTATCACTTTTCTGGCCGTATTATCATGCAGTTTTCAGCATTTTTGCTTTAAAAAGAGTAATGCCATGTCTACTTCCATATAGGTTTACATCATTGACCTATAATAACATATGGATGAACAGTGCCTAACAGAATATGTCAAAATATATGGAGCAAACTGACATTAGAAAATACGTTCCAATATGCTAATAACGCCTCTTTATAATGTGTCAAGATGAATATTTTACACAAAAGTAAACCTAAAACTATAAGACTTAAGTGTCAAATTTACTGAGCGGCAAACGGGTGCCCAAACTGTTCGGGCACCCGTTTTGACGGGCCATTTTTCTTCGGCTGATTCTGAATCCTTACTTACAATTACATAATGGTTTATATACACATAGACTCTGTGTCAACGGGTACGTGCTCCATTGCGCGTCTTCTAAGTTGTGTTGTACTATACCAAGAAGCCAAGAACTGCCATCATTATTCACTGAAAATGGGACAATAATATTGAAACTGTAGCAGAATTACCCAGTCACTAAAAATCATTTTTTTTCAAAGGCATATACATGAATGAAGTTAGATTAAAGCATTCCCATAGGATCTAGGCATTTTTCTAGGATGGAAAGTATCCTATGCCCTTCCCTGCGACTTTTTAGCACTACAAACACACACATACACACAACTTCACGAATAGTAAAACAACAATAGGCCTATTAAAACTATTTTAACACTATGAGAAAATGTGTGATGGGTTTTAATGACATTCAGTATTTTTTTTAACCACGACCTGTGAAAATTTTCCTCATGTTCATGAGGACAAAACAATAAGAGCAGATAAGAGAGGACAATAGTTATCTAAATATATAAAACTCAAAGGTGACTGACTGACTGACTGACTGATATAGTGATCTATCAACGCACAGCCCAAACCACTGGACGGATCGGGCTGAAATTTGGCATGCAGGTAGATGTTATGACGTAGGCATCCGCTAAGAAAGGATTTTGCAAAATTCCCACGGGAACGGGAAAAAAAGGAATTTTTACATTTTAATGTTTAGGCACGTACGAAGTCGCGGGAAACATCGTAGAGATCTGAAATTTGGCATGCAGGTCCCTGGGGGAGCGTAGGGGAGCACTAAGAAAGGACTTCCCGAAATTCCCACGGGAACGGGAAAAAAAGGGATTTTTACATTTTAATGTTTAGGCGCGTACGAAGTCGCGGGGATCATCGTAGAGAGATGAAAGTTGGCATGCAGGTTCCTTGAGGAACGTAGGGGAGCACTATGAAAGGATTTCCCGATATTCCCACGGGAACGGGAAAAATGGGATTTTTACATTTTAATGTTTAGGCGCGTACGAATTCGCGGGAAACATCGTAGAGATCTGAAATTTGGCATGCTGGTTCCTTGGGGAGCGTAGGGGAGCACTAAGAAAGGATTTCCCGATATTCCCACGGGAACGGGAAAAAATAAATTATAATCCTAGATTACAAACACTTTCAAGAAACACGTTATGCAGATTACCTACTGTTAGATTACCTGCCTATTGTCCAGTAAAAAGGAAATGATTGATGAGTTCACTAAAACATTCTTTAAACCAGTCTGCTATTACCTAAATAATGAATTTTGGCACTTAACTATTTATTCATAAGAGATCAATGAATCAGAGAAAAAAAAGGAAAAATCTATACATATAATAAATAATAATTCTGTACAAGTCGCGCCTGAAAATTGAAAATTAAAAGAAACTATCAAGTCAAAGGGACTATATGAACGATACTGAACACAAAATAACAATTTAAAAAAAAAAACTGTATGTATGTATGTATGTATGTATGTCCGGATTTAACTCGAAATCTACTGGACGGATTGAAACAAAATTTGGTATGGGGGTAGTTTATAACACTGGTCAACATATAGGCTACTTTTTATCCCGAGGAAATGCATAGTTCTCGCGGGAAGGCTATTAACAAATTCCACGCGGACGAAGTCGCGGGCAGAAGCTAGTTAATACTAAGACTTGGTTAGGAACTGATGGTTCCAATATTTTTTCCCTATAGCCTTGAATGAATTGGGTTCAATGGAGAAAAAAAACGGGAACCGGTAGACGAGCTGTCGGTAGGCCTCCAACAAGATGGAGTGACGACCTTGTAAACGTCGCGGGAACGCGGTGGATGCGAGTGGCACAGGATCGGTCTGAGTGGCGCGCCTTGGGGGAGGCCTATGTCCAGCAGTGGACGTCTATCGGCTGAAATGATGAAATGGCTTTTACTGATTTACTTGCGAATGGGAAAATTATATGTACAAAAACAAAATTTTCATTTTAATTCAATAATTATGTATAAACAAAGTAGATTCTGAATAAATATTTGGACTTCAAACATGCCAATGAACATACAAATAACAGAGTTGTTGGAATTATCAGAAATTAAATCACCCTATAGGTACAAAGTTTTTAATTCACTTTTGTACACAAAAAAATAGTACAATTTTCTCAACTTTGTATTAACCGTAAAGAATGACTGTTCAGAGTGAATTTGAGAGACATTATTGTTGTTGCGTATTTATAATACTATACCCCGTTCGCGTTAAGAAAATAGTGACTCATCAGTGCAACTGCAGGGTAAGGGCGTATTCATAATGGAGAGAAATTAAACATTTTTTTCAAATCCTTAAATAAGTGTAATAGAAAAATAATAAAATATCAGTGATTTTACACATGTTATAAAATATTCAGTATAATTAATAATTAAAAATGTCAATTTAAACTAATATTAGTATTTTTTAATGTCAACTTAAACGCTATATTAGTAGAGTAACACATTTCAACAAATGGTAAAAAAATAAATACTAAAATAAATAAAAATACAAAATTGTCTTAAAACTAAGTACTGAAATCGCTAATCACTATCGCTAGATTCGTCCCTTACATTTATTACAAATGAATTTTGTTCTGCGTATTCCATGACGTCATCCAAATTCCACATGGTATTTTCTTCGCGTATCACGTGGTCGCAGCATTTCTTCCACCGATCGGCGTCTACTAACGCGATTGCGTCATAAAATATTTTTTTTACGTCACTCATTTTGAATGTAGTATTATTCGCAGCAATATAATTTTTTATTTGGGCCCACACCATTTCGATCGGATTTAATTTACAATGGTAAGGCGGCAGACGAAGAATTGTAATGCCATTCTTTTTAGCAGTCTCATCTACTAAATATTTATTATATTGTGGGGCGATTTCGGCGACTTTCAATAATAATTCTTTTTTCAAATAACTCATATCCATAGATATACCTTTGTTGTTCAACCACTCTATTATTTGCTGCTTATTCCAACTGGTCGTGGGTATTTTTTCTTCTTTTTCTATGTATAATTGATCCACTTTTATTTTTTTTAATGGGTGAGATATCCATTTTCCAAAAATTTTAAACAAGTAATACACAAAATACACAACCGATCTCTTCGAAGGTCTGACTGCAACTGAGCACTGTGAACTCGCCTTACTAATTTCTAGCGTTCTAATTGGCTAGGGGGCGTGGCTTGGCCGGCAGTCGGTGATGAGTCACTATTTTCTTAACGCGAACAGGGTATAGCAACACATTTTTTCTATGTGTCAATTTGATTTATGGCAACACCTTCTGTATGTGAGCTTACTAAAGTGAATACACGCTATTTTCCAAGTTTCCCGTTTTCATTCTCACCGCCACGCCACCAGCAAGACCCCAAGCCTACCATCAACAATTTACATAATACAGTCCGCTGCACGACAATTGTTACAAATTAAATTATTAAATTTAAAGTATAAGTCATTGGCATGCGATCAAAAATAATATATATAGCAAAATATAAATTACACATTTTATAGCTATGCACATATAAGGGTTAGAGAGATATATATACATGTATAGAATGTGACTTCGAATTTATAATACAAAACAGTTGAATCCGGCACAGTTACAGGTACAAAGCAGTGTACCTATTTATTAGTAGATAAATAGTGTTATGTATTTATTGTAGTAACTTTTGTTCTTAAAATTAGCTTCATTATCATTAATTTGTGACTAAAATCATCTACATACATTGGGATAATTGAAAACTATGGATAAACTAAGCTTTTGATTAAATTAGCATTATGAGACTTAGTACACTGAGCGGTCCCGACGGAAGATCAGCGTTGGCTTCATGGCTGACGCATGCTGAGTCGGGTCCGATTCGCTTCCTCTCTTTTGTTTCTGTGTTTTTATTTTTTTATAATTTTGCGAATAAATGATTTATTATTATCATTTTCATGTCACGGGCCCATGGGGACCCGGTCATTCGCATTCAGTGTAAAACATGATTATTTTGTATTATCACCCAGTTTAATTAGATTGCAAACTCTGCCAGTTGAAGGGATAATGAATTTGTCGTTGACTTTGATTCTAGTTTGATACATGTATAAATAACCAATCACACAAATATGCTGCCATTCCTATTTTTTACTCATACTCCCAGAGAACATAGCTACAAGTCAGCCAATTAAGATTCAATGAAATAGGAGAAACAATCACACCTGCTCAATCAACCAATTAGTCCAATAACCTGTTGGTTGGTATGTTCCCGGCGCTCAAGTTCGCAATTTTAAAAGCGATGGACCATGTACGTACCTGGACATGTCATTTTGATCAAAAGAGGCCCCAATCGCCGGATTCGCCATGCCAAGGCCGACTCAAGTCCAGAAAACTTCACAACCCCATGAAAGACACCGGAAGCGGCACAAAACCTCAGACCATCACCCGCACCGGCCTTCAGCCTGTCCGCAGACACATTCAGATAAGATTCACAACTCCTTGACGAACTTTTATCACGAATATACTACAGTCCCACAGCCCCAATCACAAGCAATTAGGATTTGTTATTGCACTTTCTGATCGTGTCATCACTTTACAATGTTCACGTCGGAACACATGTTTCCGCATTCATATCGCACTGACTGAGCGTCGGGGGTAAAGCGCACGCCTCCGATATATTCTTCCACGAATAAACAAATAAATCTATAATTAAAATTGTATTAAAAATATCGTCAACGGAGCCACACACGCGAAGATTCGCTGAAGATCCATAGACATCTTTTTGTTGTTTTTGTTTGATTGACGCATAATCTTCTATAACTCTTTAGATTGTGGTAAGATAATCTATGATCTTGAAATGTCACAAAACACCCAGTCCTCTTCATATTTTTTCTAAATAGGTATTCATATTCTGCTAAATATCCTATTGATTTCATTTTCAGCAATTTAGAATTGTTTCCTTCAAATTTATTGACCAAAAAATGAAGTTTTTCATTAGGGCAGCATTACATTATTACACATCTCGATCTCGAAATTTTAGTCTATGGATTGATCCAAAAAATCTATGGTCTGTGTCCATTGTTTTTCTACAATGTTATTTTTCTGACTGCTGCTGGTGGACGAAAAATTTGGTCTCGCGGAGTTGTGTGTGGGTTTGTGCTGGTGTTCGTGCTCGATATTGTGATTTATTAGCAATAGATCACGAAGATGTCGTCACCGAGCGCCGGGAAACGTCGGATGGACACAGATGTCATCAAACTGTATCCTTTCTTTGTTATCGTCATTACCTAGCCACCCTACTGCGTTCGAGGGCCTCCATGTAAATAACTGGCTGAAGGGCCATCAGCTGATTGTCACAGTCCTGTTTTAAAATCGATATGGATTTAGTTTAAGCTCATTTTTCATGCTATTATCCTCATATTTCGGATATGCACAGTTTTTGCAGCATAGTTGTTAGTGTTGATGGGAGCTTTGGCTATTTATCTGCAAATGAGCATGCAGTCTTTGTGTGAGTCCGTGGGCCTACGTATATCTATATATAACACGTTGATAAACACGTACATTACTACGGTCTCGCGTTCGAGGCGCTCTTCCGTGTGTTAGATTGTGATATTGTATTTCGTAATTCATTATGTAGGCCACGGTCTCAGTTGCGCATTTTTTCACACTGCGTTACGGCCTTAGCCTGGACGTATTATTCTAATGCTCTATTCTATTACTCTCAATTAAATGCTGATTGCATGTGGTCGTTGGATGCATGGTGCATAAAATTACATGGTAGACAAAACCCCCTTTGTTTGGTTCCTGCCTTTGTCAACAAACTTTTTTCATTGGTCTAGTTTAAAAAAACAATAAGTGTTGTCTATTACAGTGTATTGACCTTACTGTTAATTAGTACGAATGGGGAGGAGTGTTTAATTTTGTCAAGTGGGGTCACTGTGAAGTTCATTGTTTCTTTGGTATTTTGCCAGACAAGAAAGAAAAAAGATTTTCCTTGTCCACAATCATAAACAACAATTCTTAATGGAATGACAGTTATTGCTCATCCATTCTTTCTTTGGCACTGGGTATTGAGTTTCAGCATTTAAAAAAAAAATAACATGCAAAATAAAAAACACTTACTTTTACACTATACATTTTTGAAAGGAAATAAATTTATTCAAGGGCTTGCCTGCATTACATTAAATTATTGGAATAATAATAATCCTTGTAAGCAGAAAGTTGTACAAAGCAGAGAATGTAGAAAAAAAGATAACATCATAACACTTACCTTCTTTTTCAAATTCATTAACTTCTTTATGTTGGCATTATTTTTTCCTGTTCTTCCTGTTTTTTCTTAACTTTATTTAGTTATTAATATTTTGTAAATTAAGAAATAATATGAACAATGAATCATATATTCATTATTCTTACTGTCTTGCAAATAATAGTTTTCAATCAACATCCTATTAAATATTCATTTTTAAATGTACAACTTAATAAAACTTTACCTAAGTGATCGAAATTTCTATTCAAGTAAAAAAACCATACTCCAATCTATAAGCATATTACAATTACAATGTATGGGGAAACAGATTCATTTTTGAGTTCATGTGAAACTATAACTTGTAAGCCTCACTTGCATCAAGCCTCGGGTTAGCCTCTTAACCCACGTCAAATTCATAGTAATCTGAGTTAAGCGGTTAACCAGAGGTTAGCGGCTTGCTGCAAGTGGGGCTAAGTCATTCAAGTACCTACCTACTTAGTTTATTTCACATACAAAACGCTTCTATTCATTTTTATGCTTACTTATATTTGAGGTACTTGTAGATAAATTTCAACCCATCATTATCTTTTGTGTAATTACCCCTTTTCTTGCATCTTATCTATTGCATCCCTCCACCTCCACTATTATGTTCATATCCATAAAATATTTATTACTAGCTGTTACCAGCGACTTTGACCGCATGTAATTCGGTTAGCGCTTTATAGGTATCTTATTCTTATATCCGTTCCCGGGACTCCAACTGTCTCCTTGCTAAATTCCATCAAAATCGGTCCAGCGGCTTAAGCGTGAAGAGGTAACACAGACAGAGTTACTTTCGCATTTATAATTATTAGTATGGATACGTGGGGACTATAGCCCAAACCCTCTCGTGATGAGAGGAGGCCTGTGCCCAGCAGTGGGACGCAAATAGGCTGTAGTAGTAGTAGTAGTAGTAGTAGTATGGATACGGATTGCCAGTGACGAAACATTTTTGGCGTATCTTCTAGACGAAGTTTTTAATTTTAAAACACTTGCACTCTTTGTGATTCTAATGACCCTGGGAACCTCGTTTAATGACCGCAATCACAGACAGACGTATCGATTGTCACCGCATTACGTATACATAGCTGATAGTCTGGAAATCCAGAGTACCTACCTAGGTATATGCATACCACCTTCATGCTAATGTTTATTAAAATGCAAAGTAGGCTTCGGCTTTAAACACCCTTATTAATTATAAGTACCATTCTATTTCGAATACCCGAATCTTTCACTTATAGATTATTATTTTTAAAAAAAACAGGTTTTTCCCCGCGAATCGTAAAATCCCGTTTCTTCCCGTTCCCGTGCGAATTTCGGGAAATCCTCTCTTAGTGCTCCCCTATAATCCCCAAGGAACCTACATGCCAAATTTCAGCTCTCTACAACCAGTAGTTTCGGCTCTGCGTTGATCGATCAGTCAGTCAGTTTCTTGTTATACAGGGTGGAAAGATCGAATGCCACATAGAAGGCAACTACAGTCAGCAGCAGAAGTAGATAAGCTGTCCAGGTGTTCAAAATGACCTACACACAACCTTATTCTTAAGACGTTAAGGGCGTGTGTAGGTCATTTTGAACACCTGGACAGCTTATCTACTTCTGCTGCTGACTGTAGTTGCCTTCTATGCGGCATTCGATCTTTCCACCCTGTATATATATAGATAGATCGAAGATTGATTGATTGGATCTGAGTGAGTATATGTAATTCCAGAGCTAAATGTTAGTCATGGTTTCCCACTATTCTGAAATTGGTAGCCCCTTTCCTGAAATATAGGGTCCCTGGATCGTAATCGCGTTTCTGTGTATTTTTGGGGTTCCGAACCTCAAGAGGTAAAAACGGAACCCGTATAGGATCACTCGTGTGTCTGTCGGTCCGTCTGTCACCGTCGATTTTCACCGAAACTACTGGACCGATTAAGTTGAAATTTTGTGCGTGTATGTAAGTTTGTGACCCAAAGACGAACGTGTAACGAAAATAAATGAATTTAAAACATAGACCCTATTCTTGGGGGCTAAATTTGAAATAAATACATATCAAATGAAAGTACTTCTTATGAGGATCTCAAATATTATTTTTTTCTTTTTTGGTCAATACTTTTCGAGTTATTTAAGAAAATAGGCGAAAAATTACCATTATCCCCCATAAGACCCCCTTATCTCCGAAACCACTGAACCTAAAATTTTGGAAAAAATACGGAGGATAGTTATTGACCTATAGATTACAGGAAAATTATTAAGAAGTCCATAGTATTTGAAATCATTATATAAAAGAGCTTATCCTGTGAAACGGTTTGAAAATGACGTCATTGAAAATAATCAATGGTCGGAACCCTCTCCACGCGAGTTGAACTCGCTTCTTGGCCGGTTTTCTAAACTAATATTTATTTCCACTCACGTCGCTTAGTTTCGTCGTCCATGTAAATACAACCGTAGATTGTATGTAATTAAGCAACACTACCCCTTATGCGTAATAGCAATACGCTCGTTTGCTATTGCAAATCCATCGCCAGTCTGCGTAATCGGATTATACATAGTACGTGTTTCCTTCGACTTTATCTGCTTCCGCAAAACATGCCAAATCGCTAAAAATAAACATTTATTTGTAGATCAAAATATTTACCACGTTTTTAACCGTATTAAAAAAGTGGAAGTTCTCAGTTTCACACGTATGTTTGTCCGCGATTATCTCGTGTTTGGCTGAACGGATCTTCATGCGGTTTTCGCAAATAGATACAGTGGTTCCCGAGGAAGATTTTAGTATAAGTAAAGCTTGTTATTTGGTAAAACTAAGAGGCCTTATGTAACCCAATTCTTAAGCAATTCTTATCTCACAAAACGACAACATTTGTCAGTTAGTCTGTCCTTATCTAACCGCGATAACGGATATCTTATCTCTCACTCGCTCGTCGACACTAGTTGGAGCATGTCGTGACTTTATACGATTACGAATTCGCATGATAACGCTTTTTTCGGGGTTTTTACCTATTTAAGGTTTCGGTGGTTAGTACCTACATTTGCATACCAGATAGGTACTGGTAAAATGTATGAAACACCTGAATCTACTTCACCTATTTTCTATTAAATACTTTGAATGTTTATTGACAAAATTAAATTAAAATAGTTACCTACATACACTATATTCCTTTTTTAGTTTTCGGCGATTATGCGGCTACTATAATAGTTTAAATATTTCATATAGCGTCGACATACAACAACACACAAGTAAATACGGATTAATATATGATTTTGCCGACCCCTGGGTTAAATTAACAATGTCTATACTTATCTCGTTTTGAATTTCCTTAACCACCCCTCCAGCATTGAAAGCAAGCACGAGGTGACGATATTGGGCGGACTGAATGAGTTCTGCGTGAAATTCTTCGGTCCTCCAGGAAGTGAGTAAATTGTCCAATAACTACTCACGACATTGCTGTATTTACGGCTATACAGTGCTATCCATATCCTGAAAGCCCGGGTGCCACCGTATGCGTATGCGCTCGCCTGCATCTGTATAACATTAGTTCTAGTAAGACCTGTCACACTGCTGCATGCGACTATCGCATTACAGATACAGGCGAGCCGCAGAAGCGCCGCAAACGCCAAGCAGACGAACTCAGTGTACTCGGGCTTTGACGGGTTATAGAGGAGACCATTTTGACCCTAAAATGCTTTTTTCGAACTGGGATTTTGTTTTCCGAACATTTATGTCGTTTGAATAGGGGAAAGAGCTTAAAAGTGAATTATCTCAAAAATGGTTCATTTTTCATAATGCATTATAGGGTTAAAATGATTGTAATTCTACCTGTGATTACCTACTATAGCACGACACAACATAGGAGGCGCGCGGCGAAGCACTTAAGCCTTTAACGCAGAGTTCATTATTGCTAAATCCACGCGCCTTCTAAGTTCCGTAAGCCTGTACCTGCATAAGATCTTAACGGAGGATGTAATAACCAAATAACCCGGTCTATACACGTGAACCGTTGTATGAATCACACTGTAGGTTTATAGGTAATTTTTACAACATATGGTAGTAGTTAAAATACTGCGTCATGTTGTTTGTATTTTGCTGTGATGTTTATCTCGTGAATATTTATTTATTTTAGAAACGTTTGGATCATCGCTTACATCGACAACTTCGAATCTATAGAAATTTAAATTTATTTAAATTTGATTTAGGTATTTTAGCTAATATATATTGTATTTGATGCGAAATTTCGGCTTTCGTCATTAGAAAAGGGTATGACGTCCAACTGCTGAGATAGCCACTCATTGGGGACTAGATTCTAAAGTCATTATATGGTAATTATTTTAGCCAAAACTGGAACAGAAGTAGTATGTTGCAAAACAGAGCATGCGCACTAAAAACGATTTTATCTAAACCTAGATCTAGGTATCGCACCGTATGTTCTATTTCATAAATATTATATAAGATTTTTATGAATCATAAGAGCTGTGTCATAAGAGAACTAGCTTCTGCCCGCGACTTCGCCCGCGTGGAATTCGGTTATCGCGCTCCCACGGGAACTATGCGTTATTCCGGGATTAAAAGCCTATGTCCTTTCCCGGGACCCGAACTATCTCCATGCCAAATTTCATGTCAATCGGTCAAGCGGTTGAAGCGTGAAGAGGTAACAGACAGACAGACAGAGTTACTTTCGCATTTATAATATTAATATGGATATTCATATTTACATCAATAGTAAAACTTTCAAGATCATTCAAGTTTAATATTTCGATAAATTTTACATGACTCCTGGATATGCAGTTATAAAGATAAAATCATAGTGACGAACGTGAAATATGATGTAATAATTACTCGGGTTTATAAATAGAGGTATATAGTCGAGTTTGTAAATAAAAAAAACTCGCCAGTGGCTCCCGCTGGTGACCAAAAATACGGTGGCCCTTATTTGAATTGTGAAGGAAAACCTGGTGAGGAAACATCTGCGAGGGAATTAGGATGGTGTGTGGATTCCCCTAAGGAAAAAGCCGTGGTGGCCTAGTGGTTCGAGCTACCGCCTCTCATGCCGATCGGGTGGTTCGGTTCCGGCTCGCACCTCCAAGTTTACTTACGTGCGAAATTCAATTTGAATTTACCATGAGCTTTTCGGTTAAGGGAAACATCGTGAGGAAACCTGCACGCATTTGCGAAGTAATTCAAAGATGAAGTCCCTAATCCGTACTGGGCCCGCGTGGGGACTATAGCCCAAACCCTCTCGTGATGAGGGGAGGCCTGTGCCCAGCAGTGGGACGCAAATAGGCTGTAGTAGTAGTAGGTATATCGCGATGCAGCAAATTAACCCTTGGAGACTACATCTCTAAGATCTTAGATTTAGGTTTAAGTTAGGGACTATACATCCGTTCAATGTCATTTTAGTACGAGGGGCGTTCAAAATATTCTCGGTATTGATATCTTATAACCTCTTTTTGAATTTGTTTTGTTACTGGCTGGTAAGGTTCATTCTTTGACATTAAAAAAAAGTATAATTCAAACCGAGATGTTCTTTTGTTTTTCTGCAATTTCTGAACAAACACGAACACAATGAGTGAATTAACAATGTTAACGAAATTACACCATCGTTCCGTAATAAAATTCTTGACGAAACAGGGTAAAAACCAAAAAACCATAAAAGAGGAAATGGATTGTGTTTACCGTGAGTCTGCTCCTTCTTTATCTACAATTCAAAAGTGGTCAAGCGAATTCAAACGTGGCAGGGAGAGTATTGAAGATGACCCTAGACCTGGCCGGCCTGTAGTAGCTACTTCACAAGAAAATATTGATCAGGTGGAAAACCTTATATTGGAAGATGGTCGAGTGAAGATAAAATCAATAGCTCAAGTAACCAATCTTTCTATTGGTACCGTACATGACATTATCCATGACCATCTTAATATGTCAAAGGTCAGTGCAAGATGGGTTCCGCGAATGCTGACTCGACTTCAAAAAGATGTGCGTGCAGCTTGCTGTTCCGATTTTATTGACCTGTGTGGTGAAAATCCTGATGAGGTGCTGCAAAAGATAGTTACTGGAGATGAAACCTGGGTTCATCATTATGACCCAGAGAGTAAACAGGAGTCCATGCAGTGGCACATTAAGGGTTCAGCTCATCCCAAGAAGTTCAAGGTCGTCCCTTCCGCTGGCAAGGTCATGGCAACAATATTTTGGGATTGTGAAGGAGTATTGTTGATCGATTATAAAGAAAAAGGTGTAAATATCACGGGACAGTACTACGCGAATATTCTACATCAATTAAGGGACGCAATAAAAGAAAAAAGGCGAGGAAAGTTGTCTAAAGGTATTCTGCTTCTGCATGACAACGCCCCTGTCCATACTGCTCATATTGCCAAGGCAGCTATTGCTGAATGTGGGTTCGGAACTATAACTCATCCACCGTATAGTCCGGACTTAGCCCCCAGCGACTTCTTTTTGTTCCCCAATCTCAAAAAGGATCTGCGTGGAAATCGATTTTTTGACGATGAGGCGTTGAAGGCGGCAGTAGAGGAGCACTTTTATACCAAGGATAAAAAATATTTTTATGAGGGATTAAAAAAAAAAATTGATCGATCTTTTAAGTGTATTAACATAGGGGGGGAGTATATTGAAAAATAAAAAATATCAAACTGTTCATACTTGTTTGTTTTCATTCCAATACCGAGAATATTTTGAACGCCCCTCGTACGTACAGTCAGCAGCAGAAGTAGATAAGCTGTCCAGGTGTTCAAAATGACCTACACACGACCTTATTCTTAAGACGTTAAGGGCGTGTGTAGGTCATTTTGAACACCTGGACAGCTTATCTACTTCTGCTGCTGACTGTACCTATGTATATTTTATACATGTAATGCAAATGTAAATTTTGTAACTGTGGATTTTTTGAAAAAAAGGCCTGCTTGAGTTTGTTGCGGCGTTTCTTCTCAAGCAAGCAATTCTTAATAAATTCTTTTTCTGACGTGTAAAAGTGCCCCTATGTGGCCAATTTGCTGAATAAATTATTGAATTTTGATTGATTGATTGTCTGTCCCCCTTCCAGCACCTTACGAGGGCGGCGTGTGGCGCGTCCGCGTGCACCTCCCCGACCACTACCCCTTCAAGTCGCCGTCCATCGGGTTCATGAACAAAGTGTACCACCCCAACATCGACGAGGTCTCAGGCACCGTCTGTCTGGACGTCATCAACCAGGCATGGACGGCACTCTACGGTAACTATACTAGAATAGACTGTCCCATTGTCATCGGCATTAGACTCGTCCATCGGGTTCATGAACAAAGTGTACCACCGCAACATCGACGAGGTCTCGGGCACCGTCTGTCTGGACGTCATCAACCAGGCGTGGACGGCTCTATACGGTAACTATACTTGGAACTATTATTACAGCCTATATGCGGCGTCCAACTCAGAAGCAAACCTAGGAAGGTGTGGATGGATTGCGTGAAAGATAATGTTCGAATGAAAGACGTTCAAATCAAATCAAATTCATATTCAGCAAGTAGGCCACATCTGGGCACTTCTACACCTCAGAAATGAATTTACCAGAAAGTCAGTTAGTCCACATGTGGCTGATTGGAGAGGATGGAAGAAAACATGTTGTGGCGACCCCACATAACGTGGGAAAAGGGGAAGAGAGTAATGATAGTTTCCTACTGCTGGGCAAAGGCCTCCCTTCATTTCATTTTTTTTTCTCTATTATTGTGTAACTACCGCCATTCTGCGTCAAATGCATCCAAATTGTCCTGCATCTTCTTTTAGATCTGTCTCTGCTCCGGTAGCTATCTCGTGGAACCTACTCTGTGACTTTTTTGCCCAACTGTTCCGGATGCATACGACTGACCTGACCAGCCCATTCCCATTTTAGCTAGGCAGTCTTTGACACCTAAATCTGTGACGTCACTAGGATAGTAAATGTAAGTACTCAGTAACCAAACAAGTGAAGTCAAAACTTAAAACGGTTACTTGTAACGCTTTGTTTACAGTAGAAGTGACGTCCAAGCAGCTAACAATATGGCGCCTACCGTTTTGGGACAGATTAAAAAACTATATTTTCACCCCTCCTATTCGAAAAGAAGTGTTTTGTTGCCCGTTTAGAGGGAGCAAAATGCGATTTTGCTCCCTCTTCGCTTTTTTTTAATTTTTTTTCATTTCTGCCCCGCTAACAGGGAGCAAAATACGTTTTAGCAGTGCGTTCACGGAGCTTCGAGACTGTAAAAAGTTGTATTCAAAAGTCGTATCTTTTTCGTATTTAGAATTTTATATATCGGCGTTTTACATAAATACTTTAATGCACATACTAAAAATCCATAAATTAATAAATATATACTTACTTT
Source organism: Aethes cnicana (assembly GCA_963971205.1). Taxonomy (NCBI): domain Eukaryota; kingdom Metazoa; phylum Arthropoda; class Insecta; order Lepidoptera; family Tortricidae; genus Aethes; species Aethes cnicana. Next base: position 8,593,253 of record OZ020297.1, read on the forward strand.
TGATAAATTATTTTCTATTATCTTTTATTTTCAATTTGGCTGAATGGTGCAGGCCAATGCCGTAGCATACCTCGCAAACTCGTCGTGTGATCGAATTAAAAAAAAACTCGAACCCGCGAATTTCGTGAGCGCTCATTTCCTTGCCGTATTATTTTACACTTAATTTCCAAAATAAAACGTACTTTATGTAGTGTTATGAATTATTTCGTAGAGAATGAATGAAATCAAAAAGTGATTTAGGTGATGCAATGTATTGGGATCAACACCTCTGAGAATTCCAAAGGAATATTATGTAAGTACGTAATATGAATTGCACTGCCCTTTTTTCATTTTATCGCAAATGTATTAAAAAACTTTGTTTGATACATAAGCGAAATTGTAATAAAATGTATTTTTTTCACATTTGTTAAAATTTACCTATTATTATGAACGCAACGCATGCGAGCATGACAGAATATAAATACAATGAAGTAGTTAGAGATTCTTCAATATGGAAGCCATTTTCGCCTTCTGCCTATGAATTTATGATAGGAGCGCGTAACACACTTCTTTTTAACCTTGTTTGTTTCTAAATATATTATTTTTTTGTTTTACTTCATTTAATGACAATGATGAACGAATGATCTTATGATTTTCTCATAGGAGGGGTGAAAAGCAGAGTGTACAACACGGTAGCAAACTTATTTATGCCTTGGGTGACAAAGCTTGAATCCTTCGCTAGCTCAAGATTCCACGCTAGAATCCCTCGCTTACGCTCGGGATTCTATTCTGGAATCTTTCGCGTCGCTCTGGATTCAATCCGTCACCCGCGGTAAAATATACCATTTTGCTCCCTAGTCATACAATCTACTATTTATTAATGCAATTATAAAATTATTTATGCATTTTTATGATTAAAAGTCGATGTTTTGGGTAGTATTTTTATATAATCTATCATAGTAGTACTTCCTGTTTTTTCCTTGAATGGTGTATAATATACACCATTCAAGTATATTCCCTATTCCCGTTTTGGAGCGCAGTTCGGTGTTTCTTATACGGTTCTTCGAACATCGAGAATGCTTAGAATAGACTGTAATATTGTTATTGGCGCTAGAGTATAATTCCCTATTAAGATTGTGGTACGATTGTTGCAGACCTGTCGAACATTTTCGAGTCTTTCCTGCCGCAACTCCTGACCTACCCGAACCCCATCGATCCGCTCAACGGCGACGCCGCCGCCATGTACCTGCACAAGCCCGAGGAGTACAAGAAGAAGGTCTCAGGTCAGTGTTGCACTGTCGCCACAGTATATCTGATGTGTACTATTACTTGTTAACATTATTTCTTATTTTGGTTTGAAAAGACTGTCCTAAAGGTGAAATATTTTATTCCTGATTTTCATTTTATTTTCATTTTGTATTCCTTCTGACGATCTCAATGTGAAATTTCTTATTTTGACATGTAAAATATGCTGTAATTTGATATTGAGAAATAAATGTCTATGTATAGATGTCTACGTATATGTAAAAAAAAACATACTCTTAATAAAACAGGTATTTTTCATTTTTATTTATCGAACTTTCCAGATTACGTGCGAAGGTTCGCGACGGAGGAGGCCCTGCTCGAGAAGGACGCCATCACCGGCATGGGCGGCGTCACGCCGGCGGGCGGCTCGCACAACGGCGGCGCCGCCAGCGACTCGGAGAGCTCCATGAGCGACTTCAGCGACGACGAGGCGCAGGGCATGGAGTTATAACGACCAGGTAGGGGTCCTACGCAACCCTACACTCTCCCATGTACCCCGTATGATCCCATGCTTCCTAATATGCGACCCGCACTCTCACATTTGACTACACACTCGCATTTGACATTTGACCCACACTCACGTTTGACTCCACACTCCCATGTGACCCCACACTCACATTGGACGCCACACATATTATGTGTCCTCAAGTATAACGAGGCAGCGGCCGCGAGCGACTCGGAGAGCTCCATGAGCGACTTCAACGACGACGAGGCGCAGGGCATGGAGTTATAATGACCAGGTGACCTTGCACATCCTCATATGCGACCCCACACTCACATTTGACCCCACACTCACATTAGACCTCGCACTAACATTTGACATTTGACCACACACTCACATGTGAGCCCACACTCTCAAATTTGACTCCACACTCACATTAGACCGCACACTAACATTTGACCATCCACATTCTCCTATATGCCCCAAATCATAACGAGCGAGCGAGCCACCTCGGAAAGCTCCATGAGCGACTTCAGTTGGACGCTGGTAAATTCATTTCTGACGTGTAAAAGTGCCCCTATGTGGTCAATTTGCTGTAATAAATGATTGATTGATTGATTAATTCAGTGACGACGAGGCATGGAGCTACCCTATCTACCTATCGCGCTACCTTGGTCCTACACTCGCCCATTTTACCCCACAGAACTCCGTGTGACACGGTATGCTGTAATCCAACACATCTCATTAGCTTTAAATATATTACTAAGTCAAACATTTTAAGCGAGAGACCTCATCATGTTCTTATTGACATGTATTAATGAACTCTTTTTTTATACATGTATTTCATTATTTAGTGACATTTTGAGACTCGACATCTATGGAATTTATATTTATTTGACAATGGAGGCCATCTCCATAATATTTTTTTTCTGGCCCCTTGGAGACTATACATCTCTAAGATCTTAGATTTAAGATTAAGTGAGGGACTATACATCCCTTCAATGTAATTTTAGTTCGTACCTATATGTATATTTTATACATGTAATGAAAATTTTGAAAATTTTGAAAAAAGGCCTTCTGCTTGAATTTGTTGCGGCGCTTCTTCTCAAGCAATGGGTCTAGGAGGCGCTGGTAAATTCTTTTTCTGACGTGTAAAAGTGCCCGCCCCTATGTGGCCAATTTGCTGAATAAATGATTGAATTTTCACTTTCACTCTCCTCGAAGTGGCCCTGTTAATTCACATTATTTTTGCAATAAAAAAAATAACTAGACGAACTAAAGGTGAAAGTAAAATGTTGGACTACCCTCAAATTTGATGCATCCCTTCCAGGTGTGTTCCAGGGGTCTACGGGATCTCGGAGTCAGCTGCCATCGACAATAGTCCCCGCTCACTGAGGTATCGTCCCACACATCTGTACAACCGGCTATTGTAACCTCCAACAGGCTATACTGTAACCTACAGCTGGCTATACTGTAATATACAGCTGGCTATACTGCAACCTACAACTGGCTATACTGTAATATACAGCTGGCTATACTGCAACCTACAACTGGCTATACTGTAATATACAGCTGGCTATACTGTAACCTACAGCTGGCTATACTGTAACCTACAGCTGGCTATACTGTAACCTATAGCTGGCTATACTGTAAACTACAGCTGGCCATAGTAACATACAATCTGTAACACACAAACAGGAAACATAATAAATCTGGAAACTGCTAACATAGACACTTTGTAAAACTCACGAATCAGAATCAGGGTTTACGCGTATGAATTCGGCGATAGTCGCGCTGTTCTTTCAATTTGTCTTTTTTCAACAATCGATTTGGATCGCATTGCTTTGCCATAAGGCGCAACTTTAAAAAATGGATCCACATCTTCCTATTTATATATTTCACTGTATTAAGAGGGTTTATCCCAAAAGTTGGCAACGTCGCATATAGCTGTCACTGTCACTGTTTTTTATTAATTTTTCAATATTACTAAATTAAAAAAGAAGTTATCATTCTATGGTAATTTCGTGTTCCTATGATAATTGTTGCAATACACACTTAATGTTTTATTCAACCATAGAGCGATAATTCATGTTTTCATTCAGTAATATTCAGAAATTAATGAAAACAGCGAAATATTTCACAGCTATTTGCGACGTTGCCAACTTTCGGAGTAAACCCTAAGGTGATGATTAAGGTCAGCTTACGTAGCCAAGGAACAATCTAAGAACGATACCTCAATAAACAGTTTTGAAATCACTTCTCGTTTTAACAGCGGTTAAAAAATGCTTAACCAGTCGTGTAAGTGCAGTTAAATTTGGCATTGCAATATCTAAGTAGGTACGGACGGGTACGCTAGATGTTGATAGGAAACTATAATGTTAAAAATACAAACTTTTTTCTCGTTACTACTTAAAACAAACCTATTTAATGAATAGCTCTCAACGTTTTCTATTTTATGACGATTATCTGTTAAGGAAAGACAGTAATTTAGCGATTTGAATTCCTGCTTCATTCTTTTAATATCTTTTTGAATAGGAAAGCGGGACATAGATTACCATTTGACCTTTGTTATATTGCTGGCATGGCAAAGCTTACATAATAAAATATACCTTTTAACTTATAACTTTTGCAATGGGCTTTTTACTTAAAATATTTTTTAACAAGTCAGCCCCTAATCACATCTAGCGATTCGTTCATAATGTTCATATGTTACTCAATTTAAATCAAAGTAATAGGGATGACGACAGGGTGAAGGAATCGAAATTCTAATTAGTCCGTCAGTCAGGTAATAAAAAAATATTAGACACGTATTTTTTGTTTTATCAAATTAACAAAGAATGACTAAATTAAAACGCATTAAAGTTGGAGAGTGGGGGCTAACTACATCACCGTTAGGTATAAATCGTACCTAACGACGTCACGCGACATTCAACTCAATCTCCGTATAAGTTTGATTAAGTGAAAAAAGAAAAAATACGTGTCCAATACTTTTCAATAATCTTCCTGATAGACTAAGGAAAAAAATGTTGTGGTCATCCCTATTTGTACAGACAGTTTGACCCCCATAGTTTGAACAGACAGGTCATATTTAAACAAAAGATATCAAACTAATGCAGTTTGTCCTAATGTAATTGCGCTTTCACTACTGGTCAGATGTATGTACCGCGCCCATCAGTTAAAGTTTAAAGTTTTAAAGTTAATCGATGTGTTGTGTATAGTGTTGTGACGAGTGCGGCTTGTTTCTCTGAAATACACACAAATAAAAAAAACATGTTGTGGTTGTTTTGAGTCTTAGAAGATCTGGCAATTTGGCAGATTATTTTCAACAAAATATATTTGTATCATTTATTCTCCACCAAGCAAATTTTCATTTGGATATTGAATTGATAGTTGGACGTACTTTCGCAAAAAAATCCCAATCCAAGTGAAGATTTAGTTAGGCTACGTCCAATATAAAATCGTAAAAGTATAATTTGAAGATTTGTTGTAAACACTTTAAATTTTTCTGAATTGTATGTTCTACTAATCTACTTGCTTTGTTTCGTTATATATTTACTATATTATTTATGACGCATATCGCGCTTGGCTCTATTTGCTAAATATCTGTATTCTTTCTTTCTCTTTCATTCTTCATACTTATAGTAAATGACGGAGTATATTTGACAAAAATTAGACAAGAAAACTCACCACAACAATTTCTAAAGTTAATTATTGTTTAATTTATGGCACAAGTCGCACTCAGTCAAGTTGAAAGGGTTTTCAGCATAGGTACCGCTTGTTCTGTGTAGGTACTATGCTCGGTTTAGCAGCAATAAGATAGGGAATAAAGTGTTCACGATAATTCTCGATGTAATGTACTGTAGGAGACGATGTAGGTGCGGCGGTTTTTTAACCAAATATTTCATCACGATCATTGTATGTACAAAGAGAAATCAAAGGGGTATCGATGAAATACCTAATCATTGTTTTTAATAATCATTTTAATAATTGACTACTAAAATGGTAAAGAGACTTGGAAGCGGATGGATATCATTATGGTGATGGTAGCATCTTTGAGTTATTCTGCGAAAGTGACATTTTTCGCAGTGTGACATTGTCATCTTGTTATCTTAACTTTGTTTTACAAAATTTCAAGAATACAAAAAGCGAATATTTGATTAAGAAACGGCTCCGGATTCGTAGGCGTCTTGTATAACATTTAAAAGTTAGATTTTAAAGTTTATGCTAACGTATCGTAAAAAAAGAACTTTTTAAAATATCACCATTTTATCGACACGCGTGAGGTAGCATTTTGTAAATAATTAAATATCTTTAACTCTGTCCCCATAGCATAAACCAACTTAAATCTATAAGCCCGTCGAAGGCTGCAGTCATCACTTTATGATATCTCATAGTTATTTAAATATTTTTTATTCTAGTGTTAATTTTTAAACGAATGTGTCATGACTTGTGTTTTTCATCCCTCTGACAATTATATTTTCTACAATGGCAACATTTGTCTATGGTTTATTCGAGTGTGCAATTGTGATTTTGAAATGCTAAATCTGTATCTGTGATTAGTTTCTTCCTGTTTTGGAAATGTGTCAATTCGCGGTTGAGAGGGTTGGGAATTCATTCAGTACTTATGAACGTTTTATCAATAGACATTATTTCTAGCGCAATTTTTTTTAGTCTTGCAACACCTCGGCATGCATACATAGACTAGCCGGACTGTAACTAGAGGAACTTGTCGGTTGCCTGTATGTCATAAGGTCTGCTACTCCAGGTTGACACAAGTAACGTCACTGTCGAGTTGCCACTTTAAAGTAAAAAAAAAACAAGGAAAGATTTTCTGCCGTTATCGTGGAGAATAATTTATTTACGCATTGTCATTTACTTGTTAAAGCACACAAAATAGGTCAAGTTAAACATGAATTAATGTAATATTGAATTTAATAAAACACAGGATACATGGGAGTTGGGAATTATTATAATAATACACCGTTATGGCTACACAAAGCAGTGATGACGACAGTTGTGTCATCCACACCACAACTACCGGAGCGCCACACCTGGTATTCAAACAGAAAGAATAACGAAGTATGATCATCACTTGACATTGGCAAAAGTGCCTTGCAGCAGACGCCATATCAACAAAAAAAAACACCTGGTATATGATTGTACCATGCCTGTATGTTATAGTAAGTTACTCGTTGTGTGTATTTAAAACTGTGCTGTCCCAATATAGACTCGATTGTATGTTTTTGTTTTTAATAGTTTGCTCAATGATACCTTACTTTGTGGCGGGATGATTTTTTTATTCTACATAATTAGAATTTATTGTTTACCTTCGTAATTTCTATGACTGCGGTGACTGACGAGTTTCTTTATCACAATGTTAACAACATAATAATATAGAGGTGGGGTTGCGAGTAGTTCGCTTACACCAAATAAGTAGCATTTTTTTTACAACTTGACAGTTGACAGTAGCCGCGCCGTTCCTGCCAATTTGAACTGTTTTGGGATGTTCTTTTCGATATAAATCAACGAACACGCGTAGAAATACCGTTATTTTTCGAATTCTTTTTATTTTGTACTTAAAATAGATTTAATCAATGCATCACAGTAGTTTAATAATGTTTTTAACAGTTTATTTTGTTTAATGAGCTAGTTTCCGTACAAATCATATATCCAATGACAATTTTAGCCCAATGTTGGACTAACGACTCCCAATATTACAAAGAACACCTCAAAACAAAGGAGCATTATAAACAGATCTCTCGTATAATGACACGTTGCGAACTAAAAGTGTTGCAATCGTCTGTAATCATAAGTCTAGCATAGATAGATATAACACGAAAAATATATTAATATAATAGATATAGACATATTGTATCTTTGAAATGATAACTCAAGCCATAATAATATATTTTGGTATAAGGAGATAACGGAAAATTATCGTTTAATTGTGAAAGTGCTGGTTTATTTCCGTTTCGGTTTCAATATTTTTGTGCTTTCGTCCAACCCCCGGAATTTAAGGAATGCACGGCTTAGTTGTATGGGATGCAAACGAAGTTTTTTGGCCATATTATTATTAAGATGAATTTGGTCCTTTGACTGGGTGGTATTTTTGTCAGACATCGGTATATTTCATGTACACACATTATTGATGACCGGATTTAAGTAGGTCAGATTTGTGTCTAAATATATTGTTAACAAGATACCACCGTCTGTTTAAAATTGTAGCATGAATTTCGCGCCAAAAGGCTTCGTTTCTCGAGCGACGGTGACGTGCCAGGAACTGGGCCAAGATAATTGGTTAAAAGCCATGATTTATTATTATTAAAATAATTAGAAACAGAGCATCATTATATATATTACATATTACTGAAGTTGGTTAAACATTATGGATGGATCATTGGATATAAAACCGACATTTCACATGTCATGTGAATACTTTTGGAAATTATCATAAAATCATTAGAAAATGTCGGGTTAGTCTATGGCTGCGTCACCCTCGTTCGATTTTTAATCGAGGTTGTAATAAACCAAATCAATGGTGTACCGACATCGGGTCGGCTGTACATGTGAGAAAAGCGTTTTTATTATATTTTTATTTCATTACATGTAATAAACTTACGTTATTTTTAAACTATGTGGCTGTTTTATTTTTATACGTTCAGGCAGCGGCGTAACTATACCTTTTTTTAACCTTGGAAAAAATCCTTTACGCATCCCGTCAGCCGGGGGACCACGACGGGCATGACGGACTCCCAGACAATTGGCCCAAACTGCCCGGACTACCGTCTAAAAACCCAAGGGTCAGCCTGTCGGGTAATCACCTTCAGCGTTCAATAGCCCGCAAGCGGGTTATTGTAAGCCGATGCCCAGGGTGCATCGGCACCAAGCACCCCTGTTCCCCCGGATGAATCCATAAGGACTGGCAGCACTTGGGCACATGAGGAACCCGACTTAAAAAAAATAAAAAAATTGAAATTTTATCTGTTTATTTCAGTGAAAAACTTTGATTTACATTGGTCAAGTACTTAACTATAATCTTAAATTTAAAAAGATTTTTAAGTTAAGGAGTTGCAGCTAAAATGAAAAATTGAAAATACAGATATTATTTCGTGAAAAAGCTTCCAAGTAAAGTTTACCACTACTTGCAGCCCTCCGGCGTGACTATACCTAACCAAAGAATATTTCATAGTACTACATACAGAATGGCCACGGAATCACCCGCCTGAATCTAGCCGGCGCGCAACTCGCCCTTACCGTCATTTGTTTCATCCGGAGATGGACAGTGAATCGGCCCGCGTACTGGTACACATTTACAAGTGCACAGACGTCCTCGCATGCACACAGACGTCCTCACATGCATTGACACTTCATTCGAATTGTGTTCGAAATCGTGCTTTTATAGGCCGTGTCCGCCGTGTGACCCAAGGTCCGTGGAGATGGCTTGACAATTGAACGCACCCAATACGTTCATAGTATGGGGTGAGCCGGATGTGCAAAATGCTTGTATTCGTTAGGTTCATACCTACTCTAGCTTCTGTCCGCATGGAGTCCGTTTACAGCGTTCATCAAAATCGGTTCAGCGGTTTAGCCGTGAGATCGTAACAGACAGACATTCACATTTACAATATTAGTATGGATAGTTCCATAGAACGAACAGGTATAAAATGTTTATTCTGAGCTCCATACGGGCAAAGCCTGTCGCTGGGTGTAATAGGTTTAGAGAAGGTAACGATAAAATAAAACGCCAACTGATTTATTAACATAACTCTATTAAAAATAAACATTTTAACAACAGGCTTCTATGTACAGTTCGCCATTTACTATCTACACTCATACGACGGGCGGGTACATCTGTCACTCTAGGTGTAGTCAGATGCCAAATATATGGATAACATTAAAATTCCAAGGTAACAAGTACCTGTGTGCATATTTGAATGTCAATTTCTCCAAGTAGAGTAAAAATACGACATACATTTCTATTTATAAGCTTAGGGCCCTCGCCTCGACTTTTTGTAGCGATACAGTAGCGCGTTATGTTCTTTTTTTTTCTCTTTTGTTTTACTTACCTACCCGCAGCCTTTGCAAATTTGAACTGATCTCAGGGACGGACTGAAAACCGGCGCTGTGACACGGCAGGCTCCGGCCCGCGTTCACAGCACACGCTGAGTCCGCCCCTTTTGTCACTATTTTATTGTTTATTTTGATAGGCACGTATGTTTTATTTATGTTATTTTCTTTTATTGTTTTTTTTTTCTGTCTAATAATGTAATTGTATATCTGTATGTGACAATGAATGTTTTCTATTCTATTCTTATGTAAACGCGCGACGGCATCGCTACTAACGCGCGTAAGTACCATTGGGCGAGGTCACACAGCTAGCGACCGCATCGCGACTGTATCGCTACAAAAAGACGCCGTGGGCGAGGGCCCTTAGTTGATGGTATTGATGCTCAATAATCAAGTTAATCAAATATAACTTTATAATATATAAGTACAAAGTAAGGTAGAGATCTTCTACTATGTAAAGTCCCGCGCCTTCACATTTCAAAACGCTTCAATGTATTTAAAAAGCACCACCAACACTCTCAACACGTGTGCGTGCCGAGACAGCCATCAACTATGCGTTGAGAGTGTTGGTGGTGCTTTTTAAATAATAATAAAAAAAATTGAAGTGTTTTGAAACGTGAAGGCGCAGGACTTTAGATAGTAGAAGATCTCTAGTTGAATGGCTTTACAATAGGGGAAGATAGGTAAGGTACAGATCGATCCACAAAAGCTGGCACGAATGGATTCAATGAGTGAATGATAAGATAATACAAGTGTGCGCGTCACAAATTGGTTACATACAGGTTGAACCAATAAGTAACAACCGTGTAGACAACCCTGTCATAATAACCGCCCAAATTATTCTCTCTTAAGTTATGGCTTCTATATGCAAGACAATTTCGCTAATGACAAGTAATTGGCCCACAGGCCGAGCAGTGTACGGTAATAATGATATTTGTATGGTATAAAATAGTACATTACAGACCTAGGGTGGTGAATTCGTAAATGTCCCAGATCGCAAGTTTCTGTGGCCCGAACCGCAGGCGAGGGCCATAAATATGCGATCTGGGGCTTTACGAATTACCGCCCGTGGTTTGTCAAAAGTTTTACATCTTGCCTTGGCCAAGAAGTGAGATTTTCTCTCCGCGTAGCGGGCAGAAAATCCCACTTTAAGGCCAAGGGTGTTGTAAAAAAACTAACAAACGTCAACCATCTTGGACGACGGCCATTGAGCAACCGAATTACAGAATATTAAGATCCTCCTGTATAACAATGACATTCACACAGTGACAAGTGACATCAATTTCGTTCAAAGTCGTGCCAGATTTCGTGAATCGATCTGTATTGTTAAAAATATCACTCTACTATCAAAAGCGTGGAACATTTCTGATAGATTTAATTATGTACAGTCACCATCAGTGAAGTGATCATAAATATGTGAACATGCACTCCAGCGTGTTGACAATAAGATCGTGATCACATATATATGATCACCTTATTCGCTTCTATTTATCTGATGACGACAGTACCTACATATCTCCCCATATTTTGAGCCATACATTCGGTATGGAAATCCTAGAGTGACATAATAAATGCTCTCTGGCAGCGATATTTGTTTAACAAACATATAAAAACGCTCTCGTAAAAAGAAATAATACATATGTATAGTGCTTAGATCATATAAAATATGTTCAGGCTTTTTGTGGTACAATTTGGGTGTTTCAATTTGTATTACCGTCCAACACACAGACAACAAAATTGTATATATTTTTTTGGCGTTTTTCACATTTTTAGTAGTCACCAGTATTGTTGGAAGAGTTATGTAATCAGGACTAAATAAACTTGACCTAAAATTCGAAATTAAACATTTAATAAGAGTGTGGAATAAGAAGTGATGGGTTACTACATATTTCTTATCAATCAATACCCTTTGTGATGCTCATTTAATGCCCATTCCTATAGAAAATCCCCAATTTACCCGGTATATACGAACATCTCTTATCCAATGGAGAAGGAAACACAATCTCTCACACACATATTCAAACGAGCACATAACAAGTTGATGCATTACTATTAGTGATTCGATTATTCGAATAGTATTGATACTGTTCAGTATTTTACATCACCCTTGGCCGTAAAGTGGGATTTTCTGCCCGCTACGCGGAGAGAAAAATCTCACTTCTTTGCCAAGGCAAGACGTAAAACTTTTGACAAACCACGGGCGGTAATTCGTAAAGCTCCAGATCGCATATTTATGGCCCTCACCTTCGGTTCGGGCCACAGAAACCTGCGATCTGGGACATTTACGAATTCACCACCCTAGGTCTGTAATGTACTATTAACTGGTCGCATATTTATTGAAAGGCCGAACAACACTGTGAAATTACCAATTTGAATAATTGTATCCATCATGTTAATTAAATACTGTTAGTACATTCATTCTATGACAATAATCTCGAGACTGATTTGCTACAAACAAAAGTATGTCAGTTACTCTATCCATTTCAACATTAATACACTGTTTTTGAAATCCTCTCAAAACAATGTCGTCGTCAATAAAAACACATTTCACAGTCAGCTCAGCCTCCTAGAGTTTCACCTCTAGTGAAACTAAAAAAAACTCTAAATACCGATCGAGTTGCGAATGGCATGTTTGTTTGCAATTTCGATCGACATTTAAGGCGATAATTTTACAATGAAAAAAAAAAAATCCAATAGTCTGGTTACATCAAGATTCTGTTTTAAAACTGCTGTGTATAACTAAATGGTTACCTAACTAAAATAACGTTATTAAACAATAGGCCTTGAAGGAACATCATAGTTCAATATGGCCACTTTTGTGCCACACAAACTCATTCCTCATCGAAAGGCTCTCCGATAGAGCCCATGTTAAACAGTCAAATCTAACCTCAAACCTGTTCACTAGAGGTGCCACTTGCGCCAAGTGACTCGTCTTTGGGAGTGTCCGGGGACCGGGCTAACCGATGATGAGCCCGCAGCCGAACTTGAACTGCTGCTTGGCCTGGTTGGCCATGCCGGAGAGGGCAAACGTAAAGGGCAGGGGTTGGAGTTTCTTCTCGAGGACTGCTCCGATGTTCCAGTTTGAGTCAGCCATGCCTGGAAAGGAATTTTGTAAACTTTAAATTCTTTTTTTTTTCATGTTATTGGTAGAGATCTTCTACTATCTAAAGTCCCGCGTCTTCACATTTTTGAAAACGCTTATTTTTTTTTATTATTATTTAAAAAGCACCTCTGTTTTGCTTATTCTGGATGACATGGGGGGTAGGGGGTCTAGATGATGATTACGTCATCGTTAGTTATTTACTTTTTTACACGAATGGCAACCCTCACATTGTCTATGCGTGAAAACGAAACGCATTTTCGGGGATTCCCGCAAATAATGCATGTTTAGGCACTCGCTTTGAGAACCGATTAGGGGAATTACCGCGCGCTATTCACTTGTCTAATTAATGCATCTATTATATTATTTCTCATTATAATATTTTTGTCCCTTACTCTATGTGTATCAGTTAAACCTAATCTTTCCATGGATTTTCCTATTTTTAAAATGACAATATAAAAAAACATTTATAACTAAAAATGTTTACGTAAGCATAGGGGGAGGGGGTAAGAGCTTTGCTTACTTTTGATGACAAGGGGGGCGGGGGGGTAAAAAATGGTAAGAAATCTGCTTACGTAATTACTTGAACGGCCCCCAGTAGGGAGCAAAGTACGATTTTGTTCCCTGCTGCTACAGGTTTTCTCATAGGAGGAGTGAAAAGCAGAAAGTACAACACAGTAGCAAAATTATTTAAACCTTGGGTGACATAGCTTGAATCCCTCGCTAGCTCAAGCCTCGCTCCGCTCGGGGTTCTATTCTGGAATCTTTCGCATCGCTCTGGATTCAATCCATCACCCGCGGTAAAATATACCATTTTTCTCCCTAGTCACACAATCTACTATTTCGTGGGCGCAGCCGGCGTTCATCAATTTATAAGACAACTAGCTGACCCCGCGGACTTCGTACCGCCTTAAACCTCACGGAGCCCGAGACCTTTCCAACGAATGCAAAACCGTGGAAATCGGTTCGTGCGTTCTGGAGTTATAGCGTCAGGAAGGAAAACCCGACTTTTTTTATATAGTAGATTTATTACGTCAAAAAATTAATGAATGAACGCTTTCACGACTCGCTACAGACAGCGTAATGACATAGTCATACGCGTATAATAGATTTTGACGCTACATTATAGTGATAGATGTGGCGGCGGAATGTTTTAGCTTTGGTAAGTAATCTACTAGTGTTATTTAAGAAAGAAGTGTTAGTTATGGAGTAAAGGAGCGCAATCTTTATAATTCCAAAAGTGGACACCAAATCGGGTAGGTTAGGGCGCTGCGGTCGCCACTCCAGTCAAGCCACCTAGGCGGATAGTCTGCAGTAGCGCCTTCAGAGGGCGCTACCGAGGCGAGAACGCAGATAAAACGGTTGCGAGGAGAGTGTTTTGTTTTGTTGCTTATCAAATCCGCTGGACACGTTTTCAACTGTTTCGCCATATAAGATTGCGCTCCTTACCAAGACACATTCCACACTCCAGTGTTAGGGTCGGTTGATTCAAGCACAGTTGACGGAGTCCTGGTCGTTAAATATGGCCGCCGAGCTGTCATACCATACAGAAACGTCATTTTGTTCCATACTAAAATATTTAACGTTAACTTTAACGGACGGTTCAATCAACCCACCCTTAGTGTTACGTAACTGACGTATATGTAGTAACTACCTGGCCCCGTCAGTCATCAGTTCTCACACTCAATAAATACGGCGGTTAAAAATCATAGTTAAATAAAATGTGTGTTCAAATCTCTTATGTTTTAGCACGTTTTTTAGTTTGTTGTTACACTATGTTTTAATTATTATTTTTAATTTTTGCTTTTGCGAAGTGTCTGTTTCTTTTATTTGTTTTCAGTACTATTATTATTATTTGCTTGTCGTAGCTCTGTCGATTCTCTGGGTTGTGGCAGAATACCAGTGTTTTGCTCTAAAGAGTAAAGCTATACGCGGAGGGGTCATACCCTTTTGTAGTACTGTACCGCACGATTTCTTTTGTGTTTGTTATCTGTCTTTATTTTTACTGTTTTTTTTTCTTATTTTTATAATTAACACTCGATAAATTGTATACCTACTGTGTTCTGTAGTACTCAACTAAACGTTTTATCTATCTATCTATCTAAATGAACACCCCTAGTTACTAACCTCTAAAGACAAGCTCTGCTTTGGGGATGGTGACCTGGTAGCCGATGGTGCCCACGGATTCCATGCCGCGGAACGACGTGTCCATTTCCGCTACCACCTGGAAATACACACGTCAAGTTCAGAAGGTTTACTCCGAAAGTTAAAAAAAAATGCTTTGTATAAGAAAATGTAATTTTAATAAATAAATAAATATCTTGGGACATTTCACACATATTAAGCAAACCTTGTACTATGGATGCTAGACAACGATATAAATACTTATATAGAGAAATACATACATAATATATAAATACTAACGTCCATGACTCGAGTACAAACATTCGTGTTCATCACACAAAGTTTGCCCCGAGCGGGACTCGAACCCGCGACCATCGGAACAGAGGCAGGGTCACTACCAACTGGTCCAATCAATAGTATTATCACATTACTTCATTGATTGTTTGTTGTAAAACTGGAACATAATTGCCTGGAACCCGCTTGATGTGAATATTTAGTGCAAAAAGATAGTGAAATATGTGCATATAACTCAAAGTGAATACAGTGAACATTTATTTAAAACTATATTAAAAAAAACCGGCCAAGTGCGTGTCGGGCCACGCGCAAATTATAGGGTTCCGAAGTTGAGGATGCCCACAGTACCTTTCTAAGACTTATTAGCATCTAGCTAGCCTGTGGTATGACGTGCCCGCCCGACGCCCCTGCCGCTCGAGAAAAATCATCATTATAAGTTGGTCGACTATTACTCGTAAGTTTGTACAGCCTACTTAGCTCTGATAGTTTTCCTTTCAACTACGTTATATATGCCACAACCGTGATTTTTTTCAGCCATCCAAATACCACCGTTTAGCTGGCAGGGGGGGGGACACGTGACTCTAACAAAAAATATCACTTTAAAGCTTAATATTTCACAAATGCATAACTTAATCAAAAAATGGTTTTAACAAACCCACAATATTTTTTTAAGACCTATTCAACGATATGCCGCACCATGGGATACGCAAGAAAAAAAAATTACATCCCCACTTTACGAGTAGGGGAGGTACCCTATAAAAAAATATATTTTAAAATTTTATTGTACCACTTTGTCAGCGTAACTAATATGCATATTCATGCCAAATTCTCTCTAGACCTAAGCATCTCCGAGCAATAGTGCGGACAGACGGACGGACGGACGGACGGACATGGCGAAACTATAAGGGTTCCTTGTGGACTTCGGAACCCTAAAAAGGACTATACTGAACATTGTGATATAGGCATACCAGCACCAGATTGCTGCTCGCCTATTATTCGAATAATAATAATAATTTCCATCAATATTGACGTTGGATGGGCTTAAAATCAGCATTAGCTGTGCCCATACCCTCTTTCCATAGTAAATGCCTATTATTATTTGTTAAACTACAGAGTGCCTGTGTGATGTGAAGCTAAGAAATACATGTTACATGCTATTATGGAGAATAAATGAATTTGTATTTTTATTTGTAAGTTGGCAACGTCGCAAATAGCTGTCAAATATTTCGTTGTTTTCATTAATTTCTGGATATTACTGAATGAAAATATGAATTATCGCTCTATTGTTCAATAAAACATTAAGTATGTATTGCAACAATTATCATAGGAACATGAAATTTTTATGATCATGGAAGTACTATCTGTTGAAAACTTTCCATCGCATTTTTCATGCGTTTTAATGTAATATTATTATTTGAATGCCTAACCAACAAATATAAAACGAGACGCGTCATTCAACCATAGAATGATAACTTCTTTTTTAATTCAGTAATATTGCGAAATTAATAAAAACAGCGAAACATTTGACAGCTATATGCGACGTTGCCAACTTTTGGGATAACTTAACGTGGCTGTAATCGGGGAAAAAAAATCCTGTCCAAAATAGGACAGAATAGCCGTTTCCCGCGGCTTCGTCCCGCGTAGACTCAGAATTTGCGTACCCGATGGTACTATACATATAGAAGTTTTGAAAAACTGGTTTGACCCGTGGAAAACCAGTCCCCGTGGAAATATCGGGATAAAAAGTAGCCCACGTTATTCCCAGGGTCTCAAACTATCTTCATACCAAATTTCATCGAAACCGGTTCAGTCGTTGCGATGTGAAGGAAGGACAAACAAACAAACATACTTTCACATTTATAATATCAGTATGGATTACTCAGTCGAAATCAGGCAGCTGTCCCATTTTGAAAATAATAATAACACAGCTGGAAATGCTCATAAGTTTTGAATATCTTACTAATATAATAAAGCTGAAAGTTTATGTTTGGATGTTTGTTGCTCAATCACGCTAAAACGGCTCAACCAATTTGCATTAAATTTGGCAAACAGAGAGTTTGTAACCTGGAATAAGCTATAGGCTACCGGAAATCCCGGGTAATCACAGAAAATCCCACAAACTCATTAGATGGACCCCGGAAGAGGACTTTGGATAGAAATCCCGGAAAAGGTTATATCCTGGAAAAAGGACTTTGGAACATTGATCTATTATATGATAAGTGTATTGTATCTATTATAGTAAAATGGCCCCGTCAAAACGGCCTTCGTTATAAAGAGGCGTTATTAGCATATTGGAACGTATTTTCTAATGTCAGTTTGCTCCATATATTTTGACGTATTCTGTTAGGCACTGTTCGTCCACATGTTATTACTTATTATAGGTCAATGCTTTGGAAATATAGCGTTCAATTCCCTACAGACGAACTAAAACGCGGGTAAAAGCTTTTTATTAGTAAAAATAATCAAATACCTGTAACTGTTCGCTGGCCTGTTTGAAGTAACACAGGTGGAAACCGGCCGCGCCGATCGTCACCGACACTTCCGAATCTGAAAACAATTCACGGAGAGGGTAAACAGTGGCGGCCAAAGTCAGTATACGGCATTTCTGTTACCTACATTAAGAGGGTTTATCCCAAAACTAGCTTTTCCCCGCAACTTCGTATGCGCAGAAATATTAAAAAGTAAAATCCCGTTTTTTTCCCGTTCCCGTGGGAATTTCGCAAAATCCTTTCTTAGCGGATGCCTACGTCATAACATCTACCTGCATGCCAAATTTCAGCCCGATCCGTCCAGTGGTTTGGGCTGTGCGTTGATAGACCTTTGAGTTTTATATATTTAGATTGGCAACATCGCACATACCTGTCAAGTATTTTGCTGTTTTCATTAATTTCTGAATATTACTGAAAACATGAATTATCGCTCTATGGTTGAATAAAACATGAAGTATGGATTGCAACAGTTATCAATGGAACACGAAATTTTAGTATTATTAAAATTTTCATTTTTTATTTATTTAAGAACATAAAAAAAACATGATTACAAAAAACCTACAGCAAGCGCTGTTGTCGTAATATCTTTTGAAAACTTTCCATCGCATTTCCCATGCATTTTAATGTAATCTTATCATTTGAATGTCTAACCAACAAATATAAAACGAGACGCGTCATTCAACCATAGAATGATGCCTTCTTTTTTAATTCAGTGACATTGAGAAATTTATAAAAACAGCGAAACATTTGACAGCTGTATGCGACGTTGCCAATTCTGGGATAATGCCGGATCACTATTTTTTTAATCTATTCTCTATTTGCTCTATTATCTAGTCATTATTTTCATGTCGCTTCTAGTTTATATCGGCGCGGGAATGTCCGACCAGTGCAGTTTGGCGTTGGACACATTCAGCAGTTGTAATTATAAATCGAGTGATTATTGATTAACATGTTACATTACATTCACATTACTGCCCTACTGATTGTTTCATCCATACTAATATTACAAATGCGAAAGTAACTCTGTCTGTCTGTGACCTCTTCACGCTTCAACCGCTTGACCGATCTGGATGAAATTTGGTATGGAGATAACTGGAGCCCCGAGAAAGAACATAGGCTACTTTTTATCCCGGAAAAGCGCATATTTCCCGCGGGAGCGCGCAATAACCGAATTCCACGCGGGCGAAGTCGCGGGCAGAATGCTACAGCTGAATCAGAATCACTACAGCTGCATGACATTACTACTACAGCCTATTTTGCGTCCCACTGCTGGACACAGGCCTCCTCTCACCACGAGAGGGTTTGGGCTATAGTCCCCACGCGGGCCCAGTGCAGATTGGGGACTTCACACACATCTTTGAATTACTTCGCAGATGCGTGCAGGTTTCCTCACGATGTTTTCCGTCACCGAAAAGCACAGTGGTAAATTCAAATTGAATTTCGCACATAAATAAACTTAGAGGTGCGATCCGGGATCGAAGCCCCGACCGTCTGCACGAGAGGCGGTAGGTCGAACCACTAGGCCACCACGGCATATAAAGTACAGTCGAGTTCGCCAACATATACACACTTTTGCACCTTACCACGTTGGAATAAGGTCCAAAAGTGTACACATATTAATGAACTCGACTGTACATGATGTTTAACGCATTCACTGCCACCAACGCATATATGCGTTTTGCTGATTTTCCCGCAGTGCCTTGAACGCACATGTGCGTTGCAATGTTCCCTTAATGACAGATGTGGCACCTGACGAAAAAGAAGTGGCAGTGAATGCGTTAAATAACTGTGCTAGGGGCTACGTCGGTTGCGGTACCCACCGTCCATGGTGTAACGTCCCGCGGCGGAGGCGATGGCCACTTCGCCGCCCGGGACCCGCGCGCCCGCCTGGAACACCAGCTCGGTGCCGAGGGAGAGCCGCTTCGTAACAGACTGCAACCAATCAACCACAACGTGACCACACCGCACTGAATATTTAATAGTACTACATACAGAACGGCCACGGAATCACCCGCCTGAATCTAGCCGGCGCGCAACTCGCCCTCACCGTCATTTGTTTCATCCGGAGATGGAGAGTGCATCACAGGCCCGAGTAGTGGTACACACCCATCTACAAGTGTACAGACGTCCTCGCACGCAAACATTGACACTTCATTCGACAAAAAATACGTGTCTTAATATTTTTTTATTACCTGACTGACGGACTAATTAGAATTTCGATTCCTTCACCCTGTCGTAATCCCTATTGTGTACGAAATCGTGCATTTATAGGCCGGGTCCGCCGTGTGGACACGGCTCCATATAGATGGAGCCGAGAACCCGGCGTGTCTATACATAGAAAGAAAAGTTCAAAAAAAGGAACGGGGGGGTCCAAAGATGTATGGTAGGCCACAAAACAGCGATTTTTAGAAATATTTTCTGTCTGTCTGTCTGTTTGTTAGAGTTAATCTCCGAAGCTACTGAACCGATTTGAATGCAGTTTTCAAGGGTAGATAGAGCATCATTTGGAGCAACATATAAGCTATGTCTGATTAAAATCTGATGTCGGAAAGAAAAGTTATCGGCAATTTTATATTCCACGCGTACGAATTCGCGGGCAGAAGCTAGTAATTAATAAAGTAAAAAGTACATATTTGGGCTTTCATTGCTTTCAACGGATGGAGTGTTCATTTAAATATGGGGGAAGGAAAGTTGTAATCAATGTGATTGTGAGCTTATTCACATTGAAACATTTCGTTAGCAAAGTTAATATGAGTGATCACATTGTAGTGGTAAAGGTAAACAATCTTATTTATTGTCAATATTTAAATAGTGACTGAAAGGAAAGAGTCTGGAAGAGATCGCTCTTTAGCGATACGACCGCCTGTTGTCACCCTTCTTTGTTAATTGTATTTACTTGTGTAATTGCTTTTTTGGTGTTCAATAAAGTGTATTTGTATTGTACCTATAGCATATTTTGAAAAAAGTCCTTCTGCTTGAGTTTGTTGCGGCGCTTCTTCTCAAGCAATAGCGTAGCGCTGGTAAATTCTTTTTCTGACGTGTAAAAGTGCCCAATATGTGGCCAATTTGCTGAATAAATGATTGAATTTGAATTGTATTGAGTCTATAAAACAATCTTATGTCTTCTTAAAGTTGATGGAAAAGTTGTGAAACAGCTAAAAATGATTGTTAAAGAAAATGCAATTACAGGTTCTACAGTATTTTATGATGTTGACGCTAATGAGAATCTTTACACCAATTATGTTAGTGGCTTCCGTGACTTGATTCGCGTGAGCTATTAAAGAGAAGATGTTAATTGCATTTGTATCATTAAATTATCGCACTTATTAGTGTGGAAACCATGGTAGCCAGTCTCTGCGAAATTCAATTTGGATTTACCACTGAGCTTTCGGTGAATGAAAACATCGTGAGGAAACCTGCACGCATCTGCGAAGTAATCTAAGGATGTGTGTGAAGCCTCCAATCGGCATTGGGCCCGCGTGGGGACTATAGCCCAAACCATCTCATGATGAGTGGAGGCCTGTGCCCAACAGTGGGCCGTGATAGGCTGTTGTGATTTATTAATGTGTTAAGATTCATACATTTAAGTATTTTAATTACTTGAAATAAATTTATAACTATCTGGCCTTTTAATAATTTATAACTATACCTCATTCATATATTACAATTTATTAGATGCATATGTTATGTAGTTATGTATGTGTTGACGTCATAAAGCCTTTTTACTTCTACAGTAAAGATGAAACTGGTTTGAGCTTTTTTTAAATCTATGGATGCAGTTTTTCTTGTTACTAAAATCAATAACATGGTTCTTCCCTTGTCTTAAAGCCAAATCGACTATTTCATCAGTGATTGGTGAACTCGTACCTGTAGGTAATGCCCCACGAAGACCGCAGACCGGTCGCTGAAGTCCGGCTTGCCGACTGCCATCGCCAGCGTGTAGTCCGAGCCCTTGTACTCGATCGTGCCCTGCGTCGCTGACAGCTTGCATTCTTGCACCTGCAATAAAATAAATAAATAAATATCTTGGGACATTTCACACATATTGACCTAGCCCCAAACTAAGCAAAGCTAAACAACGATATAAATACTTATATAGAGAAATACATACATAATATATAAATACTAACATCCATGACTCGAGTACGAACATTCGTGTTCATTACACAAAGTTTGCCCCAAGCGGGACTCGAACCCGCGACCATCGGAACAGAACGCAGGGTCACTACCAACTGGACCAATCCGGCCGACATGTATTATCCATTATGAGACAGGGCTCTCTAAGTTTACTTATGTGCGAAAATCAAATTGAATTTACCACTGAGCTTTTCGGTGAAGGAAAACATCGTGAAGAAACCTGCACACATCTGCGAAGCAATTCAATGATGTGTGTGAAGTCCCGATCCGCACTGGGCCCGCGTGGGGACTATAGCCCAAACCCTCTCGTGATGAGAAGAGGCCTGTGCCCAGCAGTGGGCCGTAAATAGGCTGTAGTAGTAGTAGTAGTAGACTGTGCTCCTTGGAGATATGCTTTGACTCATGAAGATCTCCACTTTATACTGGATTTTATGAAATTTTTTTATAATTATGTGTAAAAGTACCCAGATGTCGTCTGTATGCTGTATAAATTATTTGTATTTTGTACTAATATGACGAAACTTGTAAATAAACTAAATTAGTTTTTCAAAATAAATAAATATTGAAATGGATAATGTGGTCAATGGCAGTGGGATAAAGATGTTGCATTACATTTCCCAAAGTATTAATTATAAGAATGTTTTTACTAAATGGGGACAAGTTACCAGTTATTTTTCACTATGCCCCAACCCAATCATATCAGAATTAAACAAAAAAAAAGCACTATGCTTATTTAGAAAAAAGATATCAACTTTTAAACAGTACTTAAAACATTTACAAATGCCCATTGATCTATTATAAGTAAGGATTCACAATCAGCGGGAGAAAAATGGCCCATCCAAAACGGGTGTCCGAACAACTCGGACACCCGTTTGGCGCTCAGTAAATTTAACACTTTGAGTCATAGTGTTAGGTTTACTTTTGTATAAAATATTTATCTTGACACATATTATAAAGAGGCGTTATTAGCATATTGGAACATATTTTCTAATGTCAGTTTGCTCCATATATTTTGACATATTCTGTTAGGCACTGTTCGTCCATATGTTTTTATACGTCAAAGCAAATGCCTCACCTGTGCAGCTCCTTTTAGCCTGATTTCCGATGTAAGCTGGTGAATGAGGTTGAAGTTGACGTTCCCAGCCGGGTCCACATCTCCCAGGAGGACTGGGAATGCTTCCGTCGGAGATATTTGTTTAGTGCCTATGTATGTGGCACCTAGTTTGTAGCCATTCTGTGCTGAGCTCATTGTTAATGTGTGTGACATCTGAAATGTAAGTTAAAACTTTCATTTAAATATTCATAAATACATAAATTGATAACATTTATATATTTGTTATCCACTTGTATGTCATAAGTGAATGCTTTTTCATTTCATTTGATTTGTATGACAATTTTCATTAAATTTAATTAAATAAAAAAAAAAATTTACCTGAAAGTGGTTAGAAATTCCCTTATTGACCATTAATTTACCTCCTTCAAAATTGACTGGCATCACATCTGAAAGAAATAATCAAATTTAAATATTTATTAAATTTAACAAAAAATAAACAGAATAAAAATACAGATGATATAAAAGTGAAAGTTCACAGTATCGCATGGTTATTAAATATGAAGTACAATGAACAAATCAAGCTTATCAGTAAGTAAACACCTAAAATGGGTCGGGATAGAGCGGCCTGTTAGTACTATTGTAATGTACGACATTTGTCCTCCAACACATTTCCACTATATTTATCTACACTATGACTATCCAATCATCCTAATCATCGAATTTATTCACTAATATTACATCATAAGATAACCAAACTTTTCGATCAAACCGATGTCTTGTTTACCGGCTTTTTCTGAATGAACAGAAAACAACAATACTTTCACACGATGTTAACCGCTTATTTAATAAATTCTAATCGTAATCAGATCGTTAATACTGCCCACACGACTTACCTTTGGTTTTTTTGTGCAACTCATCCAATGTCCCTGGGTTTTCACGTTTATTCTCATTTTCTAAATTTTTTATGTCTGTGGGTGTGAGCCCCGAGTTGGAGACACGGTATCTGCTTGCTATAGCACCCATTTTATTGAGGAATTCGTTATACTTTCCCTAAATTCCTCAGAAATCGATGAACATGTGCAGTGAAACACAATTCTGTGGAATAAAAGACAATCGCAGCAGTGTGAAGTTGACAGCAGGCACGTACCAACATACAGAAACTAGACCATAGAGAACAGTTATTTCGATAGTCAGTGGGAAACTAGCTTTATTTTGTGTCACGATTACTATTCGACACACTTGAATAACGGCTTATTTACCGAGGCTGCGTACCGAAACGCGCTCAGAGCACTCACAGCACCTTGCATCTCTTTTCCTCTTGAAAGTCGAGTCCTAAGAGGAATAAGGATGCAAGGTGCTGTGAGCGCTATAAGCGCGATTCGGAACGCAGCCCGATTTCAGCAACTGAACTGACAGTGACATTGACTCATGTGAATTGACCGGCTGCGTTCCGAATCGCGCTTAGAGCGCTCATAGCACCTTGCACCCTTTTTCCTCTTAGGATTCGACTTTCAGGAGGAAAAGAGATGCAAGGTGCTGTGAGTGCTCTGAGCGCGTTTCGGAACGCAGCCCATGGCGACGTGTTGACAAATAAAATATTTCGTAAAATCCTGCCTGTGTTACGCATTCATCTCAACGGGATCACCTATTATTCATTTAAAAATTATCAAGACCGACTGTGTGATTCGATTTTCTTCGTAACTGGCCTAATAACTACTGCCACAATGCCGAAAGTAGTGTCTCGCAGTATCGTCTGCTCGGACACGAAGGATCAAGAAGAATATAACGAGACTAAGCCACTTCACATCTATTACTGCATTTGCGGTCAAATGTCGTTAATCCTGGACTGCACTATCGACAAGCTGCCGCTGCGGCCGACCGACGGCGCGCGCGTCATCGACGGCTCCAAGCACGCTCACAAAATCACCTCGGACCCGGATGAGACTGTATATTTGAAGAGAGAAAAGGGTATCGAACGCCAGTATAGACTAAAATGCAAGAAATGCGCCATACCTATTTACTACAAGAGTGAGCAGGAGAGCAACATAGTATTTATAATGCGAGGAGCATTAGTGCAAACAGCGGGAGAGGGGCATGTCACAGATATGTACAAGCAAGTTGCACTTCCTCAACCAAAGAAGATTATGGTCACGAAACACACAAAGAATATGGGTAAATTCAGTTCTGTGACCGTCTCCACGATAGATGAAGAAGAGGATGAGATAGAAGCGAGGGAGGTGGCGGACAGCTATGCCAATAATGCGAGAATCATCGAGAAGCAACTGGAGAGGAAGGGTATGAATAAGCGGCAAGCCGAGGCACCCGCACCTGTCCAGGAGAAGAGGGTCAGAGGCACTTTAATTGATAAATAAATGTAATTATTTTAAAAGTAGTAATTTTTAATAACTTTCCGTTTTTTTCCTCCTTTTTATCACATGCAATTTATTTAAAATGTGACCACTCTGATCTTCTTGCTCTTTTCTAAGATCCTACAAATGAGAAAATTATGTACTTCAGAACTGTGTTCTGGAGAATGGTCATATTTCTTTAGATCATAGTTTTTTTATTCATCATCATCACCCATCATCATCATATCAGCCGATAGACTTCCACTGCTGAACATAGGCCTCCCCCAAGGCTTGCCACTCCGACCGGTCCTGTGCCGCTCGCATCCAACGACTTCCTGCGACCGTCACCAGGTCATCACACCACCTTGTTGGAGGCCTACCGACAGCTCGTCTTTCGGTACGCGGACGCGATTCGAGAACTTTCTGGCCCTATCGGCCGTCAGTTCTACGAGCAATGTGCCCCGCCCACTGCCACTTAAGGCTCGCAATTCTTCGAGCTATGTCAGTGACTCTAGTTCTACTGTGGATATCATAATTTCCTTTTTTTTTATTAATAAGAAACAATGAAAGACATCATCAGGTTGCATCCATATTTTTTTTATTAAATGAAAACAATCTTACAATCTTCATTTTAAACAATCAAATATAATTATGTTTCAATATTAATATGATTGACGGAATAAATATATCTTTCACTTACATATTGTATTTACATAATTATTTACACCAGATCTCATTTCCTAGCCAATCTTCTATAGAATATAAAAATTTAACTTAGAAATGAAGAAATTTTTAAATTCCCAATATTTAATTTGTACATTATTTACAAATGTTTGTATTTTCACTTACTACGAAATCTTAGTCCCTGTTAGGAAAAGCTAAATACATGTCATTGATATAAGTCAAAACTGAAGAAATTAAAATGATTCTTTCTGCCATCATCATTTCATCATAATGTCATTCTATCATCATTATCATGATATACAATCAACTATCAGAAATCTCTCCAAAATATTATATAATAATATTCGAATAAACTTTAATAGAATATAATAAACAGACGAATATACACAACAGGTATTTAACAAAACATTTAGGATACATTTTAATGTAATCATAATGAAGTATCATGTTCATGTAATCATAAAAAGTATATGAATATCTAAAGGGTAACAATTTAACAACAAATATGTCTAATACATTGGAAACACTCCCTTAAAATTAACACTGTTGCTAACTTCAGACTATTAAAAACCATTTCAAAGATCAATGTGAAGCCAGTTTGAACGTCGCAAAACCAGCTTCAGAATTATAAAATGCAACGGTAAAAGAACAGGGTTTTCAAAAAGGCAGTTGGCACTGTAAGAGTAAGGGAAGCATAAGTAATTGTGCGATTTTATGATGGGTGAGAAAAGGATAACATAACATAAGTACAAATAGCAGGTATACATTAAATGGAGTCAAGAATTGTAAACATTGAAGTCTTGAAACTCAAAAGTAGGTACTTGACAAGATACATGTCTAAAAAGTTGGCCTTTGTCACAAATAAGGTAAGGTCCGACCGAGAATGGTCTTTTAACCGCGGCCGAGAATGAGACCAAAAAGAAAATAGCTTCTCGACCGAGACCGAGAATCTTTTTTCTTTCTTCTTATTTTTCTATATTTTCCTTTAAATTACGGCTGTTCCCGATAAGGACAGGCCACATTTCCACTTGTGCTATGACTTGCATTACTACTTTCGCTTCCTCAACCAACAATAACATAAATAAATTGAGCCCCGCGGAGTCTCGGCCGCTTTGGGCCGAGATCTCAGCATGATTTTTGGCCGAGATACGTCGAGACCGAGATGTCGGTCGAACCGTACTCACGAATTTCCCATCGGGAATATACAATGAAAACGACGTATAAAATAAATGTTAGTTTCTTACGACTAAAGGAATGTGGTTCATTTGAAGGGGTGATCGATCGCTAGGTATATTAAGTACGTCGTTTATTCGTTTTACAAGGACACTTCCTAGGGTACTTACAAAGCTAGCTTGTAAATTGGTTTAAATTTTTAGCTAAACATAATCTATGTATCAATATAACAATCATAGATTCGGTTGTTTAACTTGCTTATGCTCTCATTGTATCGGCAAAAATACAGCAATTCAATGTCTTTTAATAAAAACACTGTCATTTAATTACTTCTAATCAATTATGCCAAATTGAATCTTCAAGCTATGTTCCCAATTGGTAAGCTCACGTCTTCGCAGAGGACTTTATTTTCATGAGAAAGTATCTTTCATTTATATACTAAGAACTATCTAATTTATAGTCTGCAATCAACCTGAAAATTGTTTAGTCTATTGTATTTGGTAGGAGTAGATAGGCTAGAAATAAATTTGGTTAACGGTTAACCCGTTGCGAAGGCATTTGGAAACATGTGGTTTTAACCAGCAAGTAGTAACACTCCGGTAATGCGAAACAACATAACAAAATAGGTACTAATAATATTGCAAGTGAGCGAAATTTTTTCTTCAGTTGCAGACATTTCGATGTCTTACAAGATCAAAAATAATGAAAAATCAAAACCCGCCGCTTATTCACGGTTAAGCATCTTTTTTTTGGTGTTAGCATTGTTGCAACACTTGCAACCAAGTACAGTTAGTAGAGTCGACGCCATCTAGCAGTCTCACATGAAACGTTTATGCCAATAATGCGTTGTTTGTCCAAGAAAAATGTTTGATACAAACTAACGTACGAATTACGTAACGTGTTAGGATTCAAAATTCATCATAATCAATCTAAAATCTGCTTCCACCTTGCCTAGTTCAAGTAATCGAGCCATTCTATGAAAAATTGTTACCAAATACAAAATTTCAGTCGTCGCCTCCAACACACTCCTATTTCTAGATTATCTACGGAAAATTGTTCATCTACAATTTTAGACATTTCATCAGTTCGTGGGTGGAGTTCGTAAGTAGTTAGGTATTGTCAAATGGGTTCAGTATGGACTTTAGTAGCTATTAAGTGGCATTTCTATAAACTTTCATGGGGGCACAGCGTTATATAAATTATTTTCTCGAAAACAAGAAATCGGTTTAATAATGTTTATTAAATGAGCGCTCACCCACATATAAAATAATCACAAGATCATAATTTGGCTCTTGTCATATTGTTTATAGATTAGATATAATATATTCAGATCAATCTCATTAATACCTAACCTTCCCTGGTATATAAAAAAAGCATTTTAAGACTAGGTACTTAATTCAGTAATTTTAAGATAGGAAGGACAAAAAGTATGTAGACGACGTATGCAATCCATACAGTAACGAGGCTACATATAATTTATAATAAATATTACCTAAGTAATATGATAATCACCCAATTTCCAAATAACTGCAAAAGTACACATCTAGAAAAACTTCAATCAAGTATAAAATTTTATCCAATTTCAACGCAATTATCTATATTATTGTATTCCGAGACAAATATTTCTCTCTCTTAGATTTTCTAGAACTAGAGGGCCAAGGAATATTAAAATTATGTCTTTATACAACAAATTACGAAAAACAAACAGGTTACGTTGTAACCTTTAAGGTGATACCATCTCATTTAAGTACAATTTTACGAACTTGGCCCGTCTATTCAATACAATATTACTTTACCGATTAACTATAGAGCTACTAATCTCACTTTTTGCTCTGCCTTGCACAGAATTAAATATAATCATTAGGAATTTCACGGAACCTATAGAATGAAACGAAAACATTTGAGCACATATTTCTCAAACAATTTAAATGTACTTGCTAATCTTATACCAATACCGGTTTCCGTTTCCTTTTTCTTTTGTGATGCTTGTGTTGTTTCGCGCTATTTTGCGTGTGGCGGCCATTTTGTGCGTGGGCGCCATCTTGGGCGCGGGGCTCGCTCTCTGCTATAACGGCTTGAAGGGCGGCGGCGGCATGGCGGCGGGCTGGTGGTAAGGGTGGTACTGGCGAGCTAGTATGTCGCCCTAGAACGGCAAACACATTAGCCTATACATTCATTATATTCTATCTGCTGCTGGGGGGGGTGTACAGAAGTTACGGAGGGGCCGATTTCACCATGATCTTGACGAATAATATAATTGACATTAGAATTGTAATCTCTACATTTGTAGAAAGAAACATTAAGATATTTTGTTTGGAAAAGTAATTTAAAAAAAAATTGTATGAGTAAGTAGGTACTAATTTTGAAAGCTCATCATTGGACTATTAACAGATGACACGTAAAAAATATGTAAATAGCAAATCTTATTTGTACAAACTGGAACAGGTACTTCATATTATCAACCGTAGCCTGTAATTATGTCCTTTTAAAATGCAAGATAAACAAAAAAACAGCTGCGTAATTATGTTTCTGCAGTAGGTAACTCAGGACAAGTCATTCAACATTTGACGACGTGTAGGAGTTCGCAAATTAAAGGGTAAAATTTATTTAGAACATGCTTGCAACACTATGCTTGGGCTTAGAAGAACGTTAATTCGAAAATGTATTTTCGTATTCTGTTGGTACAAGATCCTAAATTCCCGAGCATTCCAGAACCTACCTTAGTTCTCGATTACCCAGGTCATAGAATTCATTCTAAACCCGAACGTAGCAAACTAGGCATATTAGTCGTGAAGGAAAGAGCTGTGGGTACAAGCAATTATTAGTGTTATTCAGGAAATGGACAAGCAAATGGTGTTATCGACCCCGGTTAGATCAACCGATAAATACTTACAACTTGAGGTTGGTTTTGAACTTGTTTTAAGTTCCTCTCTTGAATCATTAGTTGATGCGCCGCTCTATAAGAAATTTCAAGTAATTAATTACTATTTAATTGACATACGCATAATTCCTTATTAGATCATCAGATATTTCTAAGGATACCTACTTAAGGAGATATTACTACAGAGGGGAACAGAAAAAGTCAGTGACAGAAAAAGCTCAACTGAGCGCCACTTAGCAATATGCTGCGGCTCTGGAAAGCGTCGTCACTGATTTCAGTAGGCTCTAAATGATCACACAGTAATCATCTTTTATTTTAGGTTCGTTCAGTAATTCTACTACAGAGCAACTGATTGTCTACGCATCACTTACCCCCAATTGATCAGTATGTGCGTGAAAATAACTTGAACAGTTAATGACACGGTACCTGTCTGAGTCGTGACGTTACCTGTCCATCTGTTCCTGCGTCATCTCGAGCGCCTCCTGCATCTCCCGAGAGGTGTTCCTCACGAATTCTGCGTCGCAGTACGCCCCCAGACCCTGTTCAGCTAGTACCTGTGGAACATTATTAGGGTTTAGTTATTTGGGTAGTTTGCAACGAGTAAAAAAATCAGGATAGTAACGAAGAATTAGGGAAGTCAGGGTTATAGAATAAAGCCTTGAAGTCAGATTATTGAGGAGAATCAGAAACAGAAAAGTTAGGGATGAATAAATATTGTCAGTCTTGGAAACAATCTGGTGTAATATTGGGTAACATGGCGATTACACTATTGAACTGTAGCACAGTTCATGAATGGAGAAGGAGAATTAAGAATGAGATCGATTGGACTCCGCAAATGGCAAATTATTACTGTAAGGAATGTCAACTTGCAACAGCGTGATACAATTCATATGGCACGTGGATAAGGCAATAATGGATTCTTTGTTAACGTGATATGTGCTACGCCAAGCTCCACATCCATATGTTATAAGGGTTACCGTATTTTTACGGGCACCATGGGCGTTGAAGACTGCGCTCGCTGACCGCTGTGGTGATTGGAGGGATGTATAGCTGTCAATGTCAAGCCGCGCAAAATGGTCAACGGCTGCCTTTGCCGACTACAATGACCTAACTACTTACCCTGGTGACGAGGCTCTCTGCGGAGCCCACGACGGGCACGGACGAGGCACCGCGTGGGCTGCCCGGCAGCGACACCACGCCGCGGTTCGCGCTATCCGCGCCTGCAACACGACACGGATATGTCGACGACATCTTTGTTACAATTTTCCTACAGTTGCCTATCTGCAGGACGCAACTGCACCAGAAATAAGATATGATGGAAAAACAACAGTTAGAAATGCGCTGCCTAAGACTATTCTTGTGGCTGTAAGAACGTGCCAGATATTTGCTTAGGAGGCAGTCAAACCGTCGTCCCATCATTCCCAGATCACTGGGAATGATGGGTTGTCATCAGACAAGGTGAGAATGCTATTACATCTCGCTCTTTTAAATAGCTGCGTGCCTATCAACTGATTGGCAACTATATACCTACTCCTATTTGGACTACAACCTCATTCCCGAAGGCACTTTTGCTGGGTGTAAATGTGTGGCTTTTGTTAGTGGACCAACGACGTCCACACTAACAGCACATTCAAAGTTCAAAATGGAGTGTTTATTTGAACTTGCTGAATTTTAAACGTAATTGATCGATATTCATTAATTTTATTTTCCCAATTTGTATTTTATTTTCTCTCTTTAACATGAAATGATATAGTGCCCTCGTGAATATGCAGTTGCAGTATCATAACATTGCTATCAAATTACCTTTGCATTCGGTTGAAAATTGTATATCTTTGATCTGTCTGTTTAAATATTTAACCGTTCTAGATTCAAAGTTATATTACAAAATAAGTATAATCAACAATCTATAATTTAAGCATGTGTCTATTATGCTTTCTATTTATTTTTCTAAAGCTTTTCAAACTGGCAACTAAGTAAATCAGATGCTCTCGTGGAATGATTACTTTATTAAGCTGTCGTGCTCAAACCAAATCTAAATAATGTGTTACTTTATTATTTTACCTTTTTCTATTAAGCTGCTAAACCTCAACTACCTACTCTAAGATGCATAGCTCTGCAGGATGACTTACATGCTGTTATATAAATGGGCAGATAAATTATTTTGTTAAATTATGAATGTTAAATTCTTATTAATTATGAAAATGGACATGTCATAGCAAAGTTAGCGATTATTTTATAAAACCAAGTGCAAAATAAGTGTTAGTGTTACTGTATAATTAATTAATTATTAATGTGAAAACGTGATTCTGCACAAGCTTGGTGTGAGTGTGTGTTTTAATTTTAATACCATCTCTGTATCCACTGAGGTTCTGTACCGTAAGAGACTGTAAGAGACTTTCAAATTGATTAGCCAACTAATGCATAATGGATAACAAGTATATTTTTATTTGCTGAGGATCTTTTATTTAATAAAGAAGAAAATTCAGGACGGATCTATCTAAAAGGTAAAGTTAAATAAAAGTTTTGGGTAAGTAATAAATTTGGAAAACATGAAATCGCCTTAAAATATTCTAGTTGGATTTTATATCTTTGTCCTAAGAATTAATTCTCCAAAGTGGCATCAATTTCTTCCCTTTAAAAGTCTGATTTGTTAAATTGTGCCTTAGTTTCCTATCATCGATAATATTTAATTCGAAACTTCAAATTTAGAATTCACTCGTGATCCTTCCAAGTCATAATCCCATTTCACCGTAAACTGGTATTCGGGAAATATTGCCATTAAATTGGCACTCGATACTTATTCGATTTCGCAATAATTTATGCCAATGGAATTTCATAATTGATGGCGGGATAGTGGCGTGTGTGTGCGGACCTTGGTGCGTGGCTACAAGCGGCGCGGTCGGCGCATGCGCGGCCGCCGCGCCCGACGAGGCGCTGCGCACCATCCGACCTGACGGCGGCGCCGGCCGCGGCGCGCGCAGACTCCGGCGCTCCCCTCGGGCACCGTGAGAGAAGGCAAACGGAAGTCTTGCTGCTGCATTGTAGCCATATAACGTCATCGTTCTTGATTCCGTCGGCGTACACTCGCTCGCCAATAACGGGGATATCTTCGGCTGTATTGGCGCATTT
This sequence comes from Aethes cnicana, assembly GCA_963971205.1. Taxonomy (NCBI): domain Eukaryota; kingdom Metazoa; phylum Arthropoda; class Insecta; order Lepidoptera; family Tortricidae; genus Aethes; species Aethes cnicana. Next base: position 8,626,459 of record OZ020297.1, read on the forward strand.
GGCGAAGGTGTTTTTTCCTCCGGTGACGCCTTCCTCGGTATCGCTAATTTCTCAGTGGACTCCTCCGGATGTATCTTCTGTCTGGACACCGCTGGTGACGTCTTAGTGGCGCTCTCGCTAGGTGTCGTTAAGTAATTCACGCAGCCGAAAGCGAGACCTATCTGACCCAACATCTCCGGGTAATTCGACTTCTGATTGCTGTGATACGTTACCGGAATCCGAGGATACGCAGTGAAAAGAAGATGATAGTGTTAGGAGGTGGTTAGACTATGCTAGGGTTAGGGTGCGTGTGCCAGCGGCAGGTCTAGATACTCGGGGAAAACAAACTCAAAAGCACACTTGACTACCTTTGTAAATAGCGTTCTTTAGATCATTTGTGGTTCTTCTGCAATGTAACAAGGTATTCGTTTAGAATTGAAAGCAATGACGTTGGAATTTAGATGATTTTAAAGCGATGGACAGATTAGGTTTATCAAACTCGATACTCACTCTAGCACTTGGTATATCTTCTCTGATTCCCCATTGAAAATGAGGGGTCTCAGTGGTATTTGTTCCTTCGGTTGACCATTTGGCCTGGAAAGGTTTTTCCAAAATAAGCAAATTTTAATTATTAATAGTTTACAGAGTTTTCTTCATAATATTTAACTTACACAGTAGGACCTAAAGGTAAAGTTCCAACTCCATATTCCTTTTGCATCATTGAACTCAAATGATTACCCACGCCTTCTGTAATAGAAAACATAGATCTATGTTAACTTCAATAATAACATCTGCATATTTGATGTTCAAAATTTTTTAATGTCCGAGGAAAGCAGTATAAGAAAAAATGTCTGCGTGTTGTCCATAATGAAGATTTATTTACGTCGACAGAAGGTCAAGTTACGGTTAAGGTTGTCAATAAGGTAGTATCATACCTGCCGGAGCAGGGTCCCCGTGTTTCCGATGCCTGTGAAAGTTGCGGTTGGGCCCATGCCTCCGAATGCTGGACCAGACGCCCCCAAACAACGAGTGGTTTCTCTGTTTGGAGTATTCAGCCTTATTATTTATTTGTCCTCTCAGTCCTATACAATTCGCATAGCTCTTTGCTTATCACAGTATTAATAAAATTCACAGTCGCCGGGTTAGTTTCTATCTAGAAATTTAAAGATTATTCTTAAACGAAGGCCTCCCTCGCCGGTCGGTTCCTTACCCTGTGCATAGGTACGTCAGTCTCAGCGGTAATGTCGTCGAGGTTCCCTGAAATGGCCCTCTTGAGTTCAGGCCCTGCCTCGTGCAGAGTCCTGAGTCCCGCTTGCAGCGTCATCTGGTGGCAAGACTCGTCATTCTGCCTTAGCTCCTGCTCTTTCCGCTTTTTGAACCTTGTGGTAAATAAATCACGGTTTATTTTTGTAGAGTTGAGGATGATAGGTACTTACAGTTCTCCTGTGCAACTAAGCTATGAAATCTATTGTAAGCTAAAATCTATAAGTGTTGTCCAGGAATCCTAGATAAATTAAACTATGAGATTATATAAAATTTGCTATTTAAACGTAGACATTGAAGTTGCGTGACGCTTAGCGAAAAGTGCATTGATTTTTATGTAGAAATCGCTTTATGTTATATCAGTTTAGATACCTACTTTAAAGATAAAAATGCTAATATGCCTATAAATTGAATTATGGAACTCCTATGAGTCACTGCAGAGTTCATACGATTGAAATATCACAATGAACACAACATTAATTATAAATTACAAACGGATAACATAAATACGTAATTCTGGAGCTGGGGGCAACCCAAAACGTCATGCCTGTTTAAGCTTTTAGAGGTGGTACTTTAGTGGTATTTAATAGACAGTTTATTTACGCCATATCGTCTCAGGTAACATGCAGGGTGAAACCCAAAAACTATCTGCGGGTACTTAGTTACGTATTTATTTCAACACTAGATTTATTATCTATCTCTTAGGATATGCGTAGAAAAAACACTAGTGGGAAATTCATTCGTTTCCTATAAAACATACGTTTGCGGCTTTACTCACGCGTGATTCCTATGAAACAAAAATAATTGTGTCAGTGTTCGAAATAAAAAAAAACCTTAATAAGGCTCAATAGAAACAAAGTGGAGAATGGAGACAAGTGAAGACGATTTGTTCTGAAACCTGTTAAATTTTGAGTTGTTATTTCACAAAGTGCCAATTACCAAATTATTTGATGTATTTTCTTTAAAATCGTATTGTCGCTTTAAGCTCCCGGCCTGTCTGTCCTCAGATCTTCAATGCAGAGCAGAATAGTCTTTTTATTTTAATCTGGGAACCCCACTGACCTTCTAAAGTAGTCCTGAATAAGGAAAGTAGCGTAGAACTTCCCAACGGTGATTTCGTTAGGGTCTCCCGGTGGAGGCACCACTTGGTCTAGAAGTTTCGGCGAAGTCCGCTTCCAAATCTTCTTGATGACGGCCCTGAGTTGCGTGTTGCAATCGTCTATGTTGCCTGTGATAAATTTCAACGATTTTGGACAGGGCGCGTTGTTCCAGTCATTTGGCCGTTGCATAAGTGTAATTTCAGAGAGGAAGATGGTGATAAATAAAATTTAGGCACCTAATCGAAGTTATCTTGATAAGCATTTTAACTATCGTCATTATCATCATCCTTGATTATTAAGTAGAATAAATTATAGAAGAATTCCAAGTAATGTTTAAAAGGTCGCGACGGTTACATACCCTCCGTTTTGATCTTGAGCGACGTCCGAACGACGGCGAACAGGGTGGCGTTGAACAGGACAGTCCCGTCCGAGTTGAGCGGCATGTTCATGGACACCAGCCGCTTGCAGGCCACGCGGTGCGGACACAGCTTGCCGAACCCTAAGGAAACAACCATCTGGTAAACGATGCAGCTGTACGTGTGCCGAATCCATCGGCATCGTCCATGACGCACATCGAGAGATAGGTCATGTCGTCAAAAACAAATACGGCTGTAAGATGATGAATCGACTCGATGTTTTGGAGCCGATAAATTAATCAGAAAGCTAAATTGATCAGAAAGAGACTGACGCTAGAAATTAAAGTGGCATGGATTAATTATTGTTCAGATTGGTTTAATGATACATGATTACAAGAAGAAAAGAATGGGTGAAATGAAAGGCAAAAAGTTCAAAGACATAATGATTCAAAAATGTAAATCCTGCTATTGCTGATCATAAGCATTCAAGAAAATAAGATAAGACGAAGAAAAGAAATACGGTTAAAACCAGTAACTTCCAATGATAAAGATGGTACAAACAAATAGAGAATATGGTACAAATAGTATAAATGGAGAAAGCTTACCTAATGGAGGACTTATTTTCCTTAACAAAGTAACTACATCTAAATGTTTTATCCGACCCTTGGCGTCCGGATCGTATTCACTCCATAATCTGAAAAAAAAAAAGTTTATACATATAACGGATTTTTAACCAATGTAAAATTGTATGTCTATAGCAAAGATGGCTTACCTTATAAATTCATCTAAGTGGTGTGGTCCCAATATTGACCAGTCTCTAGTTAAATAGTCAAAGTTGTCCATAATGACGGCAACGAATAAATTAATAATCTGGAAAAGAGGAAGAAAAATTAATAACTACATAATAAATTACACGACAAATAATTGCTTTGCTTTTCCGCTGTTCATGTAGCGGCATTCAATAGAGCTATTAGCTAGGTGAAGAACTTCTTGGTTTAAGAACGGCATCAAGAAGAACATGAATAGAACTACTAGGTAAACATTACTCTGCAATATAAAACACTGTTCTCAAATCAGGAGTCAGTGCGTTCGGAAATCCTGAAACCACAGATGCGTACAGCATCCTCCTTTATGTTAAAATCTAGTGAACGTAACGTAGATACCAAGAAGGAACACAGCACGTAGAAAGAGATGAAGTAGGGGAAGGCCAGCACTGAGCCGCAGGAACCAGCACTGTCTTCCCCGGGCTCCTCCTCGTAGTTGGCGTCACAGTGTACCTCCGGCTCCGGGGATACGCCCATCATGATGTCCTGCCACGCTTCACCTGAGGAGTCACGGAAATGAGGACTGCCTATTATTGATGCTATGGACATAATTAAATTAAATATTACACATTTTACATAAATAAAATAGTTAAAATAAACTTATAATAAAAGAAATGTTAATTTACATAATAGACTACTGCAGAGATATATATATGACTAGTTAAAATTAATTATAATGTTAATATTTGTTTGCATGGAATAAAGGCTTATCTTATCTTATCTTATGGACATAATTGCATGAAGATTCAGTTCCCGCTAAAGAGGGACACAATACAACACAATACAAAAATTTTAAAAAGAGAAAACGTTTTTCCTCTTCTAAATATTTTCCAATCTCCATAATTTTTTAGTATGTTATTGACACAATAAAATAATAGGTTTATAGTTTTTTATTTTATTTGCAAGAACTTTGAATCCATTGCAAATTGGAAAATATTTAGAAGTGGAAAAACGTTTTTTCTTTTTGTATGGACGCGTAGTAGGTATTCTTCTCTCTTCATTGATTGGATCATTCCCATTAGTTGACAATATTCAATGAGGTTGCGAGTGTCATAAGACCGGTCTAAGAAGAGTCTTTTGGCTGACATGATGCTGGTCTTTCAACTTCAACGAGGATCAAATCATCATCATTTCAGCCGAAAGACGACCACTATTGGACATAGGCCTCAAATACTGGTGTGGTTTATTTAAAAAGTAATCCACATCGGTCTAAGAAGGGCCAGAGGAATTACTTTATGCAATCTATGATGTCACGAAATATAATGCTTCTGTGAACTTACCGGTTGCCGACCGGAACAATACCAAAATAGCTTGAGGGAACGTTTGGAAGTGATTATTCCTCGTGATTGGTGTCTCATCGTCAATTGCTACTTTTCCAAACACCTGCAAGGACAAAATAATTATCTTTTCTCAAACATGCAATGAAATATTGATATTATGTTCTTCTTATTAGCCTGGAAAGTATCACAGGCGCGGCTGGACAATTGGTCTATAATGAAACAAACGTTGCAGGCCTAGGCCGGCAACTCACTATATTTTAATTTCCATTTGATATATTTGTGACACAGCTTCTTGGCTTTCCGCCATTTAAAAAAACTGCAAGCAATATTTACTATAATCCATTCCTCTTTCCATACCAATCAATAGTTCCGAGACCGAAACTCCATATTCTTTACAAACTGTACATTTCTTACCTGCATCCCAACTACAGCGTAAATGAAGAACAGCATCAGAATTAAAAGAGCAACATAAGGCAGCGCTTGGAAGGACTTGATGAAGGTCCACAGAAGGGTCCTGATGCCTTCTCCCCTCGATAGCAACTTTACGAGCCTCATCACTCGGAAGAGGCGGAAGAAGTTTATCGACGGGATTGAAGTTTCCTGCAAGTGTTTAAGAGTGATTATCATCATGAACTTCGATTGATAAGAATGAAGAGTGTCATGTCAAGATGTCGACTGTCGATATATGATAGTGTTTATGGAGTAGCGTTGCCTCGCGCTTATTCACTACGTAAGAAAATTACTTCGTCGCTGGAGTCGCTGGTTCCTGAGCGAGGTCTAAATCTTCACTCGAGAAGTTTTCTTAATTTCAAACGTTGTTAAATGTATACCTATTGCGTTGCGTATAACTGAAAAGTGTAAGATATATTCAACTTTTCTTTTATATGGTAAAAATATTCGAGTTTTAAGTTTTCTCCAATGTGTTGATTCATTTACGTTTATATCCATGATTAACCAAGTATATCATTAAACATTAAAAATAAACGTTTCCGCATTGGCTCATTATTCGTGAAAATGGTGGACTAGATGATTTTGGCTGTGTGCTGAGTGCAAATTTAAAAATAGTCTAGTATTGCTTTGGTTGTTGCAGTTACGCATGTTACTGTCCCATCATCTAAAGCTGTATGTACATCTAAAACTAAACTAGCTATAGTTTTATCATCCACATCAGTTATATTATTTGTTTTGATTGTATCGGTTACAGTGTCTAGTGTATTTACAGCTACGGATTCCCGTGTAAACGTGCAACTTACCTTGATCGCAACTTTGGACAATCCGCTCCCCTGAAATCAATTGGATCGCTACATTTGTAATAAATAAAGAAAATGGTAGTCTACAACATGCAAGTTTACAAATATCAGAATTTGATAGAATGATGGATAATACTGACTCGTATAAGGATGAATCATATATTTAAAGTAAGATTTTAGGTATCTTTATTTAACTATCTACAGTTTATGTTTTCTAATCAATGTTCAAACTACGTGTAATCCAATTAATGTACACAGTTTTTATTTTAACTTTGATTGTGATAAGGCTACATATTTTTTCGTCCATGCTAGGGACAGTAACTGTACTATTTTCATTGAAAAAGAAAGCATTCAATTATATTTATATTTTTGTCAGGATTAATATAAATCTCGCCTTTTCTTTCTTCAACAGAAAATAGTACAATAATTGTGAGAGACTAGTGTTATAGTGCAACGCGGCGGTGTTACCTGGTTCTTGAGTTCATTGACTTGCGACACCACTATGTCGATTATACTTCCCAGGACGATGATGAAATCGAACCCGTTCCACGCGTCGCCAAAGTAGTTCTAAACAGAACGCAGAAGTTACCTACTAGAAACTATATAAACACTCAAATGAATAGATATTAAAATATAGACGTTGCGCTTCAAAAAACTGCTAGTAAATTGTGAAAGGTTTGCACCATAAGAATGTATAAGGTTCAATTTTCAATCCATGTTCAACCTATTATAATCGACATGGTCAAACCAAGTGACAATCAAAATTAACCTACTGTTCTTAAACATAGGGGTTCCAATAAAAAAGACGATAACGTTTCTGTTGACGCTGATATCGATGACGATGAACATAATGATAATCCAGATACGCACCTTAAATCTAAACGCGGCGAGTTTGAAAATGAACTCGAGCGCGAAAATAGCTGTGAATATCATGTTCAACATGTCCAACGCTTTGCTGTACTCGGCGGGCTGGTTGTGGTACTTCATGGCCAGGGTTATGGTGTTGATCATGATGAGGATGAAGATGGCGTACTCGAACGGCTGGGAGGTGACGAACCACCACACCTTGTATTGGATGCGGTGTTTTGGGATGTACCTGAGAAATAATGATAGTAAGATGGCAAAGTGTGAAAAATGACTCTTTATATTGGGCCGAGGGGCTTGGTGATGAAAATGAAGAATAATGTGATGGTGAAGAAAAAAAGACTCAGTTACACGGGAATGGGATTATGACGAGTAATTATAAAAAAGATCCCGATGGGTCACGGGGCAAGGACCTCAAAATCTCAAGATACTTAGGGCTATAACAGCAGCGGCAATACTTTTGGCCATCCGATTCTTTGAAGTTTGCGATGCGGATAACGACTGTCAATGGGCGAGGTGCATGAACATGAAGTAGTTTTTGAATTTGAACCTTATGCGGCGCCACTTGTATTGAAAAACTACCGATGGTAATCCGCATCGCAAACGGATCGCAAAATGTAATGCCACTGCAGGTGAAACCAACATACGGTAGAGCAAGAGTGATTGCTCTCGGTGATAATGCAAGTTGGCAAAGGGTGCCGAGTAAAATGCGGAAAATAAAGTGTCTAGTCCACTGTTAGCTGCTAAAATCAAGCTCACTCTACCCTACGGGCTACTAATGTCGGATGAAATACAAACTCACCTTCTAATAGGTTTCGCCTTTAAGGCGAATTCTATGCAGTTTCTTTGGTTTTTATCTAACTCACAGTTTTTATACTCTTGCTCACCCTCGTTTTGGAATGTGACTATGACGAAACCGACGAATATATTTACCTAAAAATATTTGTCTATGAATTCTCCAATACTTAGAAATTTGTACAGTAGCTTGAAAAGAGATGATTCATAATATAAAATACAACACAAGAAAACTTTTATCATACGTACCATAAAGAAGGCAATTATAATAATGTAAATAATATAATAAGCTGCGACAATTGGACGGAAGTTAGTAATGGGACCTCGGTCCTCGGCATTCGAGTCTATAGACACATACAACAACCTGGAAAAGAACAAACGATTCAAATTGGATTATATAACTACAATAAACATAATCTCGATATCTTAGCCAAATTGCACCGCCAAGATTAGAGATCTGACTCAGAAACCCGGTTTATTGCAAAAGGATTTGAAATGCGTTAAAATCAAATAGTTATTGTAGATGATTTTAGTCGATGACGTTTAGTAGATGACTTACCCTGGCCACCCTTCGAAAGTGGAAACAGTAAATAATGTTAACATTCCTTTCATAACATTGTCGAAATGAAAATCGTTTCGTTTCCATTCTCTATCTCTTACTACATAATTTCTGTTTTCGAACACGAGATATGTCCCTCTGCAATGGAAAATAAACGATGTTTATGTATTTTTGAGACCATCGGTCCGCATTATCTATACTTTTTAAAATATTATTACTTACTGACACTCTGCTTGTGTCATCTTCGAAATATCATTACACCTAAAAAATTTGCCCTGAAACAACCACTCCATTAATGACTTCAATTATATTAAATGCACTCTAAATGATTAGTACCATGCTTTGCATACTACAAAACAATCAATTCCATCTAAAAATCATAAAATGTATTCTGGATTAATTGAGGCACAGAAACCCATTTCTCATGATAAAACACTAATGCAGCAGGCATCAACGGAGGTAAAACAACTATTATTGCTAATTGTCCATTTTATTGTAATAAAGAATTTACAACATTGAACAATCGTCTAACCCAATAGCATGCTTATCTAGACATCGAACCATGCGATATATACGGAACTTTGTTATTGATTTTAATTGTACTATGAAGCTGAGAATTTATGGATGCTTTTTAGTTATAAGTACTGCTTTTTGAGGAAGATGTATATTATTTGTTTCTGTAGCTGTTTCTACTACGGCTTGTATAGCGAAATCTTTTCGAAATGGAGGCTCGATTGCAAGATAAAGTTAGTATTTAATATTGCTATCGATTCTATAGCTACAAATGGAATTAAACAACTAGTACCACTTCCAAAACGCATCAAGAAATTCTCAATCACACAACATCGATTCCTCACCTTAAACAACTGTACACCGACGACAGCGAACATAAATTGTAATAAATACGTAACTAGCATTATATTCCCTATTGTCTTAATAGCTACTATCACACATTTCACCACATACTACTCGGTTAGTTGCAGGGCATACGTTACCGACGGGGAGGTCGAATCCGGCGCAGCGGGACATACGGGGACAAGCAAAAGTTTAATCACAAAGGGTACTTTACATCGGACGGGGCAACCTTGTTATCGGGGGCATTGTTATTGTACTCGGAGGATGATATTTAAACGCCAAGGTAGGGGGAATGGTTATGTTAACTAACATAAATGGGCCTTATTAGTTGTACTCTCTACACCTTTGGGTTTCACTGTTATTCCATGCTCGATACGCTAATTTTGACAACATCGATGTTTTCATCTATTTTGTTTAATTTTTTTCTACTGCTAACTTACATGCCAATAAGAAGATATTATATTTTCATGTAAAGAATATTGCTTCTGTATGAATGTGGTGACAAAAAATAGTATCAAACGTGATGGATTCCCTTTAGAGATAGTTAAGAAAATGAGAGTTAAAGGCGATAGGTAAAGCAAGAAACGACATATATTTATCACAAGACAAGCTTTCCAATATAGTTGTTGGCATGGAAGCTTTAGCGATAAATAAATAAATAGCGCAAGAGTTAGAAGCAGAACCACAAACTGTTAAGGCTGACGGTAAAGACAGACTTTGAAAAACAAATCATGAGAAATGAGTGACAGGTTCTGTAGGCGTTACATTACGTCACAGAGATCAAGATGACGTCTCGTTCTCAAAATGTTTGAGAAAGAGATGTATCCTTAACTCAAGGCATAATATATCACGCTACATCGCCAGAAAAGAAAGATAGATCAGGTAAAGTAAAGTTTAGATTTACCCAAAGGTGTAATCGAAGATTATAAGACAAGGAACCACTGTGAAATGGAGAAACCAACGTCTGTCACACGTGTTTCGAAGGAAGGTGCTAAGTAACAGAAGCCCCCTACCTTGAACATTTGAACTCCCATCACAGCGAACATGAACTGTAGTAACGATGTTACCAACAGAATGTTGCCGATAGTTTTGATAGCAACGATCACGCACTGAACAACGTGCTATAATCATGGAAAAAACATGTCAGATGTATCAAGAATAGGTGAAAATGCGTTCTGGCGAGTGTAGTCTCCATTGATCATCTGAGGTTGAGGTAATATCAACTTCTACATTTTAAGACAACGCCTCCAACAAAGTGGAATTTTCTCAAACAATAGGTTAATTAATTGTGTAAATGAATCCGATTCTAACGAGCCATGCTCATTCATTTTGGTCGTCGGCAATGGCAGGCAATCTTTAGCTTCCACGTCATTTTCGTTTAGAGGCGTTGGTATAACACAAGGAATTTTTATAAGCTGAAAGTTTTGACAATGACACAAAAAAGAAATAAAATATACCTATTTTATTCAAACCATCTTTCGTGGTCATACTTCTTTTATTAAAAATAAATTAATGAGTAATATTTTTACATATTTCAAAATACCTACTTAAAACAACGAATCAATATTGTAAAAGAGCATTTAATACAAATGCAACTGACCTTCAGGCCCTTGGCCCTGTTAATGGCCCTCAGAGGCCTCAGCACCCTGAACACCCTTAATATCTTCACCACCGATATACTCCCTGACCTGAAATAAAGATTATATTAAAAATTTATTCTTTGTAAAATGGAAACCCAGGAATTGAAAAAGAATGTAAATAACAGATTGATGTACTCGTCACGCCATAAGCTACATCACAAGACATGTGGAAAAAGATAATGAAAATCATGAGTTATCATGCTGAATTGCTGATATTGCCACTGCAATAAATCGTGGTGATGATGATGCTGATAACGATACACAAAATGATGTTGAAGATGATTAAAAAGAAGATGATGATGATGAAGCCTCACTTGAAGGACATGGAGATAAGCGAGACGCAGACAACGAGCATGTCGAGCACGTTGAAGGCGGAGCGCAGGAAGGCGCCCTCATGCAGCACCAGCCCGTACGTAATCAGTTTCAGGAACAGCTCCAGCGTGAAGATCCCCGTGAAGAACACGTCGAATTGGCTGAGCAGCTGGAAAATCATTTACACAAACTTAACATAATGTCGTCAGTATACGATACAGTATGGAGTGGAGGACATTTTCGTATTCAAGAAGACGAATCCGTGAGAGCTGTGTTAAGATTTTAAGTAAATTGTGAAGGAATCAATGAAAGTTCGTTTCGTGTTTCGAATTAATAGTATAGAAAATACGTTTTATTATTTTGTGATTTCATAAGTAGGTATTATGGTAGAAAATACATACTTAGGTACTTAGTTTAGTAAGTATTAGTAGTATTACTATGTCGATGATCTTAAAAGTAAATAGAAGAAGAAATTATGATATTACAATTGAAGAACGAGACTTGAGTAACGTTGCACCTGATAGAAAAAACAGATAATGTTTCTTGTAATAATAAATAATATAACCACTCACCCAATTCCGGAACCCTTTCTGCTGCGCGTCCAAAGGATCCTCGGCAGCCAACATGGCCGAAGAGAACATGATGCAGACCAGAATGATGTTCCCGAAGGTCGAGGACGCCGACATGTTGTAGCAGAACACTCGGAACCTGGATACCACATTCATAATGTAAAACGTGAAGGTATGAAGGAGGTTAGGTTAAAGGACCGAATCGGAAAATGCACAGGTTTTTATTGTGCAAGACTCTTCTTTAGGGAATCCAAAAATTGTACATCAAAATTGAATTTATAAAGATAAACAAAATCCTGGGAGAGGAGTTTGCCCAGAAGTGGGACATTCAAACAGGATAGAGAAAAAAAAACTTTATATGGAAATGTTGGATAAAACATCTTAGGTAGTAGATTTTATATGATGTCCTAATGTCGGAAAATATATGATGTTACTCGTGTGTCACATATATTTGCCCACATTGGGACATCATATATTATTGCAGGTGTATTGTACAGTTAAATACTTAAATATTTCAAAGCTCATGCAAATATATAATAGATAGTGCATACAACATAAATGCAGACATAACAACAATTATACAAACCTACAACAATTCATGCATGCATGCATACAAAATTTCTAAAATAAATATAATTCACGTAGGTATTGTTGTAAAGTCTAAGGACCAGGTGGTTACGCCTCATGCTTTGAAAACTAGAAACGGTCTAATACTAACAATCAAACCTAACGGATAATGGGAAATCTATACCCTACAATCTCATTGTTAATTTTTTTAACTTTTTGGATCCACATTTAGGGACGACACTCGTGCAATGAGTCGAAGTTGAAGAGGGCTTGTATGTGGATGATGTGATAACGCCAATGGAGGACAACAGAACAATAATATATGAATACAAGCAGTACTACAAATGCCCAAGTTTGCACACGCACATGAACGTAGAAGTGGCATTTGTGTGTATGCGTGTAGCTCTCTTTAGACGCTTGAAGACTAGAATGTTATTCATATATTGGGAAAACACAACGCCAATTGGTACAATGAGATCGGGTACGTTGGCCACCAATCACCTGTTCGTTGGTGAGAATACGAAGAAACTACTAGCGTTGGGTATAGGCGGCGTCTGATTTGGCATATTCAGTTCGGAAACCCGCCGCGGCCGCGCGGTTACTAGCGTTCCCTCCTCTTCCGACTGACCGGCATCTTTGTGAGATAGAAAGAGATAGGCTAATTGTTCAACTCTAAAATGCACTTAAAACCGTGATCGTACCCTAGACTAGAGCTCTATTTTCATGCCGAAAACCTGTAAAAGATTGCAATTACCTAATTCCATAACATTGTTAATTATTAAATACAATTACTTATATCGAATATAAAGAATGCAAACGTAAAAATAGTGAGTAGCTAATAAAGGTGTAATAATAAAGTATAGAAATATAAGAAATACATAAATAAAACAGCTGGAAATATTAAAGTAGAAAAGAGGCGTGATAACAAACGTTTGTCCTTGATAGTCCTTTAAATCAAAGTATGTTTACATCAAACGATGTTAGACAATAATATTTTATAGATACTAAAGAGAGTGAACTGAACATATCAAAGACAAACTACAAAACGTCAACAGAAAAATAGAACAGTGTAAAATAACATCTAGTCAATCGATGTTGGTTTTGCCGCGGTCCCGCTGACCTGTTGCTTTTGGTAAATATGAAGAAGGACGTTGCGTCGGGGATGGGTTTCTTAGAGTCGTGTATGTCGACGTCGGACAGCCGCCGCGGCCGCGCCGACGACGTCGTGGGATGGCGCTTCAGGCGCGGCTCCTCGCTTTCTGTGTTCACTGTTGTTGGATTGTTAGCTACTGTCTCCCCAATACCCCTTTCCCGTTTTATTTACAGACACAATTACCATATCTAATTACACATTATTCACCGTATGCTTATGACTGATTTGAACTAGCAAAATCGTCAACATTTGTTTGTGCGCTACATTAAATTTCAACACAGCTATCCACATATTCAGTTCACCAATATCACAATGTCATAAATAACAGCGCAATACGTATTTGCGTTTGGCCTTTTTGTAAGAAATTGCTTATGCCACCTCACAGCTTCAAAATGCAATTATGTAGGTACCAAATTTTTTTTTGCATTGTCACCGGGTTGTCGGTCCGTCAAGCCAATTGCTTATTAAAACCATCGGCAAAACGCAATAGAGCTGTAGTTTTAATAGTGACACAAAACAGTAATGTTTCGTAACCTTGTTTCCTATCAGTATACCTATATGATTCCTCTGTAATGTTTCCATCATCTCTTCCTCCCTCTCCTGTTCTTCTTCTATCCTCTGCGTCTCCTCTCCAGCTTCCATTTCGATCTCTTCTTCTTCGGGCTGCTCTCCTTCCGAACCAGTTTCCTCGTATTCTCGTTCAGAACTGTGGAGTTCATAAATGTAATTATGACGTTCATTGTTTACTGTAATAAAGCGTTTTGCTACTTTTTCTGCAAACGCAACATGTGTTATTATGATCTAAACCTAAGTTAATACGTACTTATCGGTCGTATACGCATCGTCATCATGAATATATTCATCATCCGTATCCGCATGCGCTCCGTCGATAACTACACTGCCATTTTCTTTCTCTTCTGCGGCCTAGAAAACATAAGGATGATTAGTTGCTTTAATATATTCTATTTCCATAATTACATTACTTTTATATGCGAATTAATTAGAACTACGAACCCCTTCTTCTTTTTCGATGTTCGTCAGCGACTCGGCATCTGCTAGATTGTCCACAGCGATAGCCAAGAAGACGTTCAGCAGAATATCTATCGTGATGAGTCAAGGAATGTAATATCATTACAGGAAATTTTAAATTTGACTATGCTTTATTCAACTTAGTCATTAAAGGTAAAAACCAATTTAAAATTAGGTACTTCTTTTTAGTTATCATGGGTCAAATCTTTTGGTCCACGTCTTTGATTTTTCCTCGTCATAGCAATACAAAGCTTAGGTAAATCACAATAGCCTTTGAGTTATAAAAATGTACTAGCTTTGTCCCGCGTCTTCGTCCGCGTGGAATTTGGTTATAGCGTTCTCGCGCAAATTATGCGTTTTCCTATCTTTTATTATCTTCATACCAGAGTTCGTCTCTATCGGTCCAGCGGATAACTCATGAAGAGGTAGGTATAACGTGGGTATAACAAGCACAAACAGAGTTACTTTCGCTTTCGCAATTAGAATATTCGTATAGATAGTTCGGACCGCGTTGGGACGTAAACGGTCCATTGTGGTGTGGGTGTAAAGGATACAGTTGCCGCAGATGAAGAGGATGATGAAGTAGACGCAGGCGACGATACCGACGGAGCCGACGCCGCCGTAAGCCTTGATGCCCTCGTACATTACCGCGTTCCAGTCCTCGCCCGTCAAGATCTGCACGGGACGGAGTAGTATTTTTAACCTTATCATAATAGAATGCGGTGAACATTTCCCACAGAATCCGACCTTGAGTCCTTGCAGGAGAACTGCTGGCTGGTGTTGTCACTTGAATTTATCATAATAGAATGCGATGAACACGTAAAATGTTTCAACAAGCGCAAGAAATTAAATTTAATATAAAAATCATACCATCCACATAAAGTGGGACAGTTGGAAAGGAGATGATAATATCATCCACATAATCCCGTTGTAGTGTGTAATGAAAATTTCCAAGTTCTGGGTTCTCAGTGGGTCACCTGAAAAACTGTGAGGAGCGCCTGCCAGAAGCAATCGAAGTTGTGGCGATCCTTCTCCTCCACTGGATCGTAGTTGAACTTTCCACCAAATACCTACAAAAGAGTATGGATATAGAGGAAGAAGTATCGGCAACAAATTATTATACCTATATCCTTCTTTGGCTTCATTTTTCATCTTAGGGGCTTTAGACCTTAGAAATACTAGGTCTAAACGGCCCTTTAAAGACTCACTCTAACGTTCCTCAAAATACGGAGAAAAGTCTGTGAAGTGCTCCCTTAGAGAGAACGAAGTCTTTAATCTCCGCTCAATAATACAGTTGTTACATCCTAAAATTTATCGCCCTTATGTTAAAGAATACTCGTAGCAGTTTAACCAGCTCTTCACTTCCTATACTTTCAAAACTCCAGGAAAAACATGATGTTGCCTGAAGGCTAACCACTTCAAGGTATATTACCTGCATGCCCAGGAGTGCGAAGATCATGATGAAGAGAAACAGTAGCAGCAGCAGCGACGCGATCGACTGGATCGAGTTGAGCAGGGACGCCACCAGGTTCGACAGCGAACGCCAGTACCTGCGGGTTTAGGGACTCCTTTAGGATCCAAAATCATGTAACTGCAGGTACTTGTGGCAAATCTTAAAAGCTACGGGTTTACACAACTTATAAGGCGCGTGGATTTAGCAATACTCTGCGTCAACGGTTTAGTGCTTTGCCACGAACCTTCTATGTTATGTCGTGCTATACATTTAGTAGGCTTTGTCAAGCTCCTCCTCAAAAAGTAACTAGAATCCGACACTGCTCCTTATAGAGATCTTCTACTATCTAAAGTCCCGCGCCTTCACATTTCAAAACGCTTCAATTTTTTTTATTATTATTTAAAAAGCACCACTAACACTCTCAACGCATAGTTAATGGCTGTCTCAGCACGCACACATGTGTTGAGAGTGTTGGTGGTGCTTTCTTAAATACATTGAAGCGTTTTGAAATGTGAAGGCGCGGGACTTTAGATAGTAGAAGATCTCTACCATTGCTATACTTAACTCTTGACAGTTCTAGGCGCTAATTATCTTAAAAGAAGCTGGAGCCTGACTGGAAGAAGGTTAAGATTTCCAGAATTTACCCCAATCAGCCCAAATGTAAAATGAGACATTGTTATTGACATTTGTGTGGTGTATTGTTGATATATGATAAAGTAAATTTATAAGAGAATTTACAATGTTTCGAATGGCGAAGAGTGGAATGATGATGATGAAAGATGAAGCTTATGTGGATAGGAGAGCCTTCGGGCCAACTATGATGGACTTACTTCGTGACCTTGAAGACCCTCAGCAGGCGAACACAGCGCAGCACGGAGATGCCCAGCGGTGGCATCACCTCCGACTGTGTGAGCACCATCTCACTGATGGAGCCGATCACCACGAAGCAGTCGAAGCGATTGAAGAGTGATACGAAGTAACCCTGGAAATACAACTTGGTAAACTGTCTTAGCTCAGAAATAAAGCGTATGATATTGAGCGGAGCGGGAAGGATTTTTTCCGCCAATCATTTTTGTAACACCCCGGAGAATGTAAAATTACCAGTATCATTATGAATTCATGATGTAAAATATTAATTGATTAGGAATTAATAAAAAACAGATACTTACTTGTAAACCTAAGCTGTACATTTTGACTAACATTTCTATTGTAAATAGTGCAACGAAAAACGCGTTTCCGTACTCTTGAAAAAGGTCCAGCCATTCTGGTTGCCTGAAATAAAAATCGCAAATACAATACTCCATCCCATTTAGGGTTCACCAGATGCAAGTAGAGCCATGGTAACATTGTTTTGATATACTCACTGATAATGTTCGCTGGCTAGAACCACAGTGTTCATAAAAACCAGCAAAATGATCAGCCAATAGAAAGTCTGAGACTTGACCGCTTTCCGACAGCCCCGCTTCATACGACGATTTATCTGAAACAGAAACCATTATACATAATGTTGTTGTAGAGTTGCATTCAATGTCATATGTCCTTGGTTCAGATTATGTCATCCATATTTCTTTACTCCTACAAACTCATTAAGAAATACTTACTTTATCAAAATCTTGCTTCCAAAGTTTACAAAGGCAACTCTTCTGCGGTTCATTAAGCTCTACTCCTAAATGGTCAGATGAATCGTGGTTATCTGATATTTGACCTGAAAATTGAACAAAATGCATCATTCCAAATTCATCGTTCACTTAGTTATAAAGCAAAGCATTTCATTTAACTGTGTATTCTTCTTCAAAAAGCTCACCCATGTTATAATTCTTCTGATCCGCCGAGTCATCCTGGTCTGCCAATGGTTCTAAATACTCTGCCTGGGTGATCCAGTCCAGGTATCCTTTCAAATCTTCTTCCAACTGCTGCTTCTCCCTTAGCTTCTGGAAGTCCCCTCGGTTTTTTGCCTTTTCTCTTTCTTTGGAGAACTCTCTGGAATCAAAATTAATCTCTTGAGATCAGGATCCTACGGAAGATGATGTAAAAAAGATAGTTTTTTATAATTTACTTCCTTTGGAGTAATAATCATTAGGTATAGCAGTCTTAATGTAAATCGAAAATACTTAATGTTTGATATTATTTACATACCCCGATAACACACCGAGAATAAGGTTCATGACGAAAAATGCTCCCAGGATGACCATCGATACGAAATATATCCACTCCCAACTGTTCCCCATTGCATCTTGAATCTGTAACATTAAGGTATAATATATTAATATCTACGTATTTTAGTAACCATTTTCGATTGACTCCTGCAGTCACTTTATGACATAATTTAGTTGTAGCGTGAATCTTGAGATTTGACTCCTTGCGTTTCATAACTGATTCACCCATTGGGATATGTAATAGCGTAAGGCCTAGATAAACCAGATGGTATGCTCAAGTTAGGCTCTATTCACTATAATAATATGCAGATTGATATACTATGTTCGCTGGAAGGCAAGCAGCTACTCACATTGTACATAACATCAGTCCAGCCCTCGAGGGTGATGCATTGGAAGACAGTCAGCATGGAGAGGCCAAAGTTGTCAAAGTTAGTGATCCCGAAGTTGGGTCCGATCCAGCCCTCTCGGCACTCCATCTCGGCGCCGAGCGACGAGCAGTTGAAGCCGGCCTCTTCGTCACACGGGTGCGGCGCGTCCATCATCTCATCTGGAGAATAACCAGGATTGTAATCAGGTAAATTTCTGAATACGAGAGAGGGCTTAACAAACAGACTGGTAGATGACAGTTTTAATTGTAAAGACAAAAAAATATATATAAAGAAACATAATATTTGACAAAATATTCAGTCAGGATAAGGTGGTGTGGTGTAAACAGAAAGATCCGAAAATCAGCTATCAAAAGAGCCTCTTGGAACTAATTTGAACAAAGTCCAAGATTGTATGACCCTCTACAGAAGAAATTATGATAATACAGATAAAGGTTAATTTACGGAGTTTGGTATATTACAAGTCATTATATTCCATTAAAATCATAATTAATATACTTAGAAAGAACAATTTGTTTTTTCCAATCAAGAACTTGGCTTCTATTGAAGAACTTCAGACCGAGTTAATATGTTGTAAGGGTCTTACTGCTGATCTTGCTGTAGCAGGTCTTGTGCATTTTCCCGGAAAACAGCTCCAGGCCGATGATGGCGTAGATGATGATGACGAAGATGACGAGCAGCGCGATGTGCAGTAGGGGAATCATGGCCTTCAGGATGGAGTTCAACACGATTTGGAGACCTGGAATAGACATCAAATCGTTTAAAAAAAAATATCTTTATATATTTTCACAAAATTGATAAGAAATATACAATAGGAAGTAAGAGGATCATAAAAGGGAGAAGTCGAAACTGAGAAACGTGAGAAACGATCTGAACTCAATATGTTGTGGCTATGAGGTGCTGCTCTTCTGTTGAGGCCACTGTGTGAAATTTACGCACACTAATGACACAAAAATAAAAAAAATATGTGACAATAATGGCTTTAAATTAACAAAATGTTGCTGAGCCAAAACTTAAGTAAGCACAAGTTATCATCAAGGTAGGAGGTGTATTAATGTGTATGATCATGTTAAATTTGGAGGACTTACTAGGAACACCAGAGACGAGCCTAAGAGGTCGGAGCACCCTGAACGCCCGAAGCGCCTTCACGTCGAATGCGTCCTTGAAGATACTGGACAGCACTGTGCTCACCATTCTGGAATCAAGATTAATAGTATTAATACCTTATTACAATTTTTTTATTTACCTACATTATGTTACACGTTTACAAGTAAATTTTGGAATGTTTATAAGACGTATACTTATCACCATGATATCAAGCATCTTTAGATGTCAAGCATGACAATGAATGGCCGAGAGAAGAGACAAGGTTGGGAGAAATCCGGAACCGCTGTGCCTGCATCAGTGGTGCAAATATAGCTCACCCGATGACGACGATGGTGAAGTCGAGCAGGTTCCACCCGTTGCGCAGGTACGAGCCCGTGTGCATAACGAACCCGTACGCGATGATCTTCATCACGCACTCCCCGGTGAAGATCACCAGGAAGATGTACTCGATTTTCTCCTGCAAACGGGAATTGAATACTGGTGAGCTACGTATCGTTAGGTGACCTACATAGGGTGTTCCGGTACGCGAAAGCCACTCGAGAACATTCTGGTGTCTTCAGCCATGAGCTGAGCTAAGCTGTTGGCAGTTTGGGACCTCCAACCACAGAATATTTAATAGTACTACGTCTTGCTCCAACTGCAACCAGGTCTGGTGGTATGAGGGAGCTGCTGGTTTGGGTGGCGAAATCTAGGATCATGTTCTACGGTCATGTTGTACGGGCTCGTAGTGACTGCGATGATTGGTGTGTATAGTGCACTGGAGTCTGCTGCTTGAGATGATGTTAAAAACCGAAGTAATTGCATTATTTATTTATTTGATGTGTTGTAAGTAATTGTTATCAAGATGGTCAACTCTTTGTCAGTCATTAGTAACTGTAAAAACCAACGTAACATTTTGTCAACACAATAATTAATTTATTAAGATTATCAAGCTCTTTATTAAAATGTTTGTTGTCGATCAATTAATAATAGGTACACAATTTAGCCTTTAAAGGGTCAACATTCAAATTTAAGTAAGCGAGGCTCTAACTTTAACGCTAAGTACCCAACTCTTCAGAGTTATTTCAGAACAGCTAAAAGTCTTATTAAGTTAAAGTTGGAGCTAGTGGTAAGTTGGCCAAAATTAGAAGTTTCCCTACTACTACTACTACTACTACTACTACAGCCTATTTGCGTCCCACTGCTGGGCACAGGCCTCCTCTCATCACGAGAGGGTTTGGGCTATAGTCCCCACGCGGGCCCAGTGCGGATTGGGGACTTCACACACATCTTTGAATTATTTCGCAGTTGCGTGCAGTTTCCCTACGCTCTAAGTTAAATGTTACTAGTAAGTGATTCTTTAATTAACGTAATTTGTGTTAAGTAAGACTTAGAACGAAGTTATTGTTTTATCTGGGTACCTAATATTTTAGTTGCGCTTTCGATCCGCATTTAGAAAACCCAAAGTCAATCAGACACAAGCGTTAACTGTCGTGAAAACGATTAAATAGCATGTTTCTTAAGAACTACCTCGACAATTGGTCACACAACTTATGTAGGTACTCTGTTAAACTCTTGATTCGAAAATCGGTACTTCACCTTCTGCTCCTGTCCCCATCGCTGCACAATCCTAAATCCAAGAGGACCTAAGTTTCAAAACCTCTGAGCTCCTGAGGGTTGAGCAGTTGGCACTCACCAGGACGGAGTTGGTGTAGTTGGAGTCGCTGTTGGGGTACGGCGTGAACACCGCCAGCGCGATGCAGTTGGCGAAGATCGTCGTCAGGATCATCCATTCGAACGGTCTGGTGGGGTGGGTCAGGAAATTGGTATCGGTAATGAAGTTCATTCTTATAGTAGTTCATGTAACTGCTACATAATAAGGGAATTTAAAACACAAGGGGCGGAATTATGAAACGAGCCAACAGGCGATTTTGACAATCTATTTACACGGTGAACTTGAGTAACCCGAATAATTTTACCAGCGTATACCTGATTCGGGTTACTCAAGTTCACCGTGTATAATTATAAAAATCAATTGCTGTTCGTTTGTCTCGCTAAAACTCGAGAACAGCTGAGCCGATTTGGCTCATTCTTTTTTTGTTTTATTCCCTGTGATTCAGGTAAGGTTCAAAAAGAAAAAATCGGGAATCGGGAACAGAAACAAAAATTGTATGAGAATCCGTGGTGAAACGAAGTTCGCCGGACCGACTAGTAAAATATAAAGAGTGTTTAAGACCTACTTATAATTATGTACCTACAATTTCAAACATTATTTTGAAGCGAGAAAGGTTACGACATATATTTTTACAAATCCTCTAAGTTAGTCCGCAAACTGTACACAATGTAATCAAAATACGTAATTACGTACCTTACCTACCTATGTTACTTTAATGTATTTACTTTTTTTTTTTCAACCATAGAGGCATGTGAATACCAAACCATTGTTTAAACTTACTTGAAATATTATTGGCTAAATACCAACACCGGCCACGATCGAATAGAAAAAGCGAATCGCGGAATGTTAGTAACAGCTGTTTGCCTTTCGTTCCATTCATAACCGATCCTAACAATAATTTTACGACGTTCCTTTTGAAGCTGTGACAGTTTACGCGGCGTTTCCACATTCATTCACTGTTGGCCCGGCTCCAGGCACGCGTGTTTAGTTTTGGATAAAAGGAATGACTAATTCCGGAGTTCAAGGTTCGGGCGTTAAACTTGAGTTTGAGAGTGGGATTTTCTAGATTCCAGTAGTTTAGAATTGGGATTTCTTTAAGGGTGTAGTTGGGTTCGCAAATATTATGTACCTGACACACTTTTGCGACATACTCCGTTGTAATATTGTGACAAGGTCCAAAAGTGTAGGTTCACATATCAAATAAA
Organism: Aethes cnicana; assembly: GCA_963971205.1. Lineage (NCBI taxonomy): Eukaryota > Metazoa > Arthropoda > Insecta > Lepidoptera > Tortricidae > Aethes > Aethes cnicana. The sequence continues at coordinate 8,648,815 of OZ020297.1, forward strand.
TAGTTGGTAAATACATGGTGGGTCAGAAAATATGGCAAATAATTAACCCACGGTATCGGCTATCGATTCTAAGTATATTGTATAGGTCTTAATTTTTTTTGAGTTGGTAATAAAAATAATTGTATATGGGATTGGTTGTGTGAGCGACGCCTGAATTCTATACAAAATATTTTTTTTTTACCAACTCAAAAAAAATTTAAGACCTATACAATATACTTAGAATCGATGGCCGATACTGTGGGTTAATTATTTGCCATATTTTCTGACCCACCATGTATAGATCGAGAAATATGAGACGAATGTACTATGTTTTAGCTTGAACAGTATTTATTATCAATAATTGAAAATAAAGAAAGAAGAAACCTATACTAATATCCAAGACCGACAGATCCTTTTATTGCGACGAAGTTAGATACTTGCCAGTTGAGAAAACCACTTAAGTAAGTGATTCAATTCGTCGCTAAATTAGCGGTATTCCGAATCCATTAGAATTTCAAAAAGCAAAAGCGCTTTAAATTTCTTATGTTATGCAGTTCTGTTTTGCTTACGAAAATCGAGAAGTCGTGCAAACTTAATTAAGATCTTTGCGAATTTATTTCAAAAGGAAGCCATGGCCGTACGTAACAAAGTAGGTACACTCAAGAGCAATGAATTCGAGTCACTTTATAGCATTTTCCATACAAAGTGACCCGATTTCGTTGCTGTTGAGTATATTTCGGAATCGAAAGTTTTTCAATTGAAAACAACTTCTTTTTCAAGCACTTACGTAAGATATTGACCAAATTTACTGAGATCGCGTGAAGTTTGGATCATGGCCTCTTGTTCGATGCAAGTCTACCTTTATGCGGAAAATGGAAGAAAACTAAATAACTGTCTAACACTGAAAAGACATCTCAGCATATATCTTGGCCTCTGGCAGAAGAGTTGCCTCGACGATATCGTCCATAGCAGAAGGCATTTTTCATCAGGCAAGGCTATGTAGGAAGATATATTACGACTATACAAAAGGCTTAACTGCCATACAAATTACCTAGATGTCAAAACATGCCCTGTGGGCCGCTAAATAAAGGAAAGCCAGAATCTAGACTATTTGAAGTGATAACTCAAGTAGTTCATGTTACTGTATCTATTTAGATTCCATTGATAATTTTATCAATGGAACCCTATTCATATTTTTATATGAACGCCCTTGTGTTTAGACAAACCAAAACCATGGTAAATATTTAAAAAAAAAACAGAAATATATTACCCTTCGACCAACTAGGTACGTATACAAACCATTAGTCTGAAATGTTTATTTTCATTCGATCTCGCTGAACGCTAGATCCAATCGTGGATCAGATAAAACGTGTTGGATTAACGTATGTACGTATATCGATCCATAAATCACTGCGCGGGAGTTTTATTCGCGACTTTTAAATTACGTTGATGATGATTGAAATATATAAAATTGATTATCTTTCCAGGTTTTATGTGGACGGTATTTTATTCGAATGTAGTTTAAGGTTTTTTACAGAGATGTTAAAGGTGTGTCTGTTTGATTTTTTGATGGGAGATCGTCACTCTACGAAACTTCAACATATTTATGGCGTATCCCTATGTATCGTTTCGAATACAGCCCCTGGGCCTATATTCGAAGTCTTTAAATAGGGATCTCGCTCTTCCCTATAGGATCGCTCACACGTCGCGTGAACTTTAAGCAGCTAGATTTAAAGTTCAACTTGACGTGTGCGTGAGCGATCCTATAGGGAAAAGCAGAGCCCCTGTTGTTTGTCCTATTCTGTTTCTCACTTGCAATCACTCTGTATATCCATGGTAGAACTTCAGGGAATACATTTTAAAAGCTTTCCAGGTGATTTATTATTTACAGTTTACAGCCAACGCTATAAAACTACTCGTTTTCCAAATGTTTTGTCCATGACGAAAACTTGACTCACCGACCTATGATAACACGGATATAAATAGATGTACGCTTGAGTTTAAAACCTGAAAGCATTAAACCGTGCCGTAGTTAAAATAATAGAATATATCGGTGTATTTTTAAAGTATTAGGTCATCGGCGCGTGGGTTGGCTGCGCGCCCGGGGCGACTATCGGCCGCAAATATGATTGTTTACTTAGTGCATGTGCACCGAATATGTGGGCCAGAGATTGAGCCCCACTGTAAATTAGTTTAGCGGAAAATTTCAGAGAAGTGGATGATATACCGATGCTTTTAATAGCTTGCATTTTGGGTGAGTTTGGGAGCGGTGCCTCGAAAAATATAATAAGATATAAAGATAGGTGGTATTAGCTGAGAATGTTTACTCATAATAATTATCCATAACATTTAATAAATAGTCTTAAAGTTTAAAGTTCTTGGTAAGTAGGTTAGGTACCTACCCAATCGAAAATGTATAATTACCTAGGTAGGTACTTATGTAAACTTACTTAACTGGAGGCGTAGACTTTTAAACGTAGATGTTTAAAGATTGATGTGGGTTTGGAAAACTTTTCAGCACTTTTTTTACTTGTTGCTGTCCAAAATGGTCTGGCCTAGACGAGCAGATGAAGCGAGACCAACAACAGGGATTATTTGGGCGATGTAGGTATGGCTCTTAATTATATTATAATAAGTATGAATCTTAATATTGTATGCCCGAAACGGAATGCCGTTGGGATTTTTTGTTTTAATTAAGACCACAAGTACACGATGAACGATAAATATTTTCTTATTCTTATTCTTCGGTCACTGTAAGCACTGCTGGGACTCCATTCGGGAAGCAAATCTCATAGGGATTCTATAGGGTGAACGCCGAAACGTCACAGCGTTGAAACCGAACTTTAGTAAGTAAGTAACTATAGATTTAACGCATTCACTGCCACTTCTTTTTACGAACTTTCGCCAGGTGCCACATCTGTCATTAAGGGAACATTGCAACGCACATGTGCGTTCGAGGCATTGCGGGAAAGTCAGCAAAACGCATATATGCGTTGGTGGCAGTGAATGCCTTAAAGTTCAACTTGAGCGCAGTGACGTTTTGAGCAGCCCTAGAGCAGCCCTGCATCTGGCCTGCACGCATCTGCGAAGTAATTCAAAGATGTGTGTGAAGTCCCCAATCCGCACTGGGCCCGCGTGGGGATTATAGCCCAAACCCTCTCATGATGAGGGGAGGCCTGTGCCCAGCAGTGGGACGCAAATAGGCTGCAGTAGTAGTAGTAGAGCAGCCCTATGAAATTCTTTTACTTCTCGAATGAGGCCCCTGTTCGTGTATGGATCGTACTTTTCTACCAATTCTCAGCCATTGTGCGAGGCGATTTTGCGATCTATCTGAATATCGATCGTAAAGATTTAGCCTGGGTTGATTCAAGTACAGTAATTGACGGACTCCTGGTCATTAAATATGGCCGCCGAGCTGTCATTCCATACAGAAACGTCATTTTGTCCCATAGTAAAATATTTAACGTTAACTTTAACGGACGGTCTGAATCAACAAAATTCAAAATTCAAAATTCAATCATTTATTCAGCAAATTGGCCACATAGGGGCACTTTTACACGTCAGGAAAGAATTTACTAGCGCTTCCTAGACCCATTGCTTGAGAAGAAGCGCCGCAACAAACTCAAGCAGAAGGCCTTTTTTTCAAAATTTACACATAGTTATAACATTTACATTACATGTATAAAATATACATATCGGTACGTACTACAATTACATTGAAGGGATGTATAGTCCCTAACTTAAACTTAAATCTAAGATCTTAGAGATGTATAGTCTCCAAGGGTCCAGAAAAAAAAAATATTATGGAGATGGCCTCCATTGTCAAATAAATATAAATTCCAACAACCCACCCTTAGTCGATTTAAAAAGGATACTTCCACTCGACGATGTCA
>OZ020297.1:8652886-8737712 GCA_963971205.1 Aethes cnicana
CGAAAGACATTATTAGGGCTATATTCGAAGTCTTAACTATTTACAGGAACCCCCCCTATGTGTCCCTATGGACAGGAAGTTTCCCTATAGGATCGGTACACGCGTCGCGACGTTGCAACCCGTGACGCGTGACCGATCCTAAAGGGAATCTCCCTGACCTTATTTAAGACTTCGAATAATAGCCCCTGAACGTTAAATTAGGTACTGTACAGGACCACCTCTAATATGAAACTGCGAGCACTTTACTTGAACTTTCAACTCTTTGTACGACCGCCGGTATAGGCTATGAACGTCTGGTGTGTTCGTCGCAACGGAATATCATTAAAAAAAAAAAACTTTGTAGCGCCGTCGCAGCGTTGTCGGCAAAGCAACGGAAACGCAACGCAGCGCACCAGTGGAGCCTCCCCTTATTTCTTGGTTTCTTAAGCTATGGTAGTCTGTTATTGACACAGATTTCGCGAACCTTGAAGCTCAAAATTACATCAGCTGACATAGTTACAGCGAACCTATTATTCAAGTGCAGCGCGTCCGGTGGCGCTGCATAAACATCCTGCCGTGTCACTTACAGTACTTATTTACTTTGGCCATTAGTTATTTTACGTGTGAAGTAATAGGAAATTGCGTTCCTGGAACGGATTCGGGGTTATTCTGGGCGGTGACCTAGTCCTGCGTGCCCTTCCATTTCACCCTTTCAACGCGTGTTTTAACTGATTATTGCAGCTCTATTGATGTAGAGATCTTCTACTATCTAAAGTCCCGCGCCTTCACATTTCAAAACGCTTCAATGTATTTAAAAAGCACCACCAACACCCTCAACACATGTGTGCGTGCTGAGACAACCATCATCTATGGGTTGAGAGTGTTGGTGGTTCTTTTAAAATAATAATAAAAAAATTGAAGCGTTTTGAAATGTGAAGGCGCGGAACTTTAGACGATCTCTACGTAGGTGTAAGTAGTTTATGCAACTGTTACATAATGAGTGGCCTTATGAAACGACTCGTTAGGCGAGTTTCATATTAAGATCACACGAGTGCTGTAAGGCATAATCATGTACAGTTGCATACACAACTTTATGTACCTAAGTACACAAATATTATTTTTCTAAGATGCTTCGAAATCTGTCCACAGTGGCGGCAATTTGAATACGTCAGTGACTAAATAGAGCCGACATTTGAATTTGGTAACAAACTTTCGTTGTTAGAAGAATATATAGGTGGGCATTGCTGTTCGAAGAATAATATAAAATATGACTGTTTGAATCGTGTATGGATGGTTGTATGGACGACGTAAGATTATGTTTGTTAGGTAAGGTACTTACTAGGTATTTCTTTCATTTAAAAACTACTTAATAGTTTTTGATAATTTTACTTTTTGTACCGTGTTACCCGTAGCAAAAAAGTTGAATTTCTTTCCGCTGCTTTTCATCAGAGAAATAGATTTTCCTTAGATTTTGCGTGAAATAGTACCTACGTGTCTTATTTACGAGTAAGTATAGAGTAGGTTTATCGTTGCAAGGGCAAGTATCGCTTGTGCTCCTAGTGTAGAGGTACTTGTAGTTACGAAGTATTTATTTAGTTTTATAAAACGGCTCTATTTACATGTTAAGAGTGTAGATAGACGTAATGTTATGAGCAACTGACGAATGTTATGCATGTTGCCGCGTAGCACACAGTAAACAAACCATGGGCCAATGCCAATCTAACTAAAATCAATATTTCGTTCGTTCGTAGAGCGACCAATTTTTTGACGTGCTAACGTCTTATAAATCGATGAACGCCGGATACGCCCATGAAAAAACATGCCACAATAGTAGCGTTGTAAGTTGTAGCGTTACGTGACGTTTATCACGTATAAAATTATCACCCGTAAACCGACTTTACAGACAACGAATTTTTTATGTAAGTAGAGGATGTTTATTCCACTGTGACTGTATAATTGATATGCGATTCGAATGACAAATAAAATGCTATTATTGTGAAAAATAGTAGTAAAGCGGGTTAAATTTAAAGGTTGGGGTTATCCGTGTACTGTTGTTTTCTGGTGACCGTGGCAGGAGGCCGATTCCCTACTAAATATAAATTATGAGCCATTGAACTCAGATTCCTGCCGGAACGTGTATTCCAATACCGACTTTGACTACTGGATCTATGATTAGAAATGCTTTGGCTCGATGGGTGCATTAAGGCATGTTGCTCTGTTTCTTCGTAGTAATTCCATAATAATGCGTTTCAGAATTGTCTTGGTATCTTTGAAATAGAAGAGTTAATAGGTCTGAAGCGAAGGTATTCGAGTTTTCTTTTATTTTATTTTATTTCAAAGGGTACTTACATAAAACAGACAGCAATCAAAATTAACATAAAATAGGTAGAATAAACACTTAAGACTAGAGTCCAAAAATATATGTACACATCATGGCCATGAGTTATAATTTAAACATTAAATATTCCAAATAAATATGATCAGGAGAAAAACACTTATTTTAGCTAGATATTAAGAATAAATTTAGTTTTTTTTAAATACAATGACAGTGATACCAGAAGACGGTAAGAACACTAGTATACTTAAATTGTGTTTGAATAATTTAACTGCTAGTGGCTAAAAATACATTTTTTTTATATTGAGAAATTTTGAATACCTACATAAACATCAAGATCTTCACAGACGCGAACCAAATCATTAAATTCCCGACACATGCGGACAACAGCATTGTAATATGATGTATTATTTCGGTATACAGCGAGAGTAAAAGTATCTTTTGAAATAGAGCCGAGGCAATGATCCAAGGCTGGTGTTGCTTGGCCTTTACATTTATTTTGTTGCATGTTCAATAACCATTTCAATATCCTGAGCCCCGGGATCCCCTTGTTTCCCATAAAATTGTAGGGCCTAATTTCGTGAGTCAGAAAATGTTAGTCATAAAATTTATGGAAATAAGTACCATTAGTCATAATAATCATAACCATAACTTGATATACTCCTAACGTTCAGGAGTCATAATATCAAGTGTAATACACATCGTTAGTCATAATATTGATATCCATAATATCTCAAGACATACTTGTTAATTATCAGAAAGTTAATAAATTATAAGCTTTTAAGTCATAACTGTGTTAGATCATACTGTTTTATAGCCTTATACTTATACTGGGCTTTTTATTGGTAGTCATAACGACTTTATTAGATTAAAAAAATATTCATTAGAATGAAATACTGCGACAGACGAAACATTTAGGTTGGGTTAGGTTAGAGTATGAATATTTACAGAAACGAAATGCTGCGACAGACGAAACATTTAGATTAGGTTAGGTTAGAGTATGAATATTTACAGAAACGAAATGCTGCGAGAGACGAAACATTTAGGTTAGGTCAGGTCTTATATTTCTACGCTATGAATAATTATCGCTAATAAGTTTTATGACTAATGTAAAAGTTCACATCAAACGTCATGTCAGAAAATTTTAGGATCAATTACATTATGACCAATGATAGTTCTGGGTACTGATCGGTATGACTAATGATAGTTCTGACCCACGACTATTATGCCTTACGAAATTAGATAATTCGTTTTTATGGCTTTTTTATATTATTAATAACGGCATTATGACTTACAATAATTATTACCCAAGACATAATGACTTGTGAAAATCGGAACTTCGATGTTATGTCAGTCAATATAGACCCCCTTAGCCCCTATTGGTTTCGTGTCCTACCAAACAAATTTCGATTGATTTCGATTGATGAGTAACACAATGATACCCGTTTCATGTTTATCTTTAAAAACAACATTTCTCTAGCAACTGTATAGAGTAGACGCTTAATATTGTACATTTCTTTAACAATTTTTATTTTTAAATTTTTTTTTGTATATGAACATTTTTATTTAAGACATTGGTATACCCAGTATGCCTTTCCGCATCTCTGAAGGCTCCACTGAAAACCAGCGCTGCTGCCACACTCCATGTGACAACAGCACATGCTGAGTGGACACCTTTTCAGTTGTGGCATGTCACATAGCCTGTAATATTTGTTTGTATGTTTTCTAAGAATGTCGTTTGTATGTATGCACAACTTTTCTTTATCTTTTATCTTTATTTATTTATTTATTGACATATACTACTGACATATAACTATGTAGAGGTAGAGCAATTTGTGATGTAGCTATGTAAGATTTTATGCATTGGCGTATTGGATATCATTTCTGTTCACCCACCCACTACTGGGGCTATATTCGAAACGTTACATAGTGAAAGGGAAATTCCCCATCCCTGCGCTCACGCGTCACGTTGAAACCGAACTTTAAGCAGCTAGATTCAAAGGTCAATTTGAGCACCGTGACACGTGAGCGCAGGGATAGGGAATTTCCCTTTCACTATGTAACGTTTCGAACAGAGCTCCTGATGTAGCTCGAGCTGCTCGAGCATTTAAGTAAGTTGTAAATAATGTCACGTACCTATCCGATTGCAAAGGTGAGCGCTTAACCTACACTACTGAAATAACATTAGTCAATAGTCATTTATTTCCATTAACGGCTGCTCATTCGGCATTTTTATTAGCATTTTCCCGTAGCAGTGCTTACTGATTGATTCGGACCGGGAACGCATTAGCGACTCGGGACTATTCGGGAGATATACGACCGTGGTGACCGTATTGTCGGTCCGTATATCATTATTTAGGAGAAACATATCGTTTTACTCTCATACGAAGCCTAAGAGTTAAGTGACTACTTATAGAGCCAGAAAACCTCAATTTTCTTCAAATGTATGGACTGAAAACCAATACATATTGCATCTGTCTTTGCATTGAATCTTGACAGATAGACAGACGTTTGTAGGATTTTCATGCAGTTTTCGCGAATGGAGTAATTTGTGAGGAAAGTTTAGGTTCGCTACTTTGTAGATAAACACATTTCTAAAGTGATTTTTGTTGCTATTCCACATTTATTTGATTTTGTAGAGTTCCAGAAACATCGGCTTCTCCATAGTGAAATGTAAAGAATGTTGAAGCTAGAACCGTTCTTTCCGATCTGTACAAAACGGCTTCAAACCCCAGTTCGTTCCCGAACTTTGCTAAACCACAAGTTAGCGTTGGCAGGCAGCGGGTTTTATTGAATCACTAGCTTCTGCCCGCGTGGAATTCGGTTATCGCGTTTTTCCGGGATATAAAGTAGCCTATGTCCTTTCCCGGGACCACAACTATCTCCATACCAAATTTCATCAAAATCGGTCAAGCGATTGAAGCGTGAAGAGGGAAAAAACAGACATACCGACAGACAGACAGCAGACAGACAGAGTTACTTTCGCATTTATAATATTACCTAGCTTCTGGCCGCGACTCCGCCCGCGTGGAATTCGGTTATCACGTTCCCGCGGGAACGATGCGTTTTCCAGGATAAAAAGTAGGCTATGTCATTTCCCGGGACTACAACTATCTCCATACCAAATTTCATCCAAATCGGTCAAGCGGTTGAGTAAGTAAGTAACACTTTATTGTACAGAATAAAAACACACAATACAATTTTCAATACAGAGAAGAGAAACATGTACAAAGGCGAGCTTATCCCTAAAAGGAATTGAAAGAGTTGAAGCGTGAAGAGGTAACAGACAGACAGACATACAGAGTTACTTTCGCATTTATAATATTAATATGGATAGTATGGATAAAGAGTCAATCGCGTGCTTATCACTAATTAGCGCTAAGTTTGCGGATCGTTTGAGTAAACACTTCGCCATGATTACTGCCACATGGCGTCGGTCCGTCGGTCCGAACCGTCTGTATGAAGGTTGAGGTTGAACTTTAGTTCCGCTACAACAATACGAGTACCTACCTATAAAAAACAAAATCATATAAAAAAAAATCCAAGGCCAAGTGCGTGTCGGGCCACGCGCAAATTATAGGGTTCCGAAGTTGACGATGCCCACAGTACCTTTCTAAGACTTACTAGCATCTAGCTAGCCTGTGGTATGACGTGCCCGCCCGACGCGCCTGCCGCTCGAGAAAAATCATTGGTTTTTTAATCATTTCATAAGTTGGTCGACTATGACTCGTAAGTTTGTACAGCCTACTTAGCTGTTATAGTTTTCCTTTCAACTACGTTATATATGCCATAACCGTGATTTTTTTCAGCCATCCAAATACCACCATTTAGCTGGCAGGGGGGGGGGACACGTGACTCTAACAAAAAATAGCACTTTAAAGCTTAATATTTCACAAACGCATCACTTAATCAAAAAATGGTTTTAACAAACCCACAATATTTTTTTAAGACCTATTCAACGATATGCCGCACCATGGGGTATGCAAGAAAAAAAAATTACATCAACACTTTACGAGTAGGGGAGGTACCCTATAAAAAAATATATTTCAAAATTTTATTGTACCACTTTGTCAGCGTAACTAATATGTATATTCATGCCAAATTACAGCTTTCTAGAACTAAGCATCTCCGAGCAATAGTGCGGACAGACGGACGGACGGACGGACGGACGGACGGACGGAAGGACATGGCGAAACTATGAGGGTTCCTAGTGGACTTCGGAACCCTAAAAAACAGATTTGTGAGATCCATAGATTGTTAGTTACAAAAATTCTTACAAGACTATGTTAGTAAACTAATATTAAAAGGCCTATTTTTTTTTCAAGACATGAAGGTGGGTGTAGAATATCCGAATCCCACCTCTCTGCTATCATTTTCAGGATGCTATTCATGCTCCCCCTCATCTGCATCACCACAGAGGCCGTCTTCTTTCTTACTATGGCATAAAAAGCCTCCACGCTAGCATCGGCAAACATCCCAGAGGAGCTGCAGAATCGAGGATATACCTAGCTTATTTCGTCACGCTTATATAAAGTGATGGTGGGCAAGGCAGTTGGAATGCAGAGTATATCGTTACGTGTTTTGGTTTGGGGGTAAGACGTCACAGCCGATGAGCTGATGAATCAATAGCGTATAGAGGCATTCTACCTTAGTGGTCACGGTAAGCACAACACATTTGCAATCTTAGCGTTTCAGCTTTAGCCATGGGCCGGAGAGACTTGGCATCAGGTGCTCTGTATGCTCGTTCGTTTATTGCGTGGTAGGTATCGTTGCGAGCGTCTAGTCTAGGCCCCGAGAGGATTGAAATCTTCTCAACATGCTTAAATTGCGTTTCAGGTCAGGTTTCCTCGGATGTTTCATGTTACTGTTTTCAAAGGAAGACTTTACCAAATTGCCCTATAGTTCTTTTTGTATTAAATCATCATGACATTCCTTTCGTTTAGTTCGAAATGAAAGTTGGTCCTTCTTTATATAGCGCCAATGATAAAGATTGATAAGATATGTGGTGGGCGTGATTTAGGTTCGGCAGACGGGCCTATACTTGGATTCGGGGTAGCATTTATTAATAACCGACGGGGAGGGTTTCAACGCCCGGAAATGAAGCTAAAAATAGAATCCGATTTAGATGGTTGGTATGGCAAATAGGTGAAGTGCCGCGAAAGAATATAGGCTACGTCTTATCCCGAAAAGATATAGTTCCCGCGGGAGCGCGATAACCGAATTGCACGCGGTTGAAGTCACGGGCAAAACCAGTTGTTAAATAAGACCGAGAAACTTTGGCATTAAACATCACGTTTGCTCTTCAAAGTCATTAGCAGCCGCCTGTCGGGCGAAGTATTTTTCATTCTACAACCTTATGCAAATTGAGTAGAATGCATATTTCAGAGATGTAGATTGTGCAGAATGCAATATTATAATGCTGATGGCAGTGTCTTGGCATATTTAAATTCTAATGTCGTTATGTTCGCGTACTATTTTTGTCTGTTAGATTAAAGTATATCTAAGGATTTCTAGCGTCTCATAGCTAGCTTATAAATATAAGACTCATGTTTGGTTCGGTCAGACGTGTGGAATCGGTAGCTGAGATCTTGGATGAATATCGGCTAGACGCGGGCTTAAGCGAGATAAAGATATCGAGCATAAAGCCTTTAATTAGTTTGTTCTATGCACATTTTTGTGCTACACGTCCTTCGTTGCAGTTTATTTAAGACTAGCTTTTCCCCGCAACTTCGTATGCGCAGAAATATTAAAATGAAAAATCCCGTTTTTCCCGTGGGAATTTCGGGAAATTCTTTCTTAGCGGATGCCTACGTCATAACATCTACCTGCATGCCAAATTTCAGCCCGATCCGTCCAGTGGTTTTAGCTGTGCGTTGATAGATTACTATGTCAGTCAGATTGTTATATTTTGTGTGTTCAAACTGAAGACTCCATACGCATATTATGAAACTGGGATTTGAGAGCATATTCGTTATCAGAGAATCCAGATCCGAGATTCCAAATGTACAGGTCAAGAGACTTGTCCGTTTTATGGACGAATCTGTGTCCGATTGGACGCCGTGCACTGACCCGGTCTTAGATCAAAGGACCACTATTTAGAAAGGATTAGATCTTTGATCTTTTGAATAAATGTTCTAGCGTTTGAACGCAATTATCTACACATAGTAGAATCCATTCATGTGCTCTCACTCACTTACCTTACAAACCGATGGGTCTTTTCCAGCTCACTTCAACCCCATGAATTGAGATACTCCTCTCCTATGCACTTAAACCACTGCTTCTTTTTATTAGCTAAGTAAAACTTGACGACAAAACAATCCACAAACTATATGATCTCGGATAAAAAGGATTTTCTGAGTTTTAAGTGCTTTCAACTGTGTTTATAGCAAAACTCTCCAGCTGTCATTATGCACATCTCGTCTCATTGCATGTTTATTTTCTTTATTTCTTCTATTACTCGATCTCATGTGTTTTTACTGCAGTCTCGCAGACTTTGTTGTATATAAACATTTTGACTCTCGCATGGAGCAGTAAAACGAACCGCTCCAGCGTTTTATTACACACGTCTGTTTATTAATTGCATCTAAAATGTCTTATTTATGTTTAGAATAGGACGTATGTACGGTTAAAAGGTACCGTTGAACTTAATTTACTCTCTTGGAGTAGGTATTACCTAGCTTTCTCTCTACACTTTGTCAGTGTTCAAGGCTTTCAAAAATCAAAAGATCTGAAATTTCATTTTTCACTTAGTCATCCGAAAATTTGAAAATAAGTGACTTGATACAAAGATTCAATTTTCAAATGTTAGGTTACTCACCTATTCCAATCTCCCGAGGCGTATTCTCATTCCGCGCAACGTGTCGTCGAGTCTCGCCGCGCCAGCATCGTACAAAAGGTAAGGAATTTGGTGTAAAGGGATTACGAATAAAATTATAAACGGTTTATTGTATACGGTCGCTGTTCGCTGTTATATTGGTCCCCTGGAACAAAGAGAGACTGTATTTTAGTAAAACACACTTCAGTATAACAAAAGGCGTAGGAAGCTTCTCGAATAGAAAGTTTCTATGAATACCTAAATGGTTTCAAGTTTTAGAACTCGTCGAACATTCGAGTTTTCACAACGACCTCTATCATCCTTTTAAATTCGAACGCGGGGGTGGACACTGACCTATCATCACTACACGTTCAGAAGATTTAATATTTGATGACTACCTAATAGGTAATAATACTTAAAACTCACTAACGCGAAAATTTTGCTTATTTACGCTTTATGGATTACAAATCTAGACTGCACTGTACCTACGAGTGCCCGACACTTACTGCATTTTTCCGTTAATTCTAAATTAAGTCTAATATGCTGACATTTGTATGCGACACGTGTGATGTATGGTAACATTGTCTAAATATGTAGAGGAATGGGCGCCAGGCAGGCGGGTTGTAAAGCCCTGCAAAGTATGAACTAACTACATAGTGCCTACAAAGTACCCTAACTACATTATACAGTAACACTAAAGTTATAACTTGTTAATGTATAGTTGGCGCCTAGATACTGTACGGGAACTCAAGAGGGATTTTGAGATTTTGATACTCGAGTCTCTACCAAATCTCAGCTGAAAGATGCTCTATACTGATACTACCTACTGAGGTAGATAGATAGAGCGACAACCTGCTCAAGTTCAGAAAAGAAGTCTTTCGGCTGAAATTACAAGTGCCACGCGCTCAAGTTATGAAACCGTGTGGTAGCCTAGTGGTTCGACCTACCGTCTCTCATGCAGAGGGTCGAGGGTTTGAAACCGGCTCGCACCTTTTAGTTTACTCAGGTGCGAAAGCAATTTGAATTTACCACTGACTTTTTTTCGGTATCATTTCGAGAAACCTGCATTCATCTGCGAAGTAATTCAAGGATGTGTGTGAAGCCTCAAATCCACACTGGGCCCGACTGGGGACTATAGTCCAAACCCTCTTGTGATGAAAGGTGGTCTGTGCCCAGCCGAAGGACGTAAATAGGATGTTGTGGTGGCGCTGGTTGTAGATACGTACCTACCTAAGTACGTGTCGCGCGTGTAGCTCGTCAGTATCAAAATGATGAGCCAACATTTTAAAACGCAATCAGTTATTATCGTTTAATAGTAGGTAATAATTAACGCTTTAAAGTAGTTATTAGTGGCAGAATCAGTCCATCAGTGAAGAGCGGCGTGACGTCAGGGTGACGTCAGAGGCGAGATACCGTTAACGCAGAAGCCGATAAAGTGGGGTAACTCTCCCTCCACTTGGGACATACAGTCAGCAAGAGCATCCATGTGTCGTAGTAATAACACAGCATATTTATAAGTACTACATACAGAATGGCCACGGAATCACCCGACTGAATCTACCCGGCGGGCGCAACTCGCGCCCAACTCGCCCTTACCGTCATTTGTTTCATCCGGAGATGGAGAGTGGATCTTTGGCCCGCGTAGTGGTACACACACATTTACAAGTGTACAGACGTCCTCCCACGCAAACATTGACATTTCATTCGAATTGTGTTCCAAATCATGCTTTTACAGGCCGTGTCCGCGGTGTGGTAATATAGTATTGTTCATTTGAAACACGATTCCGAATACGACTGCAGATGACAACTGCATTGTATCTATTTACCTATATGTAGGACTATTTAAGAGGAAAAAAATCGTAAAAAAAACCCGACAGCCTACAAAGTCGGTGTCAATTTCACTATAAGATTGTCATCAGCTTTGGGTCGGTTCACTTGAGACCGACTTTGTATGCTGTCAGAGTTTGAAGTAGGGTATTATTTTTTATTGAAAATTTTTTTTTCGGCTACAGTTTCCAAACATGGGTACGATGGGACGTAAGTCTCACTGCAGTCTTTAAAATTGATGCCAAAATCATATACGTGCTAACAAATTTTGAGGAGTTCCCTCATTTTCTCAAGGATTCCATCATCAGAACTGAACCAAATTAAAATGGGACCAATCCGGAGGTACCACCTTTCGATTAAAAAAAGAACCATCGAAATCGGTGCACAATTGACGGAGTAATCGCGGAACATACATACAAAAAAAAAAAAAACAGACGAATTGAGAACCTCCTCCTTTTTTGAAGTCGGTTAAATAGAGGACGACCGAGGTCCTCTATTTGAAAGAGTTGAACCAAGTGAAGGAAAATGAAGCAGCCATGTCGTAAAAGGATGTCAACGATATATTGGACGGAGAAGAGGAAATTCCCCAGAAAAAGAGCACAAGTAGCTGTGTTCAGATGATAAATTGATCGCTTGCTCAAAGCTCTTGCTCTGAATTAAGAATTTTCTATACACTAATAATAAGTCTGTAGAAAAGTCGCGTCTGTAACACGAAAATTAAAAGAAACGATCAAGTCGAGGGGACTATATAAACGATACTGAACACATAAAAACGATTTAAAAAATAACGTCTGTATGTGCCTATGTATGTAGTGTCCGGATTTAAGGCGGTTTATAGACCCAGCTCAGCCGTCACTGTCACTCGTGGGACGAGTGAAAGAGAAAGCGCTACGCACAGAACGCCCGATTTAGTTAGTATTTAACGCGTATTAATTTCTATAAAAATACCGTCTAAAAAAATGGCATTTATAAAGCTGTCGATGTATGCATATAATATGGATATTTTTTGTGTTATAATTAGTTTTACACTGTTTGATATAATAAACCGGAGTAAAGTTGGATTAGCGGTCCGAGTTAGAGGTTACTTTGGAATTAAATTGTATCGAGCGAAGTTTCGTGAAACGTGTATCGAAAGCTGTCGATGTAAGGATGATATAATCAAATATAACATATGTATTTTTCATATTTTTAACTTTTAACATTTCTTAGAAAAGTATGATCTCAATTGAGCAATTTGACGATGCTGGGTCAGGGAAGGGCCTTAACTCGAAAACTACTGGTCGGATTGCCACACTGCTAGTTGTTAACAGGTATATCTATCAACTTCAGTGAAGTTATTCCAGGCTGGCGGTGTGTCGAGGGTGTATCTTGCTTTTCATAATCCCGCTCGATGCTCACTTTAGCTAGATAAGGTATGAATGATAAAACCCTTGAGCACACAGTCTGAAGCACACAATCCGGAGCTAATCATTTCTCTGCTATGAAACAACAAGCCAGTTGTAAAGTTTACTTACTTTTATCTGGCGAGTTAGATCACATAAACTTAATTTGATAATAAGTACGTCACAGTGTACATACTTTTTTGAAATGATAAAATATTGTTATAGTTTTGTAGAGTTCTGCTTCAACTACTTTTATAGTTATAGTTTCGAGTTGCGGCTTTGCAGGGCTGTAGAGTCCAGTATCACTGCGACCATTCCTGATCTATTGTGATCGCCACAGACTACAGTTCACAGTTTAACTACTTTTGCTAATGCCATTATCAAAATAAAGGGTTAAGTTAGGGTTTTACTCACTAATACCATTTGAAGGGTTACATAAGTCATAAGAATCTATTCAACGTGCTTCCTTACATTGTACGTGAAGGGCACTTTGCCCCGAAGATAAAAATGTGTTTCCCTTCAACTATTTCCTAACGCATTAGTTACCAACTTTCTGAACAATTCACGTTTAAGCCCCAAACTCCGGACACTGAAGAATCGGTCGGAGGCAATAACTTGAACATTTTCTCGACGGCCCGTTTATTTTGTATAATGAGTATTAAAATTAACGAACAAGTTTCACAGGGCTGTTGACAAAAGGCGTTTGCTTCAAGTGTTGTCGTTCTGATCTGAGAGATGAGAGGAGGCCTGTGCCCAGCAGTGGGCCGTAAAGAGGTGGTTGTGCTGGTGGTTGTCGTTATATCTCGGTGATTATTTAGGGTTAGGAGGGACTTCAAAGAGAAGACTAAAAATTAAAATCACACATGTACTTCTTAAGGGCCTATGTTGAAAAATAGTTGAAGCTATGGAGGCGTGGCTTAGTCGCGTCCCGCGCGGGGCGTGCTCCCCCCGAGTGTTCCCGCGAAATTCAAAACACCTACACTAATTCTGATTTTGCGCTAGTTTGGTAAATAAAGTAGATTTAAATATCGAAGTCATTACTTTCGGATTCAATACAAAGTACGAAACAAATAACAAATTTATATATACCTACACAAACATTAGAAGCGAATGTATATATTTTTTTCATTTTAGTGGGATATAAAATTAATTCATTAATTTAAATCTTATATCTGTGATTAACAGGGATCGGAAATTCGGATACACATTTACCCAGATTTTACCGCGTGAACGGTATGGGGCCGGACTCAATTTAATGTTCCTATAAAAAAGTCCCGGGAATCCCGGAATTTCGAAATTTAGTGTATGCCTTGGTAGGTATACAGTCATAGTTATGAACTAAACATGTTTAAGTATTTTAAGTGTAGGACCCAATTATGAAAAAGTCTTCAAATAACTAATTCCGTGTGACCTATCTCTCTAGGCCATACGTACAACCGGCACGGCCTAAATCGGCATGGCCAGTACCTATACTACTACTACTACTACTACTAATGCCTATTTGATCACGAGAGGGTTTAGGCTATAGTCCCCACGCGGGCCCAGTGCGGATTGGGGACTTCACACACCTATACTAACATAGTCACAAAATAAAGTTGATGTGAGCGTCTCAATTACCTTCCTGATTATAAAGATACACGTAGGTACAATGTTTTGTACATTTGCTTGATAGCCCAAATACATACCTATTATTTTATTGCCTATTCATATGTGAAAATATTGCAGTTCCAATATTATTACATAGGTACATATGCGTATTGAGTAGATAACCTCCTTTTTTGAAGTCAGTTAATTATTATCATTACAAAATCTTATTCATTTAAAAAATCAGGTAGATATTGAATATATTCTGTAATTAACAGGAATCAGAAATTCGGATACACATTTACCCAAAGTTTAACCGCGTGAGCGGTATGGGGCCGGACTCAGTTTTTATTTGCCTGTTAATATTCTCGAGATTTCCGGGATTCGTAAATTTAGTAACCAGGCCTCGAAATAGCTTATTTAGGTATATACATTTATTTATTATAATTACTAGCCGATGCCCGCGAACTTCGTCCCGCGTAGACTTAGAATTTGCGTACCCGATGACACACACAGACTACACATACAGACAGTTATAGTTATAGAGGTATTGAAAAATTGGTTTGCCCCGTGGAAAACCCATTCCCGTGGAAATATCGAAATAAAAAGTATCTTATGTTATTGCAGGGCCTCAAACTATCTCCATATCAATCGGTCCACTCGTTGCGACGTGAAGGACGAGCAAACAAACAAACACATTTATAATATTAGTATGGATTTTTAGTGTAGGAATTATGAAAATCTTCAAATAACGAATTCCGTGGGACGGTCTACCTCGGCCATATGTGCAACTGATATGGCCTAAATGGGCATGTTCTCTAGAATACAAAAAAAAGTAGTTGTGTATGGAGGGAGAGCTACGACGTAACGAAGATGGCGGCTGGGCCTTTTCTACTAGCATTATGTCTTGATAACTACTGGACCGATTTTATCAAAAAAGGTGTCATATGAAAGGTAATATAATGTAGATTTTTTGTTATCTATATTTAGTCACGCAAAGTTAATATAAAATGAAATATTTATGTTAAATAACATTTTTATGAAAATTGCTTGTTTTCTTGCAGAAATAACTCGATAATCATCAGAATTATCAAATTTTAGTTTAATATAAAAGTTATAGCAAACATTTTTAGATTTTTAATGAATTTCAAATTATTACAATCGACCGGTAAATAACGAAGCAATCCAAGAACAGGACCAAAAATGAGAAATAATCCGGACGAGCTTATTAGCAGTCAGTGAGTTAAAATAATTATATATAATTTTACATTCGGTTCTAGATGAATGAAATGAATTGAGTTTTGTTTTGGATTGGCTTCAAATGGGTTTCCTTAAAGTCATAATTGATAATAATCAATTTACATATATATAATCTGTATATATAATAGGCAAAGGTGATTGACTGACGTATCAACGCACAGGCCAAACCCTTAAGGATAGAAACTTGAAATTTCGTACACGTATTCCTCTTATTCTTTATTATTCTTCATAAATATATTATTTACAAGGGCTATTCGGGACGGAGACAAATCCAAAAAATCAAAGATCATCGAAATCGGTTCAGCCGTTCTCCAGTTATAAATGGTGTAACTAACACTATACATATTATAAAACAAAGTCCCCCGCCGCGTCTGTCTGTCAGTCTGGATGTTCACGATAAAGTCAAAAACCATTGAACGGATTTTAATGCAGTTTTCACTAATAGATAGAGTGGTTCCTGAGTAAGGTTTTAGTATATAATTTGTTAAAGTTTTCTGTAAATTAGATGAAATACGACGATGTTAGTTCAAGTTGCCGGATAAAATCAAGCCACAGACACGTTGAACTTATAACACCCCTCGCGTCGGGGGTTAAAAACACATTAAATTAGAGTTTAATTAATTAAATCCAGCATAACTTGGTCTCTGCTACAAAACAATCCATGAGAATCCAGAGTTCTAAGTAAATTGGAAGGTTAAAAACTCGAAACCCTAGCTAGCTCATTTTGTGCTCTTGACACGCACTTGGTCGTTTCTTTGAAATCATTAAAATCGTATAAACCTGTTTATTCGGTAATTTAGGTCGGTCGGTTGTAATAATTTGAAATTCATTAAAAATCTAGGAATTTTTCTACAACTTTTATAATAGGTAAACTAAAATTCGGTAATCCTATTATTTTTGAAAGAAAACAATCAATTTTCATAAAAATGATAATTTTCATAAATATTTCTTTATTTAAACTTTATTGCACACAGAAAACTTAGTGTACAAAAGGCGGACTTAATGCTTCAAGGCATTCTTTACCAGTCAATCTTTAGGCGAATCAGATTATATTTCATTTTCTATTAACTTGATGTGAACAAATATAAGACAAAAAATAATTTATATTATATTACCTTTCATATTTTCTGACACTTTGTTTGATAAAATCGATCCAGTAGTTACCGAGAAATAACGCTAGTAGAAAAATCCTGGCCGCCATCTTTGTTACGTCGTAGCTTCCTCCTGGCCGCCATCTTTGTTACGTCGTAGCTTCCCCCTTCATATACACTTAGGATGTGACAACCACTTTTTTTTATTCTGAAGAACGTGCCGATTTAGGCCATACCGGTCATACGTATCGCCGAGGTACGTCAGGTCCCACGGAATTCGTTATTTAAAGACTTTTTCATAATTGGGTCCTACACTAAAAATACTTATCTATCTATACTATAATAGAACCCGGCGTGTCTGTAGATGGAAAGAAAAGTTCAAAAAAAAGGAACAGGGGGTCTAAAGATGTATGGTAGGCCACAAAACAGCGATTTTTAGAAATCTTTTGTGTCTGAAACTACTGAACCGATTTGAATGCAATTTTCAAGGGTAGATAGAGCATCATTTGGAGCAATATATAAGCTATGTTTGATTAAAATCGGATGTCGGAAAGAAAACTTATCGGCAATTTTACATTCCAGGCAGACGAAGTCGCGGGCAGGAGCTAGTCATAAATAAATGTATAGAAATACTAAAATAAGCTTTTTCGAGGCCTGGTTACTAAATTTAGAAATCCCGGAAATCCCGGGAATTTTAATAGGCAAATAAAAACTGAGTCCGTCCCCTTACCGTTCACGCGGCCAAACTTTAGGTAAATATCTATCTGAATATCTGTTTTATTTTAATTAATACGATTTTTAAATGAGAATAGTTAACTGACTTCAAAAAAGGAGGCTATCTACTCAATAGGCATATGTACCTATGTAATAATATTGGAACCGCAATATTTTTACACATGGATAGGTAATAAATAATAGGTTTGGGCTATCAAGCAAATGTACAACAGATTGTACCTACACGTATCTTTATACTCAGGAAGGTAAAAGATGCTCACATCGACTTTATTTTGTGAATAGGTAAGTATAGGTACTGACTTTTCACTACTGTTTAGAGTAATGCAGGGGAAAGAAGGCAGATCTAAGTCGAGATAAACAGGCGAGTCCCAAAGACTTCCTTCTAAATACATAAATTTCATACCTACTTGATTAGGAAATTACATGGCTACCGAGGCCGCGCACAAAGTCAACCATAAATGATAGGTAAGTATTTTTAACTAAAACGACTAGTTCTCCAGTTCATAATCCATTAGCAATATTGAATGTGGTTACACGAATAAATCGTAATAAATAAATAAGAAACTTAATTTTGCTTTCTCTCATACTACCGGCACTTTGCCGTCTTCTTTTTAAACTTTCCCATGCTTACTTATCTTTATAATCACGAAATATTGATTACATACGAGCACGATACGGAGCTGGGATTGTCGAGCACAGGTCCTACTGCAGCGAAGGTTTCTGGCCGACTGGCGTAGAGTGATGCGTATATAGGGACCTTGCACGAAAGAAAGAGATGGCAGCGCGCACGTCGGACGAAATAAAACAACGTAAGCGCCAAAGCCGAATTAAATTAATTGTAATTGATATATATATAAATATTGACATCTAGTCTGATCAGTCTTTAGTTAATATAGATGTCTAGTTTTTAAGGAAGTCTCGAAGTCCTTTACTTTGTCGTTAAGAAGCTTCAAGCGCTTTAAGATAATAGCAGCTGCGACTTCGTGATTTTTTTCTATCGAACAAAATTATCTCAGTCATGTTTTGGCCTTGATCAATCCTTCAAGTATATAATCAATATACACATATCCGAAAATCAGACTCCTAACGTGAGTACTTTACGAGTTCTACGCACCTAAAAAATGGGTTTTTTATTTATGTATCCTCTTAACTGTAGATTACATTATGTGAATATATTATAGAAATTAGAACAACTGTAATAATATTAATGTCTTATATTAAGACCCTCAAATGTTCAGCAATAAATGCGTGACATGACAATTATCATTTAGACGTAGCACACGCGATAAAAGAGTTAGAGACGATTAATTCCATTTGATATAGAATCTTTTGTAGAGTGACAGTCGTATGTTGATGATATGATTAAAAGCGATCCATTTGGTAACCATACTCGTAACTCATACGTCGTCGAGGACTTAATAGTGAAGTAAATCCCCAAAGATTGCAATGAGTTGAAGCTTTAGTACGGACCTCAAAATAATCCTCTCCATTAATGAAAACATCCATAGGTGATTGAAATTCCTTTTTCCTATACTCAATGATTTTTTATAGCCAATGTAACTGAGAAACCAGCAAGACTGAAGTCAAGCCGTGGGAGGGCGCAGGTGCGGATCCATTTCCGACGCTTTTAGTTGTTTGTAATGGACGCTAAGTTGAGGCACATCTCGAGGTCTCGGGTTGCGCGTCGTTTTTTTATGGCACCTTAATTCTGCAACTAACGCTTCAAAGAGCTGCATACGGCTCGCAAGTTTCGGTTTGCTGACCCCTGGCATAGTGGTTTGACTTACTCATTCATTACATTACATACAGAGGGACCGAAGTTCAAACCTTGGCTTGTACCTCTAAGTAATATCATTCATCACCATGATTTCAGCTGAAAGACTTCAACTGCTGGACATAGGCCTAAGTAATATGTGTGAATTTAAATAAAACTGAGTGAATCGCTAAAGGTTTTCCATTGTTAAGAATCTGTTAAGAATCTGGGAACTGCAGTAATTCAAAGATTAATTAAGAATCAAGTGCAGCAGCGAGCACCGTGATACATTTTGGTGACACAAGGAAGTTTTTTTTAAATGTCGATTATTAACAGAAAAACCCTGTTCTAGTAGTTGAATGATGATTATTATTACACGACACAAATAATTGTCGCCACGTTTATTTTAGAAGAGAAAGGTGCCAATAGCATTTATAGACTAGGTGAGTGGCCAAAAATATCAGCACTAAAGGGCAGTTAGCACAGATATAGAATAGTTATCAACATCACGGTTTTATAGGTACACTACACCTTTACAATGAAATACACTCAACAGCAATGAAAACGGGTCACTGTGTATAGGGTTTTCCACACAAAGTGACCAGTTTTCATTGTTGTTGAGTGTATATTGGCGGATAGTATCGACTTCAAAATTCAATTCAATGCTTTATGACACGAAGACAGTTTGAAATCAAACATCTAAGAACGATGATTATTGTATATTTTTATAATGCAGCCATCATTTCAACCGAAAGCCGTCCACTGCTGGACATGGCCTCCCCTCGCCACTCAGACTGGTCCTCGTGCTACTTGCTTACTAAGTTAAGCCATAAAATCAGAAAAGTAAAAAATGTAGGTATCCGTACAAATACTTTAACAGGCTGCTCAATGGCCGTCGTCCAAGATGGTTGTCGTTTGTTGAGCTTCCCCATTTTTACTTGATTTATCTTTTATACCGTACATTCATCATTATTACCGTACACTGCTCGGCCTGTAGGCCAATTACGTGACATTGGTGAAATTGTCTTGCATATAGACAGAAGCGATTATTTAAAGAGAATAAATACTTAAGGCCGTTCCTATACCCAGCTCAGTCGTGAAACGTGTAACGAAAGCTGTCGATGTAAGCGTGATATAATCAAATATAACATATGCTTTTTAGGGTTCCGAAGTCCACAAGGAACCCTTATAGTTTCGCCATGTCCGTCCGTCCGTCCGTCCGTCCGTCCGTCCGTCCGTCCGTCCGTCCGTCCGTCTGTCCGCACTATTGCTCGGAGATGCTTAGGTCTAGAGAGCTGTAATTTGGCATGAATATGCATATTAGTTACGCTAACAAAGTGGTACAATAAAATTATGAAATATATTTTTTTATAGGGTACCTCCCCTACTCGTAAAGTGGGGATGTATTTTTTTTTCTTGCGTACCCCATAGTGCGGCATATCGTTGAATAGGTCTTGAAAAAATATTATGGGTTTGTTAAAACCATTTTTTGATTAAGTGATGCGTTTGTGAAATATTAAGCTTTAAAGTGCTATTTTTTGTTAGAGTCACGTGTCCCCCCCCCCTGCCAGCTAAATGGTGGTATTTGGATGGCTGAAAAAAATCACGGTTGTGGCATATATAACGTAGTTGAAAGGAAAACTATCAGAGCTAAGTAGGCTGTACAAACTTACGAGTAATAGTCGACCAACTTATAATGATGATTTTTCTCGAGCGGCAGGGGCGTCGGGCGGGCACGTCATACCACAGGCTAGCTAGATGCTAATAAGTCTTAGAAAGGTACTGTGGGCATCCTCAACTTCGGAACCCTATAATTTGCGCGTGGCCCGACACGCACTTGGCCGGTTTTTTTTCATATTATTAATTTTTAACATTTCTTAGAAAAGTATGATCTTATATGAGTAATTTGACGATGCTGGGTCAGGGAACGGCCTTAACAAGTGTTGACGAGCAAAAAAGTAAACGCACGTCGCCAGGTCGTCAGGATTTCATTAGGAAGTTATAAAGTTTAATAATATTCGCTCTTACGTATACGATTTCCAATTTTTCATTTTAAGAAATTGTTATTGGTGAATGTTTTTTAGGTACAAATTAGGTAAAAACAGACTGCGAGGCAACAGACACACAGGGGCTCTATATTCAAAGTCTAAAATAGGGATCTCCCTGTTCCCTATAGAATCGCTCACGCGTCGCATAAACTAGATTTAAAGATCAACTTGACGCGTGAACTATCCTAGAGGCACACGGCGGACACGGCCTATAAAAGCACGATTTCGAACATAATTCGAATGAAGTGTCAATGTTTGCGTGCGAGGACGTCTGTACACTTGTAAATGTGTGTGTACCAACTGCGCGGGCCAGTGATCCACTCTCCATCTCCGGATGAAACAAATGACGGTAAGGGCGAATCGGGCGCGAGTTGCGCGCCGGCTAGATTCAGGCGGTTGATTCCGTGGCCATTCTGTATGTAGAGATCTACTACTATCTAAAGTCCCGCGCCTTCACATTTCAAAACGCTTCAATGTATTTAAAAAGCACCACCAACACTCTCAACACATGTGTGCGTGCCGAGACAGCCATCAACTATGCGTTGAGAGTGTTGGTGGTGCTTTTTAAATAATAATGAAAGAATTGAAGCGTTTTGAAATGTGAAGGCGCGGGACTTTAGATAGTAGAAGATCTCTAGTACTATTAAATCTTCTGTGCTAGCTATAGGGAACAGGGAGATCCCTATTTAATACTTTGAATGTAGCCCCAGATATACATCTTTAATATGTACATACGAGTACTCTCTTAATCTCCGAACTTAGAATCGACTATGTGTCGTCTCCTCGGGAACAACAACAAAAGAGGGTATAAGCCGGAACCGAGTCGACGACGAAGTAATCGTGTTAGCTTGTAAGTACGATATTATATATATTTAACGTACCTTTTAAGTCTTTAGGTAACAATGGGATACTTCTTGAGATTTTGAAGTCCTTGCGGATGCACTTCGAGCCATTTGGGATCATATTATAATAACCCCTCTTCATGGACCTAATAAAAGAGCAGAACGCGGCGTGTCTCTGTACATAATATACGAAAGAAAAGTTCAAAAAAAGAAACGAGGGGTCTAAAGATGTATGGTAGACCACAAAACAGCGATTTTTAGAAATCTTTTCTGTCTGTCTGTCTATTTGTTACTTAACCGATTTGAATGCAGTTTTCAAGGGTAGATAGAGCATCATTTGGAGCAATATATAAGCTATGTTTGATTAAAATCGGATGTCGGAAAGAAAAGTTATCGGCATATTCCACGCGTACGAAGTCGCGGGCAGAAGCTAGTTCACTAATAATTAAGTTGATGGATGATAAATGATGGAGTGCAATGGTAGTTAGTTCAAATCGCCTGGTTCAGGGTTACCACTACCAAGGAGTTGCCGCATTCTGACCAATCTAGTCGATGACTGCATCACATTCGCACAGGAGGATGTATCAATGTCAATCGGCTAATAGGGATGATGACAGGGTGAAGAAATCGAAATTCTAATTAGTCCGTCAGTCAGGTAATAAAAAAATATTAGACACGTATTTTTTGTTTTATCAAATTAACAAAGAATTACTAAGTTAAAACGCATTAAAGTGGAGAGTGGGGGCTAACTACGTCACCGTTAGGTATAAATCGTACCTAACCGTGACGTCACGCGACATTTCAACTCAATGTATCTCCGTATAAGTTTGATTACGTGAAAAAAGAAAAAAAATACGTGTGTCCAAAACTTTTCAATAATCTTCCTGATAGACTAAGGAAAAAAATTGTCGTCATCCCTATTGTGTGAAAAATAATGGGTGACTTCGACTTGATAATACAAAATCAGTGTTTTACACACATCTTCCCCAGCTAAATCCCTCTTCTTAGATTCATAACTTTCATACTGCTAATTTAAACCAAAAGCTTCTTTTCTAAAGTTTCAAGCTAAATAGATATTATGTTTTATGTATATAAATGATTTAATTATAAATAAACATCTTGGGACCTTTCACACATATTGACCTATCCCCAACCTAAGCAACGATTGTAGTATGGGTGCTAGACAACGATGTAAATACTTATACAGAGAAATACATACACTCCCAAGACTCGAGTACAAACATTCGTGCTCATCACACAAAGTTTGCCCCTAGCGGGATTCGAACCCGCGGCCATCGGAACAGAAGGCAGGGTCACTACCAACTGGACCAATCCGGCGGTCGAATTAATCCCAATTATCATTGCTTTTACTAAATATTTATGACGAAGTCAGTTCTAGGTGCGCTGTAGTCATCGTTCGCCGCTAAGCCGGCGTTGCGCAGGCGCCTATTCTGGTCCGCATTTGGGTCGCGCAACAACCGAGCATTGAATGATTGAAACAATGCGTTCGATCTCGGTGCATCACATGCGGTGGTATTACGAGTACCTACTTACTCATCATCATCATATCAGCCGATAGACGTCCACTGCTGAACATAGGCCTCCCCCAAGGCTCGCCACTCCGACCGATCTGTGCCGCTCGCATCCACCGACATCCCTCGACCTTCACCAGGTCATCACTCCACCTTGTTGGAGGCCTACCGACAGCTCGTCTTCCGGTACGCGGACGCCATTCGAGAACTTTCTGGCCCCATCGGCCGTCAGTTCTACGAGCAATGTGCCCCGCCCACTGCCACTTAAGGCTCGCAATTCTTCGAGCTATGTCAGTACTACTACACTACTTGCTAGTGGCGCGTTCCTATAGAAAAACCAAGTTACTGGTTGTGTTCCGTATCACATTTCTTTTCCTTATAGAGTCTCAATGCAACTCAAATAAGGTTACTGTTCAAGCTACAGCTCAAGTATATGAGCTGATGATTTGGTATCCTCAAAGTATAAGCACTTGAAAACAAGGAATCATAATATTACGTACAAGTGGAATGGATTTGTTAGTATAGTAGGTACTTTAAACGGGCTAATTTTGTATGTTTCTTTATTTATTTACGTACCACGATCTCAGAAACGGCTCTAACGATTTTGACAAAATTCGTAATAAGAATAGGGGTTTTTGGGAGCGACAAAACGATGTAGAGATATTCTACTATCTAAAGTCCCGCGCCTTCACATGTCAAAACGCTTCAATGTATTTAAAAAGCACCACCAACACTCTCAACACATGTGTGCGTGCTGAGACAGCCATCAACTATGCGTTGAGAGTGTTGGTGGTGATTTTTAAATAATAATAAAAAAATTGATGCGTTTTGAAATGTGAAGGCGTGGGACTTTAGACAGTAGAAGATCTCTAGCTATCATGTCTGAGAAAAATAATTTATAGCTATTTTAACCCGAGCAGGTGATCTTAATAGTACATTATTGCAGAGGCCGCCAGTAGCGCATTGCCGGACGAGTCAGTTAGAAGGCTGAGCGAAGCGAAGCCTTCTATTAGTACGAGTCCGGCAATCGCAATTGCGGCTGAGGTATATATAATGCTTTTCTCAAACAGCGAGGAAATACGTAAGTTCAGTCGGGGCAAGTGCGCCAGGATGGGGTAAGTGCGCCTAACATAAGTATATCGAAACCTATAAATATTACTCAACTAGTAGTTGGCTGTTTACAAGGCATAGGGGCGAAATAAATTTAGGCGCACTTACCCCACATCAGTATTTACTACTTCCACGATCGTGGATGATTTGGCCATGGAAGTTGTACTTATTACCTCCATGGATTTGTCAGTTTCTCTACAGAGGTGTCTCAAATAGCAAGCGAATTAAAAAAACACACACACGACAATAATGTTTTTGCTGGCCAAGGCCGGCAATGGACAGCCTCGCGTCTTCTTTTTTTGAAAGTAACACGAACATTTCCGAGCATGTTTGAGACAAATAAATTAGGCAAATTTTACAGACAAAGGGTAAAGTACCTATTAAAGTCTTCATTTGGACTGTCATAAAGCTCTCAGCAAACTGAAACTGATCAAGAATTTTGTAATTCATGTAGACAATTATATAAAGCCGCAATCTGAACAACTGTCTGTGTATTTACGAAAAAAAGAAACGGCGTTTTCTAATCTAATCTTAATGACCTCATTAATCAAGCTTCCGAGATACATTAGAAATGAATAAAATACAAGAAAGAATCCCTTTATTCCATTTATTCCTTTATACCTTGAGCCATAGCTTACAGGACAGACAGTGCGTTCGAAAATGCTATCAGAGCAAATTACCCGAGACCCTGCTGTAAAGTACATAATCTGTAGATAAGCATAGATGTGACAAGATACATATAAAAAGAAACGACGGGTTTCGATTTTAACATTGGAAATTTCGTTCTTTTCGTTCGCCCCAGTATAGACTCCGATTTCATGAAAAAATGCGATCCCCTGATATCTGAGACAGTTATGAAAATATGATATTCAAAAATGGCTCAAGAGTCGCGTATTCACAAGAGCTGTGAAGTGCAAAAATAATTATTCGGGAAAATATTTTATTGTTTCCTAATTTTTAATTTTGGCGCTCGATATTTTAAAAACCAAGAATGACATCAAAAATTTTATAAAATCTCCTCTGGGCAATTTAGTCGGCTACAATATGAGCCTGAAACAAAGACGATCGGGTTAAGGGTTTGCCTTGTAGCCTAACCTTTTCACATTTTTCAATTCCGTAGATTAATTTCCAATGATGCTCGATAGTCGTGTGAGGCACGAAATCTGTGATTTTTTTCTTTGAATATGAAAGGATCTCTTTTAATATAGCCTGCCGAAAAACATTCTGAAAGTGCGTGGGCAGTCGTTTTCATGATTTTCATTCAAGCCTCGCTTTGCACGTAGAAAATCTTTCTATGCTGTATGTGTCGTTTCACTGAATAATTTTAGCGTGATCACTTTGAAGCAATGTTTATAAGCACCTTTTTTAAATTTTGATAAAGTTGCAAAATTTGCCACGTGAGCTGTATGCGTCAAAAAGAATAAAGATTTGTTGGATTATAAAATCCATGTGTACTCGCAAAATCCGTTTCCACTCAGACGGAATCATCAATAATTCAACCGGCCGAAAGAATTAGCGGCTAAATCGCAGCCTTCACGAAATACATAGAACACCCGTTGAAAAAAGGCAATAAACAAGAACATTCTCTTTTACGAGACTTCAATTTCGCTTCGACAGAGAACATTATTATTTCGTGATCCGTTTACATTCATTTCGGGGAGCTTAACAAATATGCTTCGGGGAACAGATGTGTGATTGGGGGCTGAGCGGTAGTAGGCGAGGCTTTGTCGAAGTTCAATATGAAATGACGATATAATTTCGAGAGACGCGTGGTTTTAACAGGTGTCAAATTATGCGAAATTATTTTGCGCACGCGTTAGTCAAGGACTTAAAGAAAAGCCACTTTGGTAACGTCATTTCTCGTCTTATTATAGCTAATAGCTTTAGCTAATTAACGAGATTACACTGCAACCATCGAATTGCGCCTGCACAACATACACGACGCGTGTTTTAAGGTAATAATTATTGTGAAGTCAATGAGTGATTACTAAAACACATGGGTCTACGCTGATTATTAGGTTTCATTAACAAATTTTAGCCTGTGGGTTGCACGCATCAAGAAAGTTGATATGGCTCATCATCGTTAAATACAGTCGCCGAGATTTTCACTATCATCATTTTATCCGTCAACTTTCTTGATGCAATGATGATGAAAATAGAAAATTAGCTTAGGTAATACGATAATAGAGTACCCAACTTGTACAATTACTATAAGTGTGGTTTGAAACATTGTGTAATAACTTGATTAATGAACAGCTAGTGGAGGCAAGTTGGAAATTCATTAATGATCCGACAGCTCGCGTGGGCGGAGTGGGGACAACTTATATAGAGTCGCAGCTACTGTTTGTTTGTTTGTTGTACGTTCAGTTTGTAGGCCGTCGATGCCTGTCACGAAGTTTGAAACAGGATGGGAAGTTCTATTTAATGTACTAAGCAACACCTATTTATATTTCCACGTGTATTGTCCCGTTAAGTACGTAGGTATAGTAGAGTAGGTAGGTAGTTTATTTAATAATTATTTAGCCCCTCTTCTCAGCCCCTTAAGAGTCCCCTGTACGCACGGCGTTTCTCAACTTTTCACACAAACGTATTTTCGCTGTTATACCCAAATTACTAAACAGATTGACTCTAAACTTGGTACACATAACAAAATCATTATTGTGAGTGTCCGAAATTAGTAAATATTGTTATAAAATAAAACACAATTAAATTACAGCCAAAAAACTGAATTTTGAAGTTTGTATGGAGGAAACTAAAGTGGTCCTAGTTTCTTTGTTACTCAATTTATTACAATCAAAGTGTGTTTTGGACACTAATATCTCTGCTCCACTATTACTTGTAAAATTTGGTGCCAATCTGATAAGCAGTTTGCGAATTAAAGCGTAACTACGTTTGTATGGAGAAAGGAGCTTACAGGGGACTCTTAAGGGGGAAAACTATCTAATGTGCTACTGTTCCCTACGCGTCAAACTACCGCCATACGGAATCGACAACATTGTCGTATGTGCTCCTTCCCTGTGTCTCAAATTAGGTATGTATGTACATATCTCCACACTGAATTGACAGTACTTCAATTTTTTAAAGCGTAATATAAAAATCATTTGGGTGTGTAAGTGTTTAAGCATTCAATAAAAAAGGTTCGTATTTTTTTATTACTTATTACTACTACTACTACTACTACAGCCTATTTGCGTCCCACTGCTGGGCACAGGCCTCCTCTCATCACGAGAGGGTTTGGGCTATAGTCCCCACGCGGGCCCAGTGCGGATTGGGACTTATTACTTATTACTTTTAGAGAAAGTCGTATTTTAGTGTAAACGTAAATGACTACGCTGCTATTCTATATCCTATTCTATTCTATGCGCAGAACGGGTAGCTACGTATTTATTTACTCAGGCCCTTTTAAATTGAGACGTTTTTAATTTCGATTTTATACAGTATGAAATGAACGACCTACGAAAATTATAAAAAAATACGAGTCCTTTAGAATTTGTAAAATTTTCTAACTAACTATTAAAATAGATATCGTGAAAAAGTTACCTTCCAATCAATTTTCTTTATTATTTTAGACGGACAAACAGGCAGACGGCCCCACCTGATTGAAATTGGTTACCGCTGCCTCAGAGGCGTCACCAATGCGTTGCCGATCTCGAAGATATATAATAGATATATATTTAAATTTGTCGGAAAGAAGGTTCTATCACACGAATCTCTATAACAAAGCTACCCCAGATCAAACAACTCTGCGACCTTCATTCGGCAGGGGTATCCAGCCAATCCAATGGGCTCACTGGACCATAACCCGCTCAAACACCAGCCACGTAGTGGTGAATCGATAAACCTAGCAAATTCAAAACGTAACAAGTAATGAATTTTGATAAACGATCAGCTTTATTACAAGAGCTTTGAATTCTAAAATGGCATGAAGGTACATGTGGCGACGGATGGATGAGAATTTGTTGTTTAGTCTGCGCTGCGTCCCGTATACAAATTGTCTGTGGTTTAATTAGCGTCTCTACCAATTTCAGCTAAAGCGATGTTCTGGGGCCTTATTCGAATTTATAAATGGGGATATTATCTCTCTAATACTCTCCTCTATTTAGAGAATAAACAAATAAATATTTTGGGACATTTCAAACAACTTATTGACGTAGCCCCAAATTAAGCTAAGCTTGTAGGTACTACGCGTATGGGTACTACTACTAGACAACCAACAATAGCTGAGATAGGATCTATATTAATCATAAAATAATATCTTGCTAAATAGGTATATGGGAATTACAGTTTATTACCATTAGGAAGTTAAGTGTTGTTGCCTTCTTAGGTTGTTTTTAACGAAATAGGAGGAATTTGCAGAAGGATTAACGAATTAGGTAGCTATTTCACAAACATTTTATACATAAATAAACAGCTTAGGGTCATTAAGAGAGAAATGTTTATCCTTTTCTACACAAAACAAAATTGAACAGCTTTCGCAATCAGGAAAATTTAATCATTTATTTCAAGGTATTTTTTACCCCACTGCGCCAGAGAAAATATTTTTCGAGTGTATTTCTATGGCACGCTCTGTAGCCTAAACGGCTTGATGTATTTTGTTTAGCCACAGACAAACTAACAATCTAGTTTGTCTGTGTATTTAGATTGCGAGGTGTCGATAAATCCATCTTAATTGTAAAAGTAGCACTGGGTATATCAAAAGTTTACGAGTATAGTCAGTCAGTTATTTTCTTAACTTTCGAAAATCGAGTTATTGAATCCCTTGTATTGAAGACTCTGATAGGAAAACGTGTGACCAGAGGCTATATTCAAAGTCTTAAGTCCCGGTTCCCTATAGGTAGCTCACGCGTCGCGAGAACTTTAAGCAGCTAGATTTAAAGTTCAACTTGACGCGTGAGCGATACTATAGGGAACAGGGAGATGCCTATTTAAGACTTCGAATATAGCCCTTGTGGCTGCTACAAGTTATCCTATACGAGGAATATATTTGATCGAAATGCTGTAAAATGTGTGACATGAAATAAATGTGTTATGTCACATATTTTATGCCGCGAGTTTTCATCATATATTTTTGTTAGCGGGTGAGATTACAAGAAGCAGCCGATCTCAAGGAGTGTTCACGCGACAGGCCGAATCGCAAACGGATGGCCAAACGCAATGCCGCTGCAGGCCTCCACGTGTGATGTTATAGGTACTGTATGGATGTATGAAGTACAATCAACCGAGATTATTATCCGTTCTCACTAATACTCTCACAACTCAATTTCGTCCGTCCATTGTCTTGTTACCCTGATGAAACCTTTACGCTTTGTATTTTGAACTCAAGTACGATTCCTTTACGGTCCGAGTTACCTTGGATGCTGTGTAGAAAATATTGTAGTAGGCAGTTGCCAGTTATATTATGGTATGACAGTATACTAAAAGGTCAGGGCGTGTCAGTCAATCTAAATATGAAGTGTAGTATGCTTATTGTGTGAAAGGTAGAGTTAAAAAAAATGGCTTCGATTAATTATGTTATGAGTGTGGTGGTGCGTAACGTACATTGTTTGTTGTTTATAACTTTCATTGGAAAGTATAACAATAAGGAAATGGGTAACTATAGGAGAAATAGGGGCAAATGGGCGCTGGGGCTCCACAGGGAGCTAGGGAAGCGCTTGAGGGAGGCAACGGGAGACCCTCGCGCCGGCAGCTTTCTCGCGCAGAGTGACTATTGCCATACAGCGAGGGAATGCTGCCTGCGTGATGGGAACCCTTCCGAAAGGCCCTAATTTAGGTTTTTAGGTTATTTTTTAGCTTAAATTTTTCTTATTTCTGTAAATTTAAATGATATTTGTAGTTTATTTTTAATTTTTAAACTTGTTCTTTTCTGAATAAACTCTTAAATTAGGAGAAATAGATTTTCTTCTTTTTATTTTGCTAATAGATTTGGAGTCTTCATTCGGTCGGTTGAGAACCACTGCTGATTTCGATATCAAAATATGTTGATCATGTCAAGAGTTTAGTGTATTTGCGATGTGTCAGTCGTCGTCTAAATAAATAAAAGATGATGGTCCATTAAGGTAGAAGCTCTTTTTAACCGACATTAAAAAGCATTTAGCTCAGTGACTTAGTAGCTCTGTCCATAACGTATGAACGGTGAGTAAATCGAGTGTTCTTAGATGTTATGGTAAGAAAATCGGTTCAACGGTTTGGAAACTACTTATAGCCTCTTTTCTGATACAGTCGAGTCGAGTTCACCAATACACATACACAGTTTTGCACCTCCCTCCTTTGTATTAAGTTCCAAACGTGTACTTACGCATATTAAGTATCTAACTGGGCTGTAGTATTTCATCGATCGAATGTAGTATAAAGTTATAGGTACTAAACAAGAATTAAAAGTACTTAAAAATAACTAAATTACTTATAAATACATAAAAATTAAACAAAACTAAAAACGGCCCCCGCAGCATGGTACCGAAGCTATTGGCAGCATTTCCCCGTTGTATAGCTTGACGTTGAGTGAGGAAGCTGCCAGCTCTTCGGTCCCTGGTGACGTCGACTAATCTCTTTGAAATTTCTTTGTAAAAATAAAAATAGTATAAAGTTAGATCTAAAACCCATAACGTAGGGATTTGATCGTGAAATGGGTTTTCATTCAATAATTATATGAATTCAAAAGTTACTCCCCTGGTTGTCAAATCGATTAGTACCTAATACAATAAAGAAAAGTCGAAAAAACCCCAGCTCCTTTTATTCCTTTAATTTTCCAACAATTGACGACCGCGACAGGACGCAATGACGACATATCCCTTGTACGAAGTGTCACATTTGTAGAATAGTACATTACTACAGAGGCCGGGAAGGAGGAAGTTGCAGGCCGAGTATTATATACGGCCGAACGTACTGAGGCCGGATAGTTACGAGGCCGACAACTTCCGTTCCCCGCCGATGTATTTATAGTGCTTTTCTCAAACATGCAAAGAAATAAATAAATAAAATGATATTGTATGTATAATATATTTTGTCTCTTTTACATAAATAAAACAGCGATACCTATGTAGAAAATATAGTTCATATTTTTTTAATAGTTGTATTGGCAGAATGACATAGCAAATCAGAGTAAAATTGCTTGTAGCTTTTTTTAAATGGCGGAATGCCAAGATGCTATGTCACAAATATACACAATGGAAATTAAAAAAAAGTGAGTTGCCGGCCTAGGCCTGCAACGTTTGTATGAAATTTCATTATAGACCAATTGTCTAGCCGCGCCTGAAACGTGATACTTCCCAGGCTAATAAGAAGAATATAATATCAATATTTCATTGCATGTTTGACAAAATCTTATTTTGTGATCTGTTTTGCTGTGTTTCAGGGGTTGTGGATTTTTATATTTGAAACCATTTTTGTGTACGTGTTGAATAGGTACTCCTTACAGTTACATAATGATTGTTAGAGAACATTAAAAGAAGAAGGACAGAATTAATTAAAGAAAAGTCAAGAAAACACCAGGTCCTTTTATTTTCCGACAATTTATCGGCCCATTGATCGACAAAACCGGCGACCCAGGGGCTGGCGCTTACCTCTCGCAAAGGATTTCTTTAACAATCCAGAGAGGTAACGCCGCCAGCGTTATGGGCACCATGCCGCAAAATGAAATTTTGGAAGGGGTGTTTTTTCTATAGTTATTTATAGTTCTAGTTTTACATTTTATTTTTAATTCAATTATTTTATTTTTAAGTTGCCGTTTTCGTACTTAACGTTACTATTTATTTATCCTATAGTACTTATATCTACCAACAAGTTTGTTGTTAGTGAAATTCGTTACACATAAGGCGCTTTTAGCCGCGATCTGCAAGCCAGCAACAACGCACTACGAGCAGTGTTTATTTTCATTTATTTACTTATATAACCCGCCAAGCGGACCTGCGGAACCTCCAAGCCAGCAACTGGCAGGAGGTGGCGCAGGACAGGGCACAGTGGCAAAAGCTCGTTTCGGAGGCCAAGATCCATTTTGGGTCGCTGAGCCAGCCTAGTTAGTTAGTTAGTTGGTTATTTATTTATTCAAACTTCATTGCACATCCTAAATGTATACAATTGGCGGACTTAATGCCTACAGGCATTCACTACCTGTCAACCATTGGGCCAAAGAGAAATAGAAATGTGTAGGTGCATTGTAAGAGGAGAAAGAAACATCAGAATGCTGACAAACTATTCAATATACGATAAATTAGTATGAAAATAACTTATTGACGAGTAGTTGCTTGACAAACAACAAACGCGTGTTCGTATACTTAATATATTCATAATTTAACTGTGCCGTAACTATATATTACAGCACTTCTATTCACTGCCATAAAGACTCAGTTAATTATTATAACGGGGCGGTAGTGGGTTCACCTTTTATTGCGTCCAAATGACGTCACATTTACATTAATAATAATATACCTGGTGTGATGTTTAAGATATTTAACGAGCTTGTGTATTGTTTGGGTTTTTCTTGAGAACGTGATGTAGATAAATAAAAATAAATAAATATCTTGGGACATTTCACACATATGGACCTAGCCCCAAACTAAGCAAAGCTTGTACTATGGGTGCTAGACAACGATATAAATACTTATATATAGAAATACATACATATATAAATACTAAACATCCAAGACTCGAATACAACATTCGTGTTCATCACAGAAAGTTTGCCCCGAGCGGGACTCGAACCCGCGACCATCGGATCAGAAGGCAGGGTCACTACCAATTGGACCAATCCGGCCGTCGATAATGATAAAAAGTAAACGAAGAACTCAAAATGATGTCTCTTAGTGTCCAGGGAATAAGTGTGTGGTTATGATTTACGTCACAATTGAAGATGGCAAGTACTCTCTTCACTAAAATACCGTGTTGACACTTTCAAAGGGAATACGAGGCTTCGATATTTCTATACCAGAGTGAAACGAGGTATGGTACCTGATACCAATGATAGTAATTTAGACCGCAAGAGCACGATGGTAAGGTCTGTAAAGGCTTGCCAGGGAGAAGGCACTTGGAGTAAGTAGGGGCTTTATTCGAAACGTTACATAGGGAAAGGGAAATTCCCTATCTACCTAATGATCTATAAACTTTAAATCTAACTGCTTAAAGTTCGGTTTCAACGCCGTGACGCTTTGACGGCAGGGATAAGGAATTTCCCTTTGTAACATTTCGAATAGCGCCCAAGTATTATGATTTTTTAATTGGAGTTTTCCATTGACGTTTGGGACGCGTCCGCCAGGTCAGCGTAACGTGGCCGACGCCGTGGGCGTTGAGGAACCCTTGCATTTTTAATTTAGGAAGCCAACTGCGTGAACGTAAACGGTGTCATGATGAAATGGCTACCTATATTTTTTTAAAACGTTTAGTGCTTTTCGGTTTTGTCATTTTTAAATGAAAAGCTTTTCCTTTATAATATCGTATTGGTATTGCTGTGTTCCGGTACCTACAGGATAAGAGAGCCGGTGTAGAGCAGGGATGTTACGGAGCTTCGGTTCCGATTCCGTTAAGTCGGAACTTCCTTTTGGTATTAAACATCCGTTTCTGTTCCGGTTCCGTTACTTTTCAAACGGAAGTTATAACGGATGTCAATGCTTACCGCGGCGGCGGGACATTAGCGACATACACCAAAAACAAACAGTTTTATACTAGTAATTCGCTCTTCGCCTTATTAATATTTGGAATTTTGTTTTAATAGACCTACCCTTTTGAGTGATAGGTGGACACAGACATCGCGTCCACCTATTTCTGGTTCCGGTTCCGTTTTCGGTTCCGATTCCGATAAACTAAACTAAAAACATCTGGTTCCGCTTTCGGCTCCCATCAAACCACATCCGTTACATCCCTGGTGTAGAGGCATTCAATCTTGGTACTAAGTTGGAAACGCATTTGAAATCTTTATGAAATTAAGGAGCATTCTAATTCCCCAGAGACGCGATTGCTCGGATTCCTCAGAGAATAATAACTAATTCTTTCTTTGAAGTATAACCTTGAGGGTTTATTGCAGCCTGGTCACGTCTGAAAGTCACTCGCTCTTAACTATTATCGGGGGTAAGTATTAATAGAATAACGACTTATGATCCTTGAGATTACTAGTCGTTAATAACATGAAGAATAAACTGGCAAGATAGGTAAACATTTGAAGGCAAACATTGATCTATTATAAGTAAGGATTCACAATCAGCCGGAGAAAAATGGCCCCGTATTAAATATTGAAACGTATTTTCGAATGTCAGTTTGCTCCATATATTTTGACATATTCTGTTAGGCACTGTTCGTCCATATGTTATTACTTATGTTATGGGTCAATGAAGGCAAAGGATAGTACCTACTATTAAATATTCTGTGGCAAAGGTAAAGGTGGCTAGTCATCCCCTCCAAACGAACGCATGCGGCCGATATGAGATGTATACATAAATATAACATAGCTATTTATAATTACTAAATTATTAACTTGGGCCCACCACCGAATGTAAATAATTTATATAGTAATTATTACATAATTATAGCAAATAAAGGCAAAAGATATCGATGAAACGTGTTGCTGGACGCCTGGCAACCTAAAAACATTCGGGCTTCACGTTCTTTTCTTCCGAGAACGTGTAAGCTGTGGAATGATCTTCCCCCATGGGGATCTTCAAGAAGCGAGTGAATAGAGCCTTTAAAGGCCGGCAACG
Source organism: Aethes cnicana (assembly GCA_963971205.1). Classification (NCBI taxonomy): domain Eukaryota; kingdom Metazoa; phylum Arthropoda; class Insecta; order Lepidoptera; family Tortricidae; genus Aethes; species Aethes cnicana. The sequence continues at coordinate 8,687,861 of OZ020297.1, forward strand.
CGTTGGCAACTCTTCGGGTGTTGGACTTGTCCATGGGCGACGATGACTACCTCCCATCAAGTAGCTCGTTTGCTCGTTTGCCCCCTTATATCTAGTATATAAAAATTTAAAAAACTTATGTAGGCCGCATGCGACTGCGATCTATCAGAGAGGATGACAGGGACAGGCCACCTTAACTGACTGATCGAGATCTATCAACGCAAAGCTCAAACTACTGAAATTGGGCGCAATAATCGTTTTTCTGATCACAATAATATATTATTACTACTACTACAGCCTATTTGCGTCCCACTGCTGGGCACAGGCCTCCTCTCATCAAGAGAGGGTTTGGGCTATAGTCTCCACGCGGGCCCAGTGCGGATTGGGGACTTCACACACATCTTTGAATTACTTCGCAGATGCGTGCAGGTTTCCTCACGATGTTTTTCCTTCACCGAAAACCGCAGTGGTAAATTCAAATTGAATTTCGCACATAAGTAAGTAAACTTAGAGGTGCGAGCCGGAATCGAACCCCCGACCCTGTGCACGAGAGGCGGTAGGTGGAACCACTGGGCCACCACGGCTTAAAAAACATCGCAATATTACATCTAAACAAAAACCGAGCTAATTTTTTACGAAAAGTTAATTTCCACCGAAACAAATTCTCGTCATAAAAATACAGACGGCGTTTGAAAACTGAAATAAATCACAGTGGACTAGACACCTCCAATAATTACAACAATCCTTTGTTACGCTACACTACAAAATTGCAGTTGTAATAACAAAGGAAATAATAATAACTTGGCTATTTGTTTACAATGGAAGAGAGGAGAGGAGGCCCTTGCCCAGCAGTGGGATCTAATAGGCTAGATAAGATAAGATAAAACAAATTGTGAATTACAGAATGCAGAAGCAAAGACGACTACAAACTCTTCTTGGAATTAGCGTTGTTTTTGTTTTGGCAAAATTCTGCCTTTATCTTCGAAGTTTTGGAAAGCTTTGACGTCCGCAAAATGTTTTAGATTCCCGGCGAAGTTGGGGGAGGACATTTGAATGTAATTTGAATTCATTTTAAAAGTCGATGGCCCGTGGAACGGCCAATTTGGAAGTGTAGAAGAGTGAAAACTCGAGTTGTTTTGAGAAGTAACTTTTTTCTCGTTTTAGGAGAGTTCAATTGCTATAAACGCAAAAATAGATTTGATAATTAACCTTTATAGTGTTATCTGGTTAAATAGGTATTGTTTGTAAAGATCGCAGGCGTTGGCTGGGACAAAAGGGTATTTATTATATGCTTGCAGGGTGGTGAAATATTTTTAACCTCGTCACAAATACGAAGCGTGTTGAGACTTTCGTGTCTGTGTGTTCAATGTTCATACAATTTTGGTTCAGTTTTTTTAATCGAGCGTGATCTTAAGTAGCTACGTTTGAAGAAAATCTATGTTTGAGTGATTTCAAAATATCGACTCTTCTCTGATGATATCGGGAGATTATTTCAATTTAGAGTTAATCATCATCATCATTTCAGCCAGAAGACGTCCACTGCTGGACATAGGTCTCCCCCAAGGGTCACCACTCAGACCGGTCCTGTGCTACTTGCTTCCACCGGTTTCCCGCGACCTTCACGAGGTCGTCGCTCCATCTTGTTGGAGGCCTACCGACAGCTCGTCTCCCGGTTCGCGGAATTTAGAGTTGTTAAATAATAATTTATGAGTAAATAATATAGGCTCCAGTAGTTGAACACGATCTTTCAAATTACACACATACCTACTCATTATACATAACAATAAAGCTATTCATATAAACATATTGATATCTTTTAAAATGTTACGCTGCGATCGACTCAAATTAATTTGGCAATGATCCTTTGACATTGCTTCTTTGTGGGTGTTAAGAAAAATTGAAAACCGGCAATAATAATGATTGCCAGATCAAAGTGGGATAGGTGGCACGTGTATTTAAGTTAGGGGTATAAAAATGCGCAGATGGTTTTTTTTGTAACAGTAAAGCGACGTTAAATAGAAAATGTTACGTTAAGTTCTATTTCCTGATGATTTCTTACTGTCTATAGAAATAACACTTCATATTACAACCCCGTTGTCCGAATGTGTCGGGAGTACAATGATCTTGTAGCGGTCAATGGCGACCTTGATGTCTTTACTTCCAATTATTCATCGTATAAAAGAATTGTTCATTTGATAGGTACTTACTAGGTCCTCATAAATTTCCAATATTATCTACTTTGGTTATAATCCCCATCTAACAATTTTGTCAAATTCGTTTAATTTTAAGTATTAGAATATTTTTCTTATGTTAGCCTCAGTGACTCTGACTATCTGCTATGATCATGTCGTGTCATATGTTAATTGGACTGTAATCTACACTATATACCTCTGTTATATTTTTTTTTTGTAAATGATTACTGTATGTAATATGTACCTTTTAAAATAAATAAATTAATAAAAAATAGAATTAAGTGACAATTTATTGCTGTATAAAACAGGCATCAGTGGTCAATGGGGAGGATTTTGTCCAGCAATGGACGTCCTTCGGCTGTCATGATGGATGCAACTGACTCGTCACGAACGTATCCATTATGAGTCCATTACTGTACACAGACAGACGTGAAAAATTAACCCACGTAAAAACACGGCTTTTCCCGCTGGAGCCGGAGAAAAATCTCATTTTCCTGGACAAATGGTTTTAATTAATAAAGATCCCGGACGTGGCCGTTAAGCGCGCGATATATCATTTTGGAGAGATCAAGTATTTTGCTGGTTTGGGGGTAGTTGATACAGTTGGTACACTTGTAAAGGTCGCGGGAACGCGGTGGATGCGAGTGGCACAGGACCGTTCTGAGTGGCGCTCCTTGGGGGAGACCTATGTCCAGCAGTGGACGTCTATCGGCTGAAATGATGATGATGATGATGGTGCAGTTGATGCGGTTTTTTCCATTATTATCCATACTTTTGTCTTTTATTCACTAGGAGGTATTTTTTATAAATAATGCCTTTTTTAGGGTTCCGTACCCAAAGGTCTTCGCTGTCTGTCTGTCTGTCCGTGAGTCTGTCCGTCTATCCGTCTGTCACCAGGCTGTATATCATGAAGCTTGATAGTAAAACAGTTGAAATTTGCACATATAGGCAACGCACTGGTAGCTCTTTTTGAGCTGCTGGTGTCCATGGGCTGCGGTGACTACTTAACATCAGGTGGCCCGCATGCTCGTTTGTCAACTTTAGATACATAAAAAAATATGATGTATTTCTGTTGCCGCTTTAACAACAAATAATACAAAACAGAATAAAATGAATATTTAAGGGGGCTCCCATACGACCGACATTATTTTTTGGCATTTTTATAGGTAATTAGCTGACCCCGCGGACTTCACACTGCCTTTAATTTTTTTGTGTATGAAAAATAGCGTCCTATTCTCACACCTTCTCAACCTACACTCCAAATTTCATAAGAAGTCGTCAAGCCGTTTGGGAGGAGTTTGTTTACAAACGAGAAATTGATAACGAGAATTTGATATATTAGATAGTACGGAACCCTTCGGGTGCGAGTCCGACTCGCAGTTGGCCGGTTTTTATTTGCTACTTCGATCGATACTAAAATATTATAAATGCGAAAGTAACTCTGTCTGTCCGTCTGCCTGTTACCTCATCACGCTTAAATCACTGGACCGATTATATTTTTTTTATGGTGGTAGGTAATTGGAGTGCCGGAAAATGATAGGTATAGATTACTTTTTATCCCGGAAAAACGCATAGTTTCCTCAGGAACACGATAACTGAATCGCAAGCGGGTGATGTCGCGGGAAGATGCTCGTTCCTAATATTTTAACATATCTTTATTATTTTCAACTAAGTATTTTCCTCTCCAGGTTCTTCGACAATTTACTTTTATTTAGCTACTCTGAGATCATAGCTCGATCGATAGGCTTCTCGAATGAAAGCCTTGGTGGCCTAGTGGTTCTCATGCAGAGGGTCGGGGGTTCGATTCCGGCTCGCACCTCTAAGTTTACTTATGTGCGAAATTCTATTTGAATTTACCACTGAGCTTTTCGGTGAAGGAAAACATCGTGAGGAAACCTGCACGTATCTGCGAAGTAATTCAAAGATGTGCTATGTGAAGTCCCCAATCCGCACTGGGCTCGCGTAGGGACTATAGCCCAAACCCTCTCGTGATGAGAGGAGGCCAGTGCCCAGCAGTGGGACGCAAATAGGCTGTAGTAGTAGTGTAGGCTTCTCGAAAGAGCTAATGTAGGTATGACATGCGAGGCCTGGAGTGTGCATCCTATCTCAGCATCTGGTTGGGCGCCTATCAGCCGTATCTAGGGTGGTGACACACGGGTGCAGATAGCGAGCGGGGCCTCAGCGGGAGTACTTTTTGTTAAATTTATTTTTCCAAAAAAAAAAACACATTTTTTACAATAATTATTTACTACTGTTCCGTTTGATGGCGAGACGCGCTCGATTTTATCAATAAATACTTAATGTATTTATTAAACAAGTAAATTACTTTTTTTTTATCTAAAAGGACTTTCTAAAAATACGTATTTATCCCTCGATAACCCGTTTTATACTATTTCTATCACATTTTTAATTTGTTATTGAAAAGGTAGTCCTTTAGTTTTGATTTTAATAAATTTTTGCTTTATTTAGATGTCTGTGTTAATAAAATTATTTTATTAACCGTTTTTGGCACAATACATTTGGATATTTAGACTAGATATTTAGATCTCTAGGCGGGTACTTCTTGATGTGAAACGTCTTTGAAATCACAACGACACATACGGTAGTCAGAGAACAGGAATGAAAAACATTTCGTCACGAATTAGGCGATCCTATTATATACCTTCATAAATAACTACAAAACTTTAGTACCTCAAAGAAGGGATCACGGAAACTGAAGTTTCACGTCATCGTTTCACGTTAAAACCAATGATAGTGTGCACAGTCCCATCGATATTTTCTTTTAGTTATTTAGGTAAATAACTAAAAGATAAATAGGGACATAAAATACTAATACCGCAGTTGGTAGGGACCAACTGCAGTATTAAAGTATTTTAGGTCCCTATTTATCTGAAGAGAGCTAGACTAATTTAGATGTCACATTCCCGAGTATGCAGCCTATCTCAGCATCTTTTTGATCATATCGGCTGCATCTGGCGACACACGAGCGCATATAGCGAGCGATGCCGCCGCGGGTGTTCTACTTTCACTGCTACGAAATCTCTACGAAGCGGGCCGGGTAGGCTACGAGCGCGTAGCGTAGAGCTACGACGGGTGCAATGCTTGAAATATTCAACTAAACGTAATTCTTACTCATTTACGCCCGGTTCCTATATCCAAACAACGCCTCGTTTTGCCTACGGACGGTTAAAATTTGACAGATTCTCTATGGAACAAATGTCAAAAATCAACCGTCCGTAGGCAAAACGAGGCGTTTCGTGGATATAGGAACCGGGCCTTAGACAGACACTATATTAGCTTTACTGACCATAAAATAGTACTTCTAACTAGGTTTTGCAATATTAATTTCGAGTAGAGTCCTACGCGAGTCTTTGTGATTGGAGAAACGATAAGTCCGCAAAACTATTAAGTTTTATTTTATTTATTTACTTCATATTTTACACAGTTTAAATACAAAAGTTTAAAAAAAAAAACTTATCACCGTTCGTTTATTCGAAAGATGCTTATAGCGAGTGAAAAGATAGAATTGAGATAAATTATATATATCATCGTTTCAATGAAAAGTTATTCACATGTAGAGTGACTTGCATTTACTAATTGTACCTATTCACATAGATTTTTTTCTCGGAGTCAGGTAGAAGAAATAAAATGGTATATAAGTAGTTCCATGTAGCACATCCCTTGAATATTCAGAGCGCAGCGTATCTGAGCATCTGTTTGAAGTATTCGAGCGCCTCTATCAGAACCATCGGGCGACACACGGCCGTACGTTGAAGGCTCGGTTGACAGTTACATATTGATGTTGCTATAGCGGCATAAAGTACTTATATGAAACGCAGTAATAGCGCCCTCATTGACAGGCCTGGAAAAGTCTCAGACACGTCTTATTAATTATTTTAATGAGGTATTATAAAAATCCTCAAAAATTAGGCATGAGCGCCAAGCCAAAGATTTGCGGCGGACACAGAGACGGGCAGAAACCGCAGCTTCAGACAGTCGAAATCGATATATCACGACACAATTTTAACATGACATGCAACTCAACTCCTTTGACATAGACTCTATTATTGACTAATCCACGTGCAATATAAACTGTGTCGTGATACTGGTGATGTGATCAATAAAAGACTCTATGTCGACGGCGTAAGAGCGACGAGCCATATCTTTGTAGTGCACATGCTTGCGGTTGGGTTCTAATAAAATACACCATAACTTGGTCGTAGACTGCTAGTTTATTTGAATTCCGGACAGAGAATTAATGAGTATAGTTTATATTGTAGCAAACTTAATCATATAACCGATGGAAGCAAGTAGCACAGGACCGGTCGGAGTGGCGAGCCTTGGGGGAGGCCTATGTCCAGCAGTGGACGTCTTTCGGCTGAAATGATGATGATGATGATGATGAAACTTAATATGAATTGGAAATATAATTTTGATATGAATTAGGTGTGTTTATAAGTTACTAACATGTTTTTTGATGCATTTATTAATTAATATAACATGGAAAATAGAAAGACATTGTTTTAATAATAATAATAATATAATAATAAGCGTTTATTTTCAGGCATTAGCACCCATAATATTTGTTTTGTTCCTAGTTGTTACCAAGCCAATATTAGGTACTACCTAATGATACCATAAAATATAGGTATATTTAAACTATGCGTAGACACTAAAAATATTCAATTAGGTTTATTGTTTTCCCTCTTTTTGTAATTGCGAGGGAAGCATCGGCGCCGTCGACCGCATCCGTCTGCCGTTTAATTGGAGGCCATAAAACGTCTTATGCAAATCGCAGTTTTACCGACTGGACACGGCCGATGACAGCTCTGAAGTTGACTGCTTCGATGATTTGAAAAGCGGAAATATTATGCTTGATAATCTTCATTTACCATGTCTTTGGCGCTAAAACGCGTGCTAATGTACATTTCCGGCGCATTAGATATTATAATGTGTTGGATATTTAGTAAAATATACTTTGGTGTCGAAAGATATGTGCGCCCACTTTTCGTAAGATACTAAAAAGATTTATACAAACTATGGAGTTGAATGAAATCAATTCTATACACTTACGATTACGTAAGAAATAGTTAAGGTATTTAAGACGACTTCAAAATTGTCGTCAAATTGAGAAACTGCTCTAAGTACCTTACAATAAAAATAATAACTGAAAAAACTTTCCTGATACTTTGTAACTTGAACGATTATTTGATTTTATGTATGTGTATGAAAGCGTATGAAAATAGCTACTTGGTTATGTAACGACTCTACAATTTTGTAGGGTCGTCACATAACATTACATGTTACATGTCGATTTAGACAAAAAAAATGTAGTTGTAGATAACTCGTCGAGCGTCCACGGCCGGGGCTCCGCGCCGCGTGTCGCCGTGACCCGGTCGCGGGCCCGTGAATGGCCAGCTTTACAGCACTCCGCAAACAGCGGAATAAAACCGGCAGTCGCATCCAGTGAGATAGGTCACCACAAACTAGGTATGTACTAACTATTGACCTATAATAAGTAATAACATAAGGACGAACAGTGCCTAACAGAATATGACAAAATATATGGAGCAAACTGACATTAGAAAATATGTTCCAATATGCTAATAACGCCTATTTATAACGAAGCTAAGCTAAACGGGTGCCGGAGCTGTTCGGGCGGGCACCCGTTTTGACGGGGCCATTTTTCTCCGGCTGATTGTGAATCCTACGATACTACGTATGTCACACCGCACAGGTCCCGTGTCCTCTCTGGAATTATAAACATAATTGGAAGGAATACTTCTTCCCTACGTCAAAAAAAACGGACAAGAGCGAAGGGGCTAAATAACTAAGTCTGAACCAAAAACAAACGATTTCTTGAAATATTTTCTGTAGTAGTGTTTGTTAGTGGTAGGGCCTGAACCGGGTCCGTCCGGGGTGGTAGGTACCACCATCTTTCCCCGCTAACCTGCCGCCAAATAGCAGTGCTCGCACTGTTGTGTTCCGGTGGGGGGTTAAGGCAGCCGGTGAAATTTCTGGCACAGAGGCATTCCATCTTAGGCCTCAGGGTAGGCAACGCAATCGAGATCTTATGGTTACTTAATGAGGGATCCTAGGATTTCGGTGTCCATGGGCCGCAGTGACCACTGGTACCGTACCATTGGAGATGTACCTACGACTAAGTTAATAAATATAATATAATATAATATTAACTTAACTTAACACGTCAGAAAATTGAAATGAATCTACCAGCGCTTGCTAGACTATTGCTAAGAACAAAGACAGCCAAACCAAATCAGCAGAATTTGGTATGGATTATAACACGGGTCATCATAATTATAAAGACTACTTTTTATCCCGGAAAAACGCAGTTCCCGCGGGTACGCTATTGCCGAATTCCATGCGAACAAACACGAGGTCAGAAACTAGCATTTTCGTACCTAATTATGCTGTGGTTCAGAATTTCCACGTGTTACACATGAGAATAGCTTTTATCGTATAAAGCTGGCTCCGCGTCTATATTATTATACTTAAGTGTATTCTAGATGCTGGTGAATATTGTTATGCGTCTTCGAGTGTAGACGTCTTATTTATCAGCGCCTGTCTCGAGTACGTCGGAGTCTAATTTAATGTCTACGTTCTCGAACCATCCTGTTGCAGACTGCATTATATCGAGAATTCTCGAGTGAGGAATATGTAATAGGGTATTTATACAATATACACCATTCAAGGAAAAATCGGAAAGTACTGATTTATGATAGATTATATAAAAATGCTCCCCATAACATCGACTTTTAATCATAAAAATGCATAAATAATTTTATAATTACATTTATAAAATGTTGTTTGGTGTTTAATCAGTCCCAAAACGGTGCGCCATATTGTTAGCTGCTATGACGTCATTTCTACTGTAAACAAAGCGTGACAAGTAACCGTTTTATGTTTTGACTTCACTTGTTTGGTAATTATGTACTTATATTTACTACCACACAGTCACAGACCAAGCAAACATGGCGGCTAGCTTTTTAGCGCGAAAACTGAAAATTCAAAAGTACCTTTTAAGGTATTTATCCCATTCAGAAAATCGAAATGAAAAATCTTGTGATTCAATCCGACATAGATAATTTTAAACCACATTTTAAAAAATGGTGTAATGCCCTATTGTGTGGCTGAGTAGAAAAATATGAAATAGTTATTTTTAGTCCTAGTTTTAAATTTTATTTTTAATTCATTTATTTTATTTTTAAGTTGCCGAATTTGTATGTGCATCTGATTATATTTATTACCTGTACCCTTTGAACGCCATTAAAGGTAATTTCAAAGTATAAAGGGTAATAAGAATTCACGTGAAAACATGTAAATACATCTTTTCATAATTATTACAAAGGACGAATAATGTAGGTAAAAAAGATATACTGTAAAGCCAAGCACGTTTTTAATCAAAATTGTACAAACTACAAAAACGACCGCAGCAAACCGATATTATTAACACATCTCAGTGGTGGTATACATATATGCATAATAAGTAGGATCAGTTTTATCCCGTAAATATTAAGGGAATGGATTTGTTATGAGTTTGAAGGTCTGAAAATTCGCGGCACTTTAGATTAAAGTATTAAAGCCGAAAAGTAATCGAATTCGACATATTGTTGATTTCAAATTGGATAATTTACTCCCCATATCTCCAGGACAACGATAAACGAAGTGGATAGAGCGTGGGTAGAAACGGGTTCGAATCTCTGTAGGGTACTAATGTGGAATAAACGAATTTCACACTTAGAAACTTTTACCTCGTGAGCGCGTGTACATAAAATTATATCAGGATTTTAGTATTGGATATCTTTCTTATCGTGGTATTATGCACCTGAAAACCAGTTCAAAGTTACTTCTTTCTACAAAGTTCCTTGACTTTTATTGTCTAGCTTCTAACCGTGTCTCCGTTTGCGTGAAATTTCCATTATTATTTTCAACCCCTTTAGAATTTTCGGACACCCCAGCAAATCATTCCGTTTTCCATCCATCAGTCCACATATGAACATTTTCGCGTTTAAATATTATTTATTAGTATTGCCATCGTTTTGTCTAGTAATTAGCAATGGGTTTAGAAAGCGCTGGTAAATTATTTTTCTGACGTGTAAAAAGTGCCCCTATGTGGCCAATTTGCTGAATAAATGATTGAATTGGATTGAATTGAATTGAATTGACCAATCTTTTGATTTACCTTAGTGTGGAGCTAGCGATTTGCAACTTTTAGTCTGTAGAGTCTCAATGTTTTTTTTAAATGACTTGCTTTTTACTACTGAATATTTTATACAAATACAAATTCGTTTATTTTTCATAATAATAATATGTATTTATTAGCTTAACAAATCACACAGGCACTCTGCAGTTTAACAGATAACAGGCATTTTATGTGGAAAGGAAAGGATTCACAATTCAATTCGCAATTCAGTCTCGTAAATAAACACTATTCATTCATAAGGAGCAGTCTATATGATGAGCACCGCTGACTGTCGGTAAATATAACTTTGTCAGCGTAGTTTAGACAGAGATCTAATCACACTGTTTGCACTATTACGAAGGGTTACTTGAACATCGGTCTAGTGCAGTGCTTCTAACTTTAGGGTGAAATGATGGTAAAGTGATGGCTTTAAATAAAGAATACAAAAAAAACTATAGTCTTTAGAATTTGTTAAAGCTTCGTTTTCTTATTTCTTGACAGTTTTTAGGGTTCCGAACCGAACTCTTATAGGATCTCTTTGTTGTACGTCTGTCTGTCCGTTTCTCAAGACCATTTTTCTCAGGAACGCGTAGCAGTATCAATTTGAATTTTATATCAAACTAGCTGACCCCACGGACTCCGTACCGCCTTGGATTTTTTTTTGGTATGAAAAATAGCTTACGTCCTATTCTCAGACCTACTGAACATACACACCAAATTCATAAGAATCGGTCAAGCCGTTTCGGAGGAGTTTGGTTACAAACACTGTGACACGAGAATTTTATCTATTAGATATACGGGTCTATAGTTTCTTTTGGTTGTGAAAAAATGGAACTTGTAAATCAACGCGTTCAAAAGATATGCCCGTTTATGTTGCATATTTTGCGATTTCACAAGGGAATTAAAACCTACAGGGTACTTCCCGATGACCTAGAATCACTGAATATACCTACCTGAAAACGGAACCCTCGGTGCGAGAGTCCAACTCGAACTTGACCAGTTTCTTCATTTGTGAAAGGTACTTTATAACCAAAGGGTTATTTATTTTTACCAGGAACGGTAGCTACCTAAGAGCTGGCAGATTCCTTGCTTAACATTTAAGAATAGCGACGCAGCGAGAAAGGACTTCTTGATTTATTATACTAATAAATCAGCTGTTTGACCCTTTAATCTTATCATCATGACATTTTATAACGTTTCATAAATTTGATCTTAAAGAAAACATGAAGAGTTTTCAGGGCACGTAATCGCGTGAATTAATAATTTTATTATCTTGATCCCAGATGATCCCGGCGCTTCTTAATGTTGAGATCTATACGGTTACAGTGATAAAAGTTTTATTTCAACTTGATATTTGGAAAGTATTGAAACTTTACATAATTTTATGTAAGCAACTTCGTTAATTTCATAGTAGACTACAAATTTTAAGAATAAAATGTCTCCTATTTCATTTTAAGGGTTGAGACCCTTATTTTTAACTACTATTTCCACTAAATTAATGAACATGTATGGGAACCTAGTGGTTTGACATACCGCCTCTCATCTAAAGGGTCGAGGGTTCGAATCCGGCTCGCACCTCTGAAATAACCTATTTATTTTTTATATACCACTATTATATACCAATATAAATTTACCACTGAGCTTATCGGTGAAGGAAAACATCGTGAGTGTGAATGCGTGTGATGTCCCCAATCCGCACTGGGCTCGCGTGGGGACTATAGCCCAAACCCTCTCGTGATGAGAGGAGGCCTGTGCCCAGCAGTGGGTCGTAAATAGGCTGTTGTGGTGGTATTGGTACATGGGAAATCCAACATCAGCACTGAAAATCTAACTTCTCAGGAAGGTGGCCCTGCGTACTCACACTAAAATGGAAGAGATCGAATGATCACGAAGGGACCTTGAAATTGTTGGTATGGATTTTAAACAAAACGCTCTAGAAGACTGTAAGTATACGAAGCTACTTAGCCAAGCTAAAACATATGTCAAATAGTCCCACTCTCCGCTGCTGAAAAGTGGTATTAAAATATGCGAATTTGACGTCATTCCTAATCTGTAGATTAAGCCAAAATGGCACCCGAGAAATGTAGAGATACTTAAGCTACTTTTCTAATACGGAAAATTAAGCCAAAATTTTTTTTTACTATCATCATCATCATCATCAACAGCCCATAGTAGTCCACTGCTGGACGTAGGCCTCACCCAATGCACGCCAGTGAGCTCTGTCCAAGGCGTGCCGCATCCAATCTACACCGGCCACCTTGCGCAAATTGTCACTCCACCTGGCAACAGGGCGCCCTACACTTCGCTTGCCTTGTCGTAGTCTCCACTCAAGAACGCGTTTACTCCAACGACTATCCGCAGTTCTCGCGATGTGACCGGCCCACTGCCACTTCAAAGTGCGTATTCTTTGGACTATGTCGACAACTTTCGTTCTCTGTCTGATGACCTCATTGCGGATCCGATCTTTCAGAGAAAAGCCGAGCATAGCCCTTTGAGCTACTTTGAATTTGAGGACCAATCTCACCGTAAGTGTCCACGATTCGGCTCCGTACTCCATTACGGGTTAGATACTATACGAGTAGATATTAAAGTGAAGCACTTAATTATGAAGAAACATTTCCCATATTCGATCTGCGAGTATACTGAGATCGTAAACCTGAGCAGTAAAACTTAAGTGCTGTGTACTGAATACATACTTTTATTTTCTTTAGTGGCAAAACCAGACAGATATATAGAAATAGGTATGAAAGTATAGACTGAAATGAAAATTTTGAATGATGGTCTACCTTTTGGTCTACATGATTATGTACGTACGCATAGATACTTTTCCGTACTTTTTACGTTTTTCTCGAGTAAATTGTTTTCTGGTTTTTTTCTATTTTAGACATTTGGAATGGTTTAGGCTAGGTTAGAGAAGGCAATTTTTTAACTGAATGAAAATAATTGAATATCAATTGTAACAATTAGAACGGTGAATATTATTGTTAACTCTGTTATTAATATCAGTAGGTATTGCTATTTCTGCGGCAAATGGCATCTGCTAATGCATAATGCTAATTGCATTATGACGGCCGGATTGGTCCAGTTGGTAGTGACCCTGCCTTCTGTTCCGATGGTCGCGGGTTCGAGTCCCGCTCGGGGCAAACTTTGTGTGGTGAACACGAATGTTTGTAGTCGAGCATGGATGTTTAGTATTTATATATGTATGTATTTCTCTATATAAGTATTTATATCGGTGTCTAGCACCAATAGTACAAGCTTTGCTTAGTTTGGGGCTAAGTCAATATGTGTGAAAGATCTCGAGATATTTATTTATTTATTATCACAGTGTATAAGATATATTTATTTACTAGTTGGGCCGGTGAACTTCGTATCACCCGAAGGCAATTCCCATACTAAGTTATACGTCTTTTTTTAGCTGTTCCTTTACACTTTTCCCGATTATTTTTCTTTCTAAATCCTGAAGCCCAGAGAATAAAACAAAAAAAAACAGCCAAATCGGTCCAGCAGTTCTCGAGCCTTAGCTAGACTAACACACGGCAATTCATTTTTATATATAAGAAGATGCTGTCAGGAAAGATTGTGACAATCCCTATTAGCTAGTCATAATGAGTGAAAGTGTAATTTCCAAAGTGAAATTGAATAAACTCAAGTGTTTATTAAGTGTTTTGTTCTATATTAATTTGATACATTATTCTCGCGATAAGCATTGATATCAAGTTTTCGTAATCATGGCAATATGTTGTGCGAGTTTCCCCTTTTGGTGCGCATCGATGTTTATACTTTTAACTATGTTTTTATGTGTATATGTGTTTTAGGTTTATTTTTATCAATGCGCAATCCAAATAAATATTTATTATTCTGTTCTAAAATCCTGAACTACTCTGACTAAATTGAATATGTAATTTTATTTAAAAAATACGACACATTTAGATTCAGGTACGTAAAAAACAAATATACTGCAAAACCCTACTGTACATTTCGTATCTCCTACTTTTTTTAGTAGGAAGTTTGACTATTTATATTATTTTTTGTTTTACAGGTCTTCTGTATAGGTATACCTGCAGAACTACTTCATTGATAAACCTATAGAATTCTTTAAGGATAAAACATACTTACATAGGGTCTCGTGCGTTAATTCACTGCACTAAATTATTAACACAACAACACACCACTAAGTACCATCCGGTCGGCCCACCATTGTACGTCACAACCGCGCCATCTTTGCAAAAATTCGAATTTGGAACACGCCTGCACGCGATGGCGTTTGATTTATTCTTTTTTATTTTTTTTCCAGCCAGGAGTCAGTCGAAGCGGCCGGGGCGTTCTGGCGGCGCGCGCAGGGCCAACTTCGGGGCTCTGCGCGCGCATGCAACTTCAGACCGATCTCTGACCTGGATTCGGGCAATGAATTATTTTCGAGACGGCTGCACGCATCCTTGTTTGTTTTATTTGTTAGCTGCAACTGATGCCGTCTTGATATGAGATCAACAGAGATTAAAATAAAAGCTAATTGACGCTTTTATATCGCAACTACTTAAGCTTAATTTTGCAACCGCAAAGCGTTGCTGCTCAGCTCATGATTGTCTATTCTACTGTCGTCAATTTGATTAGGAGGCTTCGCATATTTAGATGCAGCTGCATGCAGATTTCCTTACGATTATTCACAAATCACAACGGATTTATAATTTCGAATTCCAACTAAATTCATGCTAATGTTTTATTTTGTGATTTAATAACTTGTATAAAATGCCAAGCATTTATATGTACGTAACATTTAACAATGTTATGAGAATTATGATGTATCTGGCTTTTTCAAATACTAATTATTTACATCACCTTTGGCCGTAAAGTGAGATTTTCTCTCCGCGCAGCGGGCAGAAAATCCCACTTTTTGGCCAAGGCAAGACGTAAAACTTTTGACAAACCACGGGCGGTAATTCGTAAAGCCCCAGATCGCATATTTATGGCCCTCACCTTCGGTTCGGGCCACAGAAACCTTCGATCTGGGACATTTACGAATTCACCACCCTAGGTCTGTAATGTACTATTTCTATTGTACTTTCGAGTTCTCTAATAAATACATATATGTACATACATTTTCGTACCTTATTCTGTTGAAATAAATTTCAAAAGTGTAAGTACAATAATACATATCTTTGAACTCGACTGTAATAATAAACTAGATGTGTAGATGAGCTATAACATAAAGACATAAAGTTTTAGTTTTATTGTAAGTATTTTTTATGCAATAAATGACTTATTTATGACTAAAGGATTCACAATAAGCCGGAGAAAAATGGCCCGGAACAGGTCGGGCACCCGTTTGGCCTCCGTTATAAAGAGGCGTTATTAGCATATTGGAACGTATTTTCTAATGTCAGTTTGCTCCATATATTTTGTCATATTCTGTTAGGCACTGTTCGTCCATATCTTATTACTTATTATACGTCAATGCTTATTACTACTAAGGTACATCTCGATATTCCTACGCAATAATAACGCGGAACGCCGCGGTTCACCTCTAATATGAGATGGATGGTAAACAAGACCGGCATAGAGCGATCGTTACACGAATACACGACCCGGTTACAAAAACATCCTTGTTTTCCTGATTAAATATGAGACGTATGTGTAATTTTTGAAAACAGGCCTTATGCTGAGTTTGTTGCGGCTTGTTCTTCTCAAGCAATGGGCCTGGTAAGCGCTGGTAAATTAATTTGTAATGTGTAAAAGTGCCCCTATGTGCCCAATTTGCAGAATAAATGATTGGTTTGAAAATAGTTGGGGTATGTTTAACATACCTACTTTTAGGTCTATACTTAAAGCCAGCGGTAAAAATATATATTATGATGTTCTACACCACCACCACCACAACACTAGGTATTTACGACCCACTGCTGGGCACAGGCCTCCTCTATCACGAGAGGGTTTGGGCTATAGTCCTCACGCAAAATGCGGATTGGGGACTTCACACACATCCTTGAATTACTTCGCAGGTAGGTGCAGGTTTGTTCGCGATGTTTTTCTTCACTGAAAAGCTTAGTGGTAAATTCAAATTGATTTTCGCACAAAAGCTTCTAGTGAAGAGGGGAGGCAATTTGCCCAGCAGTGGGACGTAATAACCTATTACTTATTAGTGTGGTAGAAAAACCTTTCTTTATTTACACAGTCTTTGTAAGAGTCATTATAACTCTGTAATTCTGTATCATGCACATAAACCGTTACGCAGGCTCTACGGCGTAGCGTCGTAGCAGCGTAGCGGTGCTACGAGACCTCTGGGACTGCGCGTTACTTAATATTTGAGGCTAACTCAGCACTGAATCGAAAGGGATTAACTCCATATTTTATTTTGCTGCATTTACAACTTAATTTAGTTGTGTTTAAGCGGTAAATGGGTTGTCATTTATGTGGATGATATAGTTGTTTTCGGGTGTTGAACGTCGTTTGTCCTTCACCTCATTCACGGCTGTGTTTCCCTGGGGATGGGCAGGGTATGTCAATTGTTATACAGTCAATTATCTTTATTTTTTAATGTCGATAGTATAGGCAAACGAGCGCACAGCCCACCTGATGGTAAGTGGTCACTGCGGCCCATGGACACCGAAATCCTCTGATCCCCCATTAAGAAACCATAATCTCGAATGCGTTGCCTACCCTGAGGCCTAAGATGGAATGCCTCTGTGCCAGAATTTCACCGGCTGCCTTAACCGGAACACAACAGTGCGGGCACTGCTATTTGCTTTTTTATAAAAACGTGAAAATTTTGGATGGGTTTTAGCAACCCTTTCACGCGAACCTCTACTAAACAGGCAAAATGAATGAAAACAAAAACAATATAATCCATGCCATAGGGTCACTTGGGGTAATTTCGTATTTTAAAGTTATAGCTGTAATGCAAAATAATCGGGATTACCACTTCCCTCTTGTTGGGTAGTTGCTATAGTGTACGAGAAGGTAGCGTGGGTATTAGCTTCTAACATTCTTCTAGCATTTCAGTAACATTATAAGAAATACGAAATTACCCCACTCACGGAATTGCCCCAAGTGACCCTATAAGCAGTTCTGTGTATAAACTTGCGGGGGGCTTGGGTAACTAGAAAGTTAATTAATACTGTATAACCATCCCTGAGAAGCCGTAGTAACATAGTGGTTTTCCTACAGCCCCTCATGCAGAGAGTTGGGGCTTCGAATCCGCGGCTTGCACCTATTACTGCAGCCTATTTGCGTCCCACTGCTGGGCACAGGCCTCCTCTAATTACGAGAAGGTTTGGGCTATAGTCCCCACACGGGCCCAGTGCGGATTGGGGACTTCACACACATCTTTGAATTACTTCGTAGATGCGTGCAGGTTTCCTCGCGATGTTTTCCTTCACCGAAAAGCTCTGTGGTAAATTCAAATTGAATTTCGCACATTAAGTAAACTTAGAGTTGCGAGCCGGAATCTAACCCCCGACCCTCTGCATGAGAGGCGGTAGGTCGAACCACTAGGCCACCATGGCTTGCACCTATTAGTTTTCTTATCTATGAAATAGAAATTGAAATTAGAATTCCCCACTGAGCTTTTCAGTGAAGCAAAACATCGTCAGGAAACCGCACAGTGCACGCATATGCGAAGTAATTCAAGGATGCTTATAAGTCCCCAATTCGCACTGGGTCCGCTTGGGGACTATAGCCTTTGGGCTACTCTCGTGATGAGAGGAGGTCTGTGCCCAGCAGTGGGACGCAAGTAGGCTGTAGTAATAGTAGTAGTAGATTTGTTCATAGTTCATTTATTGATCATACTGTAACATAATCATTACATGGTAAGTCAAGATTTACCTACATTTTACATTACTTTACATTAATTTCGAACAACACTTCTTTCATTCTATAGATGAAGGCTCTAGGTTTATAAATTCAACTTAGAATCACTTCAATTCAGATTAGTATGAGATTTGGTACTTTTCTAACAAACGTTCTTCACTAGTCAATAATGTCAAGTTTGCGAGACACGCCCGTATCGGAGTTTTATCAAGTTGGGAACTTAAGCTGGCAATACAATACAAACTTGATATCTAATTATTTCAACGGTTATTTGGAATGTATTCTTATAGGGATAAGCCCGTCTTTGTATAATTGTCTTTTTCTCTGTTTTGAAGATTTGTATTTTTTTGGTTCTTGTACAATAACGGTTTACTTACTTAAGAGGGTTTACTCCGAAAGTTGGCAACGTCGCAAATAGCTGTCAAATATTTCGCTGTTTTAATTAATTTCTGAATATTACTGAGTGAAAACATGAATTATCGCTCTATGGTTGAATAGAACATTAAGTATGGATTGCAACAATTAACATAGGAACACGCAATTTTTAGGATTATGGAAGTACTATCTTTTGAAAACTTTCCATCGCATTTTCCATGCATTTTAATGAAATCTTATCATTTGAATGCCTAAGCAACAAATATAAAACGTGACGCGTCATTCAACCATAGAATGATATAGTTTCAGTTTTTTATTGGTAAAAGCAAAAATATCTTACAAATTTACATTATTTTGTCTTCTACTATATAAAAATAAGTCGGGTTTTCCTTCCTGACGCTATAACTCCAGAACGCACGAACCTATTTCCACGGTTTTCCATTCGTTGGAAAGGTCTCGGGCTCCGTGAGGTTTATAGCAAAGAAAATTCAGGAAAAATACAGCGCCATCTCTGATATTCAGGAAAAATAAGCGAAGCGGAGTTCGCCGGGTTTGCTAGTATCTTATAAGTAATTAATTTACATTATTTTGATTGAATATGAAATCCTCAATTTTATAACACGCCATTTTTCACGCCAAGTGGCAGTGAGTGGGGCATATTGCTCGCAGGACGGATGGCCATTGGGACCGGAACGTTCTCGAGTGGCGCCCGCGAACCGCGAGACGAGTTTCAATGTCATATCGACTATCATCTTCTCTCTACAATCTCTAACAGAAGTGCTTCCGGCGTTGACGTTATCGCACCTGTCAGGACGGACAAAGCGTTTCGTGCCAGACTGTACCGTTGTATTGTACCGTTGTATGTTTGACCTTAATGGTGGAAAAGTTAGCCTAGTGGTTTGATCTACCGCCTCTCATACAGAGGGTGGGGGGTTTGAATCCGACTCGCGCCTCTGAAATTATTTATGTGCGAAATTCAATTTGAATTTACCACTCAGCTTTTCGGTCATCGCAGGAAACCGGCACTGCACGCATCTGCGAAGTAATTCAAGGATGTGTGTGAAGTCCCCAATCCGCACTGGGCTCGCGTGGGGACTAAAGTCCTCTAAACCCTCTCGTTGGGAGAGGAGGCCTGTGCCCAGCAGTGGGCCGAAGGTACTAGTAAATAGGCTGTTGTGGCGGAAGGTCAAAAACTGTAAACCTCTCTTTGACGCCCTGACAACATTTCAAATCAAAATTTTAGTAAGGCGTAATTCGAACACCATTTCGGTATCTCTGTTTAAAGGAATTAATAAAAAAGTTTCAGATTTTTTTGTTCATTATTTTTAGAGAAAATCGTGTTATAAGAATAAGAATAAGAATATGTTTATAGTGGCAACTGGTGCGTGCCGACATAGCTCTCTCTCGCTGCAAAGAAACGATAGTCCCCATTCTATGCGCAGAATGGTTCTATGTCATTTTCGACTTACACCCTTTTAGAATGAGCAGTTTTTTAATTTCAATTTTAAGTATTCATCTTAACGACTTACGAAAAAAGGTACTCGTAGGCATATCCTTATTTAAAATTTAAAAAATTAAGTAGTTTTAAATCTTGCAAACATTCTAACAGCTAATAAAAATATTAAATAAAAAAATTTAAACCGCCGTCAAACTCTGATAGACTGCGATGTCAATGTCAAGTTCACTATATGATTATCATGATTATCATTTCTTTGGGTCGGTTCACTTGACACCGACTTCGCAGTCTGTCGGAGTTTGAAGGCGGTTTTTATTTTTTTATTTTTTTCGGCTACAGTTTCCAAACATTACTATAGAAATACATAAGTAACTCTGAAGTCTTCGAAATTGACACCAAAATCATCTACGTGCTAGCAAAATTTAAGGAGTTCCCTCATTTTGTCATGGAACCCATCATCAGAACTGAACCAAATTAATTTGGGACCAATTTGGAGATACCACCTTTCGATTAAAAAAAGAACCATTGAAATCGGTGCCCATTGACGGAGTAATCGCGGAACATACATACAAAAAAAAAAAATACAGACGTATTGAGACGATTATTAACCTTACTTACCTTATAAATACCACTGGAGATCCGTTCACACCGGGCCCTCACTCACTACTGTTTTCAGAATAAAGAACGTAAAGAATGAATGAGAATGCGACTGAATCACTTTTTCAGATGAGCCAACTGGCAAAAACGCACCACTCACCGTTTAGTCATTTTGGTAGGCCAAGAACGCATTCCAACAATGATTAAGATCCTCGACCTTATTTCAGTATAGCTATAAACCACTTTTGAATGCGCTTGACTATATAGCTTGACCACATTATTCACAAGTTAAGCTGTATTTATTTTTTTAAACACGTTTCATGTCACTGCGACTTATTATTTGGTAGGTTTAGATTTTATAGATTTTTGGAGTTATTTACAATGCGATTCGTTTGGGCGATCGGAAGTTTTCGCTGAAAATAGCCGGCGCGTGGCGCACGCGCCGCTGACTCCGGGTAGTGATGGTCTAGTATCGAATGTCGATCAAATCCATATTAATATCATCCATATCCATATTTCCGTATTAATATTCTAAATGCGAAAGTAACTCTGTCTGTCTGTTACCTCTTCATGCTTCAACCGCTGGACAAATTGAGATGAAATTTGGCACGGAGATAGTTGGGGTCCCGGGAAAGGACATAAGCTACTTTTTATCTCGGAAAAACGCATAGTTACCGCGGGAACGTAATAACCGAATTCCACGCGGGCGAAGAAGCGGGCAGAAGCAGACAGACAGACAGAGTTACTTTCTCATTTATAATATATGTTTATTTATTTATTTAAACTTCATTGCACATACAAAATGTATACAATTGGCGGAATTAATGCCTAAAGGCATTCTCTACCAGTCAACCATAAGGCCAAACAGAATTAAAAATGAGTAAGTGCATCAATATCAGAAATAAACTACAGAAATACAAGGAAGATAACAAATACTTTCAAAAGAGGATAAATTTACATGAAAAATTATATAAAAGATAAGCATACATAAACTAATTCAAACATAATATTAACTAGCTTCTTGGACTCGAACTATCCCTATACCAAATTTCATGTAAATCGGTCCATCAGTTGAAGCGTTAACAGACCGACAGACAGAGTTACTTTCGCATTTATAATATTAGTATAGATTTGTTTGTTTTATAAATATGTATGTAAAAATCAATATGACTCAATTCCCTTTATTTAATAGTATTCGCAAACGTGGAAAAATCGGGCCTTGGTATTTTAAAACCGCTTTACTTGGGAAAAGTGTGTTTGGAATGTCCCATAAAATATACAACAAAATACCAAATGGAATTTCACAAATAGATGATGTAAGCATGTTCAAAAAACAACTTTTTGATTATCTTGTTAATAAGGCTTATTATTCACTAAATGAATTCTTCGACGACCATTATTGATTAAAAAGATGTGTGTATTTATTGCATGCTGCTGGATAGTTTTTAAGAATATTTTGTATGCCTGAGGGCTAAGCATAAGGATTCTATAGCATTGTACTGTAACACCTTTAACACCTATGTCTTGACAAAATAAATAAATTGATTGATTGATTGATTGATTGATTGATAAATTATCAACCTTAAAAGCCGACACGGCTCCTACTCATAAATAAAGTACAAATTATCGAGAAGTTCCATCGACACGGCAAGCCCGACTCGCATTAGCCGGTAATATCAGGCCATCAGGCGCCACCACTCGCGGAACTCGGTGAATAAACACGTCAAACTGGCACGTCACCGGCGTGACCACTGTTGACACGTGAAGGAGCTTCCGGTTCAGCAAAAATGTTTTCTTAAAATAAATATACGTTTTTTTTGACGTGATAACGTCTTATAAATTATAAATTGATGAACGCCGGCTGCGGCCACGAAAAAAACATGACGCTATAGTAGTAGCGTTACGTGACGATATCCATATTAATATTATAAATGCGAAAGTAACTCTGTCTGTCTGTCTGTCTGTTACCTCTTCACGCTTCAATCGCTGGACCGATTTGGATGAAATTTTGTATGGAGATAGTTGGAGTCCCGGGAAAGGACAGGCTACTTTATATCTCGGAAAAACGCATAGTTCCCGCAGGATCGCTATAGCCGAATTCCACGCGGGCAGAAGCTAGTCACGTATAAAATTATCGTCCGTAAACCGACTTAACAGAAAACCATTTTTTTTTAAATAAGGTTTAATAGAACAAGTGTCCTGTAATGTTGCTGTTTCTCGTGTACTTAGAGCTAGTATTTAGGTTTTAATCTATCTAACAATGGCTCGACAACACACCATACACGCGACCATCACCGCCGGCAGCCGGAGGAGAACTGTCTCCACGACCGTCCCACTCAGCCTGTCGTGACGTATGCGCGGCGCACGAGACAAAGATGGCAATAGTCAATACACTACATGTCCTAACTTCAGAAAATGCTAAATGACTAATATTATAAATGGGAACGTAAATCTGCCTGTCTGTCTGTTACTTCTTCACGCTTCAACCAATGGACCGTGGCTGGACCGATGTGGATGAAATTTGGTATGGAGATCGTTGGAGTCCCGGTAAAGGACATAGGCTACTTTTTATCTCGGAAAAACGCATAGTACCCGCGAGAACGCGATAACGAATTCCACGCGAACTAAAGGTAACAGTTCGACCCACGCAGCACGTGGTGTCGAGCGGCACGTGCTGCGTGGGTCGAACTGTTACCTTAAGTCGCGGCCAAAAGTTTATACAAATACAATACAATACAAATTGCTTATTGAAACAGTGAAATACATGTGAATATTACAAAGGGAACACTTAAATCTGACATGCATGACACTGTAAAAGATATGATACACAGTTTTATAATAGGAATGACGACAGGGTGAAGAAATCGAAATTCTAATTAGTCCGTCAGTCAGGTAATAAAAAAATATTAGATACGTATTTTTTGTTTTATCAAATTAACAAAGAATGACTAAGTTAAAACTCATTAAAGTTGGAGAGTGGGGGCTAACTACGTCACCGTTAGGCATAAATCGTACCTAACCGTAACGTCACGCGACATTTCAACTCAATATATCTCCGTATAAGTTTGATTACGTGAAAAAAGAAAAAATACGTGTCCAATACTTTTCAATAATCTTCCTGATAGACTGAGGAAAAAAAAGTTGTCGTCATCCCTATTACCTGTGTCATCTACACTAGGCGTGGCCTGTTTTGTAGAATGACACTCTTACGCTTACCACAATAGAGAAGAACAGTGATCGTTAAAGATTAATAAAGGAGCAGGAAAAGGTGTTAACAAGGAATTACAATAAAGACGGATAAAAATTTTGTGTGTACATTTGTGTGTGTGTGTGTGTGTGTGTGAGGGAGTTTATGGTAGAATTAAGTCGCTAATAGGCTTTCCGTATCTCTATAGTCCAGAGCGCTAAGCCATTCATATATTTTATTTTTGGTTACACCGAAAATTCAAAGTTTATATCCCTCTACAGAAAATTGAGCTAAGTAATTTTGACTTTACCATAGGATAGGTTGCCAAATTGATATTCAATAACAAGTTGCAGAATATTTCAGTCGAACAAGAATACCTTTTTCCAAAGGTATTTTTTTTCATAATTTCACATCCTACCCAACGCCACTATTTAAAGAACTAAAGCATAATAATGTAAGATCAAACGCTCTAATTTTGGGTTATTCAAGTTCGTAACGGTGTCAAAGGATAGCACACTATAAAAGTAGCGTAAATAAATATTCGACTTCGACTCTTTAGTTTATGACTTAGTCTTTGAAATATATTTTACAGGAGTATTTAGAAGTCCATTGCATGCTATCCATATACTAATGTTATAAATGTGAAAGTGTGTTTGTTTGGTTTTTTGTCCTTCGTGAACGAAGGACAAACAACCACGTCGCCACGTCGGGACAGATTTGGATGGAATTTGGTATGGAGATAGTTTGAGTCCCGGGAAAGGACGTAGGCTACTTTTTATCGAAGTCGCGGTTTATGGTGAAATAACTCGATCATGGTTTATGGTCGAGACGTTAGAGTTTTGATCCCGATATTTCCACGAGAACGAGTTTTCCACGGTTCATACCAGTTTTTCAATACTGCTATAACTATTACCGTCTATATGTATAGTATATCATCGGGAACGCGCAAATTCTATGACTACGCGGGACGAAGTCGCGGGCATCGGCTAGTTTTAAATAACAGAAAATAATCAACGAAGGGCCCTCTCCAGGCGAGTTTAACTCGCTCTCTCCTTTTTGTTACTGGTAAATATATCTAGTGTTTTTTTTTTTATCAGATCCCCGTTATTTTCAATCTTAACTCTATCAGTATTTAGATATTATGAAATCGATTAAAAGCTCTACGTATGTACAGTCATTAACTATTAGCGGATAGACTGTTAAAAGTTTGAAACAAGCGGCCCTCAAATATCTAATCTTTTACAACTAAACCAAACTATTTTCAAGAAGTAACCGCTCACTGGCCGTTCGCTAATTAGACTTTTCAAAAGTGCCCACACAGTTCCATTTGGCAGACTAGTCAAAATCACCGTCAAGCTCCGCAGAGAAACAAAAAATGCAAATCTAAAGTTCTGAACCCATCCATTACACAACACATATATTCACGGTGAGTCCAGTTATTATCGGTTTTAGTAGCAAGGAATTTGACCTAGGCCAACAGTTAGGGTTGTTGATGTTTCGTTACGTACAGGTAGGTAGACAACTTAGAATGCGCGTGGATTAAGCAATAATAGACTGCGACAACGGATTGAGTGCTTCGCGGCGCGCCTTCTAAGTTGTGTCGTGCTTTAGGTGCATTTTCAGAGCAGCACAAACTGGAAGTTGACATGAGGCTTTAGCCGCCATGGCCCACGCGGGACCAGCCCTGCTGACGACCCTCACTGAACTGAGCCCAGTCCGCGGATGCCCTAATAAGGAAGCCTACATAGCCTGCCTAACTACCTGCAAGTGAATCGGTGAGTTCTGCATTCTTTGACAGCTTTTGATAGAATTAATGACAGTAAGATTTTTACGTATGTAAGAGTATCTTACAAACAGATTTTTTTTAAGTCATAAAGAAGTTCTTGATCCACTTATGACTTGTAAATCAGTCGGTATCCACTAATAAATGCGAAAGTAATTTTGTCTGTATGTCTGTCGGTTACCTCTTCATGCTGTAACCGCT
Organism: Aethes cnicana; assembly: GCA_963971205.1. NCBI lineage: Eukaryota > Metazoa > Arthropoda > Insecta > Lepidoptera > Tortricidae > Aethes > Aethes cnicana. The sequence continues at coordinate 8,713,640 of OZ020297.1, forward strand.
GGACCGATTGAGATGGAATTTGGCATGGGGATAGTTGGGGAAAGGACATAAGCTGCTTTTTATCCAGAAACGCATAGATCCCGCCTGAACGCGATAACCGAATTCCAACCGGGCGAAGTCTTGGGTAGGAGCTGCTCATCGTGTCAACCAAAAGATGTCCACTGACGTCATCAGTTTTAAAGGCATTTTAAGGAGGTTCTTATAAAAAAATCTGACTGATCGTTTCGTCCACAGTCTCGTCTGCCAACCCACACCCTTCCTTCGGAAATTGACGTCGTAATAGACTGCGGGAATCCAGGCGCCATGTCCGGCCAGTTGTGCATGTCAGTATACACATTAGATTATCCATTAGGTATCCAACCAACCAACCATCACAGCCTATTTAAGTCCCACTGCTTTGCACAGGCCTCCAGTCATCACAAAAGGGTTTGTCCCCACGCGGACCCAGTGCGGATTGGGGACTTATGCACACACATCCTTGAACTACTTCACAGATGCCTGCAGGTTTCCTCACGATGTTTCCCTTCACCGAAAAGCGCTGTGGTAAATTCATATTGAATCCATTAGGTATGTCATTTACTCGCCGGTCTCGAATAGCCTCCGTGTACGGCAGCTCTCCAACAAGGCTTGGGGGGGGTGCCCATCAGCCGACGTCTTTCGAAATAATTTGATGATGATGAGACCAAGCATCATTAGTCACCAATCTAAACTTATTCATTGACAACGTGACATATAACTGCCTTATTCGAGTCCATAGGTACATAGGAATATAGGATTTCCCAAATAAGGATTGGCAGTCTCCCAATTTTTGCGGGCGAGCAAATTACTCTTTAAACACAATTCCAAGAATCTCAATTTATCCCATCCGTGCGTCTTGCGCATACATGTTCACGATTGGACTGCGCCGGGGCAGCTATTTCACTTTACGCGCCGAACGACGTTTGTACTTTGGGATATAGTTCTAGTGACAGTGACTCACTTAGCAGTCACTTTTGACGTCTCGAATAACTGCGAAGCTATAGAGAGATCATTTTTCCATTCCCTGTAGAATCACTACGTGGACTCCATGGTCTAAGAAAACAAGGTCTGCCGATCCGGGTGACGTGTCACCCTTACTTCAAAGTCGAGTTGCCACTTTATTGCAATAAAGCAAAAATGAAGGCAATGTTTGCTGCCGTTATAATGCAAAATAAATTATTTGCGCATTACAATTGCCATTTACTTGTTTAAGCACACAAAATGGGACAAGTTAAAAACAAATTAACGTAATAATTTAATGAAACACTCATAGGATACATGAGGATCGGAGATTATTTAATATACCACTTGCAACACACAAGCAGTGCGAATGACGTAAGGGTGACACCCACACTACTACAGAATACCGGACTGTCATACCTGGCGAAGTATATTATTGTATCATGATGGACTCGAATAAATGTCCAGATGTGACTTGGTTGTTTCTCGCAGCTCTTCGTAATGGATCTGGTGTACTGGAGACGCTTGTACCCGTTACTGGCGTTGACGTTAGTGATCCTCGGCTGCTGCTGCTGCCCCAGGAAGGTCGCCTGCTTGGGATCGAGGCGCGCCCCGTGCCGCGGTGCACCTGTTCCCTTCCCACACTGATCTCTACTACTACTCTACTGTTTTAAGGTTTATATTTTCATAGCAAAGACAAAATGTAGTTAGTGGACGGTATACACGTTCTTTTTAATTTAATTATGCTGTTACTGTATTGCCACCAATTTACGCATTTCGACTGATACTTGCATGGACTACACGAAGATTTCTTTTTTCTCCTTTAACACTCCCTCCGTACAGCAGTGATTCTGTTGCGGGTTGACATAACATGGCGTGCATTATTTCTGCTCGTTGAAAAATAAGATGACTTATAAATATAGTTTGCGAACAGGCTGCGAATCCACCGGATCCGTGGAAGTTAGTGGAGGCTTTTAGGTACCTACCTTTTGAAATGGGCACATGCCTCGCTCATCTCATCCTATACGAGCCCTGGGTCGAGTGCTGTAAAGACTAGGACTTATAACGAAATATTAATTAAATGATTTGATTCATTGTAACGGTTGTTGCAGCCTTAATGATGGCGCTGATCGATTGGCGACACTTGAAGCCGTTGTTCCTGTTGCTGATGATTGTGCTTATAGAGTGCTGCCACGGGCGGGTTTGTTGCCGGAAGAAGATTGCGTGCGTGGGGCGCGCGCCCTGCCGCCGCGGGCCCACCTGGGGGCACCCGCACGTCAGATAACACCCCGGGGTCAGTGACACAAGGACAGACAAAACCACTTTTGATTCAGTTAGTATCTGTCTTTGTCCACTGACGCTGACTATAATCCTCAAAATCCAACCTACTCAAACCTAACCTTTTTCTAAAGCTTTATCGTTAGCTGCATGTATTCCGCGTAAATAAAAACCTGTAAATTACAACAGCCTTTTGATTTTCACGTAGCTTTGTACGAGAAGAATTGGTTTGGGTCAAATTCCACCTCAGTAGTGTTTGGTTTTCGTTAGCTAGTTGTACTTAGCAATAGTTCAGCCCGCTGGCGGTGGAAAGACTCAAATCAGTTCTTTCTCGTTGCAGGAATAGCGCAGAGGCGCGTACATTATGGCGGCTCTCTGATAATAAGGCATTACCGCAGCAGCGCGGGTGTTCTTAGGTGAGCTTCGCACTTTGTTGTTTTAGAACATACTTAGATCCTGCAGAGTACAATTAGCTGACCTCCTCCTGCAATTGATTCTGGGCTTTTTCCCATACAGGAAGTTTCAACCGCATGTGGTAATCTCAACAGCACTTGACGTCTACAACACGTCACCGTTATTCCCGCAGCAATGAACATTTATCTGTTCTCTTCACAGCCTGCCATGCCACGCTCACCCCGTTATTTTGTCAGCATTCTTTCAATGCACAACTTCGCCGATACGGCATCTCAAAGATCTATTCTAGTCTCTGATTCCATGGTGCAGTCCACAAGTGACTGGCTCAGATAGGTAAAGCCACCTGCCACTTGGTTGCTTTACTAGCCAGGTCATGAACTGCATGAGCAGAGTCAGAGCTGAGCGAAGCGGGGATGCGTAGCGAATATGTGAAATGTGGACAGATGAAAGGTGAATGAGGTTGTGCAGGACATGATAACGCACGTTCCTCGCCCCCATGCGATTGCATTTCTCACTCGTATTGTTTGCCGAACCCACCACCATATACATAACCCGCGATCCGGCGAACGCACAGTAGTACAGGCTATGCTACTTTTTTTGTTTTATTCCTCTATGATTATATGTTACTAGAGAAACATTTACCATAACATGGCCCGCCCTTCCAAAAATCAAAACGCTTCAATGAATTTGTGAAATTATAAAGCACCACCAAGACAGCCGTTAAACAGCACTAACAACTCCTACGACAGACTCCTATCGTAAGGATGTGACTATTAAATACGTAGAGATAATACTTCAATGTATTTGGAAAGTATTTTAAAAGCACCACCTACACTCAACGCATGTGAGTGTGGTAAGACAGCCTTTTAACATGCGTTAAGAGTGTTGTTAGGTAGTGCTTTTTAAGTACTTTTTAAATACATTATAGCGTTTTGAATTGTGGAGGGGCGGGACTTCCTATAGTATCATCTCTACCTGTCTACATTGAACAATGATTTGGAGGAGCGAGCCAGTTTATCGTAGTTTTTCTTCTACTTTGGCTCCGTCATCTTATTCTCGCCGGACGGTGATAACAGTGGTGGACAGCGTGTTGTGTTTAGTGCTCGTCCATCCTCGAAGCAAAGTTGAATGATTAACTATTTATTCCGAAACGGTAATACTGCGATATTGAGACGTTGAATATTCAACTTTGTTTCAGAGGATGTGGGGCTGGGTTCTGTGGCTTGTGGTCCACCTCTTGGCGGCGGTTAGCGCTTGTACCAGGAAGAAGTACGTGGTCTGCGGACCGCAAGCGCCTTGCGAACTACAGCCTTGGGAGATACCGACCGGCGCAGCACCGAGAGGACCGGCGCCTTGCGCTACACCGAGACTACGGTCGCCGCAACCGCCTTGCCAAAAATAGAGATTAGCAGGGACTAAAACCGAAAAAACCGGCAGCACTTCGACCAAGGTCCGTTGCCAAGGATGAATCAACGGTTACTCTACTTCCTCGAAACCACACGGCGGACACGGCCTATAAAAGCACGACTTCAAACACAATTCGAATGAAGTGTCAATGTTTGTGTGCGAGGACATCTGTACACTTGTAAATGTGTGTGTACGCCGGCCAACAATTCACTCACCATCCTCGGATGAAACAAATGTCGGTAAGGCGAGTTGGGCGCGAGTTGCGCGCCGGCCAGATTATGGCGGGTGATACCGTGGTCCGCACGTAAACGCACAGTTCCCGCGGGAACGCGATAAACGAATCCCACGCGGGCGAAGTCGTGGACAGAAGTAGTTTGCATTTGCAAACTACTTCTTAAACAAAATATTGAACGTGTTTTGTATATAAGTATCTTGTGTTGTGGTAAGCCGTGGTGGTCTAGTGGTTCGACCTACCGTCTCTCATGCAGAGGGTCGGAGGTTCGATTCCGGCTCGCACCTCGAAGTTTACTTATGTGCGAAATTCAATTTGAATTTACCACTGAGGTTTTCGGTGAAGGGAAACACTCTCAATCCGCACTGGGCCCGCGTGGGGACTATAACCCAAACCCTCGCGTGATGAGAGGAGGCCTGTGCCCAGCAGTGGGACGCAAATAGGCTGTAGTAGTAGTATGTATCTTGGCCCACGCATAGAAATGCGGAGAACCGAAATTATTGATCGGATTTTGTTAATTGTTTATTTTTTACACTCATTTCAACTAAGTAAGTATGGAAACAATACAAACTTAAAATAGGTCCAGTAGTTTTTAAGGTCCCAACAAGTTAAGGTTGTGATAGTAAATAAAGATTCTGATTCTGATTTTTAATCTTAAGATAATGCGCGCTTGGTTCCAGTTATATCATGGACACTGTTGTCGTGCAAGAGCTGATCGTGCTGGTGGTGACGCTGGTTCTCTCGTACCTGGAGTCGGTGATGGGCTGATGGGCGCTACCACACCACGAGCAACCAGCATACTGCGCCCGACGCTGTAGCCCAGGTGAGACTGCCACATCAACAACGAGAGCTGCTGGTCACACCAGGAGTCGGTGATTGGCTGATGGGCACCACCACACCACGAGCAGCCAGCACAGACTGCGCCTAACGCTGTAGCCCAGGTGAGACTGCCACATCAACAACGAGAGCTGCTGGTGACACCTGGAGTCGATGAGGGCTGGCCCCACCACACCACGAGCAGCCAGCACAGACGGCGTCTGACGCTGTAGTCCAAGTGATACTGCCACATCAAGAAAGTTGTCAGACGAGAAAATGACGTTTCTGGCGGAATGGCAGCTCGGCGGCCATTATTTAAAGATTATGTAAGTCTCATGTCTGTCAAGTTCCTTGATACAATCCTGTGAGTTCATTGTGAATTTTACTTGGTATGCGATCCCCAAAACGACCAATGCATTTCCTGTACGATATGAACCTTTTTTGCAACACTTGTCTTCAAAGTGGTCAGTGACAGTCCAAACATGCTTCAAACTGACCATTTTGATGAGAAGTGGCGCATTGTTCGTACAGAAAAAGTACCGGGTCTTGGGGTTCCCAAACCAAGTGGTATTTACAATGAGCCCGCAGATGAGGTCGATTCCAGTCATGGACACAGCATACCTACACCATATGTGCGGCGCAGGACACACCCTCAGTGCCCAAGAAGACGCAGTAGATCAGATCAGCCTGTCTGCTTATAGCGTTTGTTGGCAAATGAGCGCTCAGGCCACCGGATGGTAAGGGGTCACTGTAGCCCATGGACATAGATAATCATTACATTGCGCATTACCAACCCTGATTGAATACCTTTGGTATTTTCACTGACTAAAACCCCCTTCTTACCGGAATATATTCCCGAATACCAAGTGCTTTTTAATAACTTTTTTAAAACATGAATAAATATTTAAAAAGTTACACGTCGCGTCCGCGGCAGAATATGAGTGTTAAAAATTTTGTAACACCTGTTATTGTATGAAAGCTTAAATTATATGTAAATAAACTTACTTTACTACTACTTCTAAACCAAGTATAGGTCATAAGATATTCGCCGTCCCCGTCGTTCGGCTGAAATTCTGGATGCCCTCATCCAAACTAAATCTATGAGAAAATCCTATTTTCCCAGATGGCAGGCGTGAACGTGTTTGTGATGCTGTTCGTGCACATAGCGGCGTGCGTGTACGAGTTGACTCGGCCACGGCGGGCCCTGCTGCGCTGCTGCCTCTGCGGACTGCCGCGGAACCCGAAAGAGGTCAGTTTGTACATTAGGAAACACTGGCGACTCCATGGAAGACGAGCTGCCGGTAGGCCTCCAACAAGATTGAGCGATGACCTGGTGAAGGTCGCGGGAAGTTGGTGAATTCGAGTGGCACAGGACTGGTTGGAGTGACGAGCCTTGGAGGAGGCCATGGAAGTAATATTTTAATAACTGAAACTATCATTTAGACCAAAATTTGCGCAAGGATTCTCAGATGGTATCTGCGCAACTGAGATACATTCATGCAATTGATAGAGCGACGATCGAGTTTGTTTAAATCCGGTCTAAGTAGCGAGCCCATGTTCCGGTTCAGCAGTTGATGTCTTTCGGCTGAAATGAATGATGATGACACAGCGATTAGAAGTCAAACCGTTAGGAGTGCAGTCACCACCTGCACTCCTGACGGCTTGACGCTCGAGTATCCGACCAGCAGAAGAGCCAAATTTTCCTAATCCATTGCTCTAGTGACGACCGCTACAGAGCAGAGTCTAACTAAGTACGAGTGTAAAATTCAAAAAAATTCAAAATTCAATCATCTACACATCATGAACATGACACAAGATTTTAATCAGCTTGATCAGGTCTTGCTTGCTACTTAAATGATAGGTAATTCCTGGCTTTTCTACGCCATAATAAAGTCTTTAAGCGAGGTTTAAAGTCTACAATACTTATGTATTATTATTATTATTCGAATGATAGGCGAGCAGCAATCTGGTGCTGGTATGCCTATATCACAATGTTCAGTATAGTCCTTTTTTTTTAAATATAGTTTTAAATAAATGTTCACTGTATTTATTCACTTTGAGTCATATGCACATATTTCACTATCTTTTTGCACTAAATAGATAAGTAAACGGTTTTTTCTTATTACGTGCGCATAAGCAAGCTGTATTAGTTATTAATTTTAATTGAATTTGATGTATTATTATATTTATTTGATGTGTTATTTTGTATTCTTTTATTGTATTTTAATTGTAAAAATATGGATCTTGGTTATTCGAAATAAAAAAAATATTATTATTATATATTATTATAGCCATATTTAACAAATCATTGCTTAGGCATTGCATGTTTTGTTTTTCAGAAAAATCCAGTGCTGGACATGGTAAAACCTCGAAATTACTTCGTTATTAAAGATTCTTCGTGTAACTAAACATCGACATTAACAAGGTAACTTTTTAAATATTTATTTATGAAATTTCAATTTTATCCCGTGGGAATATTGTGTTATGATGAAAGTAAATACTCTCTATGTTGAACGATACTGTTACGATCTACTTAATTATATCAAAATTATGTGTACCTAGTGATAATCCGTAAAAAGTAAATATGAATATGAATAATCCCACCACGTATTTATAACCATACATACATAGTTGCGCCATGCTGTCCATCCGTCCGCCTTTCCGTAGCTTACCTCAAAGACAGTTGTAGAAAGCGATACTTCATTTCGTTTCTTATAATTCCAGTGAGCATGCGCTTGCGCAATTCATTGACGCTCCTACTCCTTGTCACCTTGCTGCTCCTGTTGGACTCGGGGCAGGCTTGCAATAGCCAGGCCAGGGAGAAGCAGAGGGCCGCGCGCCGGCGCAAGTATACGCCGTTCCCGCCTCCCGTGCGCTCCATGCCACGCATCACTGATCGTCCTCTAGTCATCAAACAGGTAAAAAATGTCTGATGATGGAGCTACGGCTCTATTCGAAACGTTGCATAGGGAAAGGGAACTTGAATACTACTACTACTACTACAGCCTCTTTGCGTCCCACTGCTGAGCACTTCTTTCTATCTTTGAATTACTTCGCAGATGCGTGCAGGTTTCCTCATAATGTTTTCCTTCATTGGTGAATTTAAATTGAATTTCGTACATAAGTAAACTTAGAGGTGCGAGCCGGAGTCGAACCCCCGACCCTCTGCATGAGAGGCGGTAGGTCGAACCACTAGACCAACACGGCCTACCGTCCGTTTTACCTACCTACCGTCAAAGCAAAACCGGAATGAGACCCCTGGACTCGGGCCCGGACTTAAAGCCCCCCCCCCCCCTCTTCTTATCAGCCAACCAGGCCAATCGCAAGCAAGGCAGGCTTTCGACCTTGTGTACGGACGCCGCCACTGTGGCTCCTAGTTGACCGGGGCCCCTAGGCCCGGTTCAAAATTTTCTAGAATTTTAATGGAAAGTCTGTTTGATCTGCTTGTGAGGTTATCGTAAAGTTGAAGATAGAGATTTTTTTATTTTTTTATTTCGCAGGGATAGGATAGCCACAATGATTTTTATACTTAGGGATAGGCCTATTCGAACATTCAGTCGCCATTTTCTTCATACAACGGAATACAGCGCCGTCCGATGATCAACCACATGAACTACGAGAACGTTTTGCGCGCTGTACCTAACCTCGTAGTGACGTAACGAGAGGTGTTGCTGGCTTTTTTATGTCTATGGATAGCCGGGATACGATAGACCGCGGGTTACCGACACCTGCTCTACATTACATAAGAAAGTACGAAATGTATTTTAATTTTAAGTAAGTAAGTAACACTTAGGTACGCTGCGTTCCAAAACGGGAATTGCTGATGTGGATGTTAAAACGACTGGGGCTCATGACTACAGATTCCCAATCCTACAGATTCTCTAATCTACGGATTCCCAATTTAACAGATAACCAATTACACAGGTTCCCAATTTAACAGATAACCAATTACACAGGTTCCCAATTCTACATATTCTTTATTCCACAGTTTCTTATCTGACTACTATTTTACCGGTAAGGGTCCACTCAGTCCGTTAGGTGTGAATGTAGGTTAGGTTCGTTAGTTATCTATATACGCCCGAAGGGCAAACTACCTCGAAATAGGGGCCCCGCGTAGCGGGGACCCGTCGACCCAGTTACATTCCTTGTATTATTTTGTAGAATACCAATTATGTAGAATTGGGAATCTGTGGAATTGTGAATATGCAGAATCAATATTCTGTAAAATTTAAATTATGTAGAATTGGGAATCTGTACACTTGGGAATGTGTAGAAATAGAAATCTGTAGACATGGTATTCTGTAAAAGAAATCTGTAGAACTGGGAACAATTCGTTAAAACTGCCAAGCTCAAATGGGACTGGGCTGGCCACGTCTGGCGGATGCATCCGGAACGGTGGGCCAAAAAAGCCACAGAGTGGGTTCCACGAGATGGCTGCCGGAGAAGAGGCAGACCCAAAAGGAGATGGCGGGACAACTTGGACGCATTTGACCCAGATTGGTGGGAGCTTGCACAGAATAGAGGAGAGTGGCGAAAAAGAGGGGAGGCCTTTGCCCAGCAGTGGGACACTTCATAGGCTATAATAATAATTGCAGGATTGTCAGGAAAGTCCTGTCTATGGATTCATCGTCAGCTTTCGTGCTTGGCTAAGGCCCGCACGAAAGTGTAGAACTGACCCCTCTTTTAGGGAGAAACAAAAAGTTAAAAAGCATAATAATAATAATAAAAGTAACACTTTATTGTACAGAATAAAAACACACACACACAAATACAATTTTCGATACAGAGAAGAGACACATGTACAAAGGCGAGCTTATCTTAATTTCTTCCAGCTAACATTTTATATTTTTGTTTTGCAGCAGTATAGATACGAGTGCTTGAACCGAAGAGTGGACTGCGGTGAGGATTGTAACTGCGCTACACGCAACTCTCGCTGGAACTACCCCCCACGACGGTACGGACTCTACGTACCTACTACTACTACTACAGCCTATTTGCGTCCCACTGCTGGGCACAGGCCTCCTCTCACCACGAGAGGGTTTGGGCTATTAGCCCAGCGCGGACTGGGGACTTCACACGCATCTTTGAATTACTTCGCAGATGTGACCGAAAAGCTCAGAGCTGGAATCGAAATCGAACCCCCGACCCTCTGCATGAGAGGCGGTAGGTCGAACCACTAGGCCACGGCTTACGTACCTACTTAATGGAAAATATAAAATTACTTATTAGGTAAATATGTGGAGGAAGCGAGACAGGGTATGCTTGGATAGCAACAGCAGCTCAATTACGTTTGCCAATTAGTTTCCCCAGTCCAAACTAATTGCGCTGGAATCCGGTGAATTAATTGCGCTTTTTGTGGTGATTGACTTTGTCAATTGATTTCAACCCGATTGACATTTTTTCTACACGAAATTTAACCTTATTTGGGAAGCAGTGTGGTTCAATCTCGTATAATGATTAATTGAACGACTGAACGATATTTTCTGATATTTGGGTCTTTCAAACCAATTACCAACTGTCAAATGGGTCAGTTCGAAATTGGTTTGATGAAATGTCAAATGAAAGGCCGGAATAACAGAGTATATATGAGAGAATATCACATGAATATCATCGCCATTTTAACTAACTACTTTTGTAACTTTAGGTCGTAAGTTTAGTTTTTTAAGATCTTAATGCTACGCCCTAATAGGGTCCATGCAAAGCGACCACCTAAACAATGTCCCATGTTAACATGTAAATCATAAACCATGGAAGCAATAAAGAAATATTATATGAATAACGGCAAACCAATTGCAATGGGGACTATCGTTTCTTTGCTCACCAGTTGGCGCCACTGTTGACTAAGGTCCAGAGGTACCTATAGCTGTCAAAGGCGACTTTATAAGATCGGCGCCGAAACAAAGTTTTAAATCTTGAATCTCATTAAGTTTATTAATTATAAATAACTATCATCATATCGAGTGGCTATGCCACAATTTTGTGCAGTTCCGTTTTGTTCGGATTTATTTTATTTTATTTGAAAGCGTTCACATTCGTCGCCAAATAATCCTTATTTGCGATAATTTCACGAAGGAGATCACTTTTCAACAGGTAAATTAAAGAAATTATAATTTATGTCACGAAGCCCACCAAAACCAGTGAAAAGTGAATGTTATTGGACCTCACGCGACACTAGCGCCTCTAGTGGCAAATTCACACGCGATAGCCCCCATTAATCAAGTATCAACGCCGATTGCAAAGTAGTTGAGTCAAACGTAATTGAGGCCCAGGTGGCGTACTATGGTCTCTGCCTACACCAACGGCAAACAGGCGTGGATGTCCATTTCTAGGGCTCTTACGTCCATACCACATCTACATACGTCCAGCGTGCAAGCGTGGAGAGGTAACAAACAGAGTTACTATCGCTTTATTATTTACTAGCTTCTGCCCGCGACTTCGCACTCGTGTAATTCGCTAATCGCGTTCCCGCGGGAACCATGCCTTTTTCCGGGACAAAAGGTAGCCTATGTCCATTTCCCAGGATTCTATGTCCATACCAAATTTCATCTACCTACATTATATCCAATGGTAACGCTAACGTTAAGAGGTAACTGACAGAGCTACTATCGTATTTAAAATTTTAGTATGGATAACCACATCTACTTGAATAAATGTTTTTTTATCTTTATCATCATATGTATTTATCTATAGAAGTATTTATATCGTTGTCTAGCGCCCATAAGTCCCATAACACAAAGCGTAGTTTGGGGCTAGGTCAATATGTGTGATATGTCCCAGGATATTATTATTATTCCCTTTTGTTTACATAATTTAGGTTTTTACAATATATGGATATAAAAAGTAAAATACAAATAATAATACAAAATGAAAACACATTATAAAAACCTAACCCAGAATGCTTTATAATCCATATCCATACTTCCATACTTACTAATATTATAAATGCGAAAGTAACTCTGTCTGTCTGTCTGTCTGTTACCTCTTCACGCTTCAACCGCTGGACCGATTTGGATGAAATTTGGTATGGAGATAGTTGGACATAGGCTACTTTTTATCCCGGAAAAACGCATAGTTCCCGTGGGAACGCGATAACCGAATTCCACGCGGGCGAAGTCGCGGGCAGAAGCTAGTCCATATTATAAATGCGAAACTAACTCTGTATGTCTGTCTGTTACCTCTTCACGCTTCTACCACAGGACCAATTTAGATGACATTTGGTATGGAGATAGTTGGAGTCCCGGAAAAGGACATAGGCTGTATTCTGTATTGTATACCGGAAAAGCGCATAGTTCCCGCGGGAACGCGATAACCGAATTCCACGCGGGCGAAGTCGCGGGCAGAAGCTAGTATAATATAATACTTAATAAGCCTTATATTATTATTATTACATTGCGACGGTTGGTTCATGGTGTTACTTCTATCGTGTAATTAAACGTTTCCGTTTCCAGCTAACCCATAGCAGCCATGCCTCTGGGCAGGCTTCTATTGATCCTGCCCCAAGCGGCGGGCAAGCCTCAACTACTGCCCACCGCGCACATACATAAAGGACCCGTCAACGACGCTCTCTACCCTAAACCTGTAGGTATAACCTCTTGTACAGATATTTACCACTTGACAGCCTATTGCGTCCCAGTGCTGGGCACAGGCCTCCTCTCATCACGGGAGGGTTTGGGCTACAGTCCCCACGCGAGCCCAGTGCGGATTGGGAACGACACACACATGCTTGAATTACTTCGCAGATGCGTGCAGGTTTCCTCGCGATATTTTCCTTCACAGAAAAGCTCAATGATATATTCAAATGAATTTCGCACATGTGCTCGATTGCCTATCATACTAAATTTAAAAAAAGTTAACTAGGATTTGATCCACCGCATGAGAGAGGCGGCAGGTTATCAAACCACTATGCTACCACGGCTTTCTTTCACATCGGCTATGGTACAGACCTTAACAATTTTCTGAAAATTGTGAAAGTAGAGCGGGCAATAGACAGACAGACGATATAAGCAACAAGGTGATACGATTTAAATAAGGTTTATTTTTTAACTTTCAGAGAAAATTCACAATATTTGGAATCACCGGATACCGGAAATTGGAATTGAATTATCCTTTCAGAACTAAAATAATTAGTTGATTCTGTCTGTACCAAATGTTGTGAAAAATAAAGACCGATTCAAAAAAAAAGTTTATTTATTTCACAATATAATTGCATACAATTTCAATATTACATAATAAACTCTTAATTTCAGCTCCAGGTTGATGAAGAAAGGACCTGAAAGGTCATCCAGTCTCAATTTGAATAAACACGACAGTACATATCGATTCAGGAAAAAACTAGCACGAATGGATCCAATGAGTGAATGATAATATGTGTGCGTCACAAAATGGTTACATTACAGGTTGAATCAATAAGTAACAACCGTGTTTTTATCAATCCCGTCATATAACCGAATTTAGAGAACAAGCGCCTCCTGTATGGAGTGTGGAATGTGTCTTGGTAAGGAGCGCAATCTCATATGGCGAAACAGTAGAAAACGTGTCCAGCGGATTTGATAAGCAACAGAACACACAGCATCAGCATCTGAAGGCGCTACTGCAGACTATCCGCCTAGGTGGCTTGACTGGAGTGGCGACCGCAGCGCCCCCAACCTACCCGATTTGGTGTCCACTTTTGGAACTATAAAGATTGCGCTCCTTTACTTCAACCCTCCATAGCCTCCTGTATTTTTTTTCTTTTTGTTTTGGGCCTTTGTCATTAAATGACGATGCCAGCCCATTGGGGCCGCTCTAAACTTCTCCTCAGTAGTGTTATTATGGAGGAGAGAGGGAGGTTATTTAGTCAAAAAACTTAAAATCATTTTCCCAACCTCCTGTATAATAATGACACTAACACAGTGACAAGTGACATAACTTTCTTTCATTCTAGTCGTAGAGATCTTCTACTATGTAAAGTCCCGCGCCTTCACGTTTCAAAACGCTTGTTTTTTTATTATTATTTAAAAAGCACCACCAACACTCTCAACGCATAGTTGATGGCTGTCTCAGCACGCACACATGTGTTGAGAGTGTTGGTGGTGCTTTTTATATACATTGAAGCGTTTTGAAATGTGAAGGCGCGGGCCTTCAGATAGTAGAAGATCTCTAACAGCTTTCGAGAATCGATCTGTAGCGTGTGGTCTCACTCAAGTTCACTACTTATACTAATTTACGTCGCTTGACGCTCCGCGCGTCGCGTCGCGGTCTAAAAGAGGCCTATGTTTATGTTACAAACAAGTGGAAGAACGCCCCGTGTAACATATAATCGTGTGAGCTAATACACTTAGTGGCGAGCCTTGGGGGAGGCCTATGTCCAGCAGTGGACGTCTTTCGGCTGAAATGATGATGATGATAATACACTTAGTACTGCTGCTGCGCGGCTGCCGGACGGCTCGCGGTGTTACAGGTCTTACGAAAATTAGTGTGTGGCCCGGGATTTAGTTTCTTCAACAAGGACAACCTGTCGTTCCACGTAAGGCCGGAACCCCACTGCTACGCACAGTCAAGTCACGCCAGATTTACACAACTTTGAATCTTAGCGCGAGGATTGAGCAAAAATATACTCTGCGTCAAGCGCTTAAGTGCTTGGCCGCGCGCCTTCTAACTCGTGTTGTGCTGTTAGATCGATTCCCTCCGACATCCAACCACATTGGTTTGATTGAGCAAAAATAGACTCTGTGCGTCAAGCACTTAAGTGCTTGGCCGCGTGCCTTCTAGCTTGTGCTATAAGAGCGATTCCCTCCGACTTCATCCAACTAAATTAAAACAAGAACAAACAATACCATTTATTTTATTTACACAGAAGTCGTATATAAAACGATTACATTCTCTAATTAATAGTAAACAGAACAGACATGGAATATAATACAAAACCTAGCTACTTCAATATATGGAAATACTATTTGTTTCACAAATGCCTCGTAAGATTCAGTGTACATTTGGCCGATAAAATTTGTGCCTAACGTTAAATAAATATAGTATGTTTGTTATTCATAACATAATTAATTTTAGATCTAACGAAATAAAGTTTTATTTTACTGTATAGACCTTACCATGTACAGTGTGTCTTAGGAGGGTAAACGCAGTTCAATAGATAGTATATTCAATAGCAGTCGAGTTCGTGGATATATACACATTTTTGCACCTTTGCGTTGGGGGTCCAAAAGTGTACACATATTAATGAACTGGGCTATACGGTCGTAGAACCTTATAGAAAGATTCATAACTGTATATAATATAGATACATAACCTTTTATTCGACTGAAATAAGTAACGAGACTTGGTTCATTCAATAAATCCATACAGCCATTACAGTATCATTTATTAGATGTAACTAACTTTGAGCAATGAATTACTTTATTGTGAATATAATTATATGAACCAAATCTCGACTTAAGATATCGTATAATGTCTCAAATACGCGAGATTGTATAAACGGCGGCGTAGAGTTCGTTTTGCTATAACACTAACACTAACCTATGGAAAACTAGTCTTCTCTATATTGACTGTATCGAATTGGAGTTATTAAACTGATATGACGTCATCATATTTATGGTCGGGAAAAGTCTGTTGACCTTAAGTTTTTAAGAAAATATTGTCATATTAGGTGACTTTCTTTATTTCTTTGCGTAAAAAAAAAACCATTTTAGTAAGGTTCGATTAATTTTTTCGAGTAATATGGCCCCATAGCAAATTTACACTTTATCAAGTTCAGCTATGCTACTCTTGTTTGGGGCATCAGCACATCTACTAGAATAAATATAATTTTAAATTAAAAAAAAAACTTTATCCCTATTTGTGTGATTTAATGTAACCGAATCCTCCAAAGTTTCAAAATCCGCAAAACTAAACTTTTCTCAACAAAACTTCTCTAGAAAAAAGTACTACCATCCGATCGTTACAATGGCGCCCGAAAACTTTTTGCCACTAAAACCGATCCAAAGTCCAGTTGTAAACATGAAAACGTCACGCCAGTTAGGCAGCAAAACGACCCGCCGCCCTACAGCTCTCGCTTAGGGTAGGTTGATTCAAGCATAGTTGACGGACTCTTGGTCGTCAAATATGGCCGCTGGGCTGCCATTCCATATAGAAACGTCATTTTGTCCCATGGTAAAATATTTAACGAGCGCTGCTTAGTTAACGGACCCACCCTTAGGGTGGGTTGATCTAAGCATAGTTGACGAACTCTTGGTCGTCAAATATGGCCGCCGGGCTGTCATTCCATATAGAAACGTCATTTTGTCCCATCGTAAAATATTTAACAAGCGCTGCTTAGTCAACGGACACACCCTTAGGGTGGGTTGATCCAAGCATAGTTGACGAACTCTTGGTCGTCAAATATAGCCGCCGGGCTGTCATTCCATATAGAAACGTCATTTTGTCCCATAGTAAAATATTTAACGAGCGCTGCTTAGTCAACGGACCCACCCTTAGGGTGGGATGATTCAAGCATAGTTGACGAACTCTTGGTCGTCAAATATGGCCGCCGGGCTGTCATTCCATATAGAAACGTCATTTTGTCCCATCGTAGAATATTTAACAAGCGCTGCTTAATCAACGGACCCACTCTTAGGGTGGGTTGATTCAAGCATAGTTAACGAACTCATGGTCGTTAAATATGGCTCATTCTATACCATAGTAGAATATTTAACAAGCGCTGCTAAGGTATCGGACGGTTGAAATCAACCCACCCTTAGTAGTAACTGTACAAATGCTATAGCAACGCGCGGATCTCCTTGTGTACGTGGCAGAGGAAGTCGACGTAGGATGCGGAGCCGTCGACGCCGCGGTCCTCCACCAGGAAGTGACGGAGGACGGTCTCAAGCTTGTCGTGCTGTCGCATTATGGTGAGCTGGAACAATAAATAATAAAAATATAATCATATCTTAGGACATTTCACACATATTGCCCTAGCCCCAAACTAAGCGACGCTTGTACTATGGATGCTAGACCACGATATAAATACTTATATAGAGAAATACATACATATATACATGATGGGTCAGAAAATATGGCAAATAATTAACCCACAGTATCGGCTATTGATTCTAAGTATATTGTATAGGTCTTTAATTTTTTTCGAGTTGGTAAAAAAATATATTTTGTATAGGATTCCGGCGTCGCTCACACAACCAATCCCATATACAATTTTTTTTTTACCAACTCAAAAAAAATTAAAGACCTTTACAATATACTTAGAATCGATAGCCGATACTGTGGGTTCATTATTTGCCATATTTTCTGAACCACCGTGTATAAATACTAAACATCCATGACTCGAGTACAAACATTCGTGCTCATCACACAAAGTTTGCCCCGAGCGGGACTCGGACCCGCGACCATCGGAACAGAAGGCAGGGTCACTACCAACAGGACCGATCCGGTCGTCTAATTAAATAAATGCATGTAAATATGTATCTTTTTTATATCAATGGTATAGGCAAACGAGCGCACAGGCTCACCTGATGGTAAGTGGTCACTGCGGCCATGGACACCGAAATCCTTTGATCCCTCATTAAGAAACCATAAGATCTCGAATGCGTTGCCTACCCTGAGGCCTAAGATGGAATGCCTCTGTGCCAGAAATTTCACCGGCTGCCTTAACCCCCTACCGGAACACAACAGTGCGAGCACTAGGGCTTGCATTCCGGAATTCCGGAATTTCGAAATACCGGAATCTCGGAGCTTTTTTCCGATATTACAATTCCGGAATTGAGACCCTCAACATCGGAAATTCCGGAATTGAATAAATATAGTTTTAATTGTACTAGACCTTAATTTAAAGTGATAATTTTTCCTAAATTTACACTAATTAAATTCGGTAAATATATTAGATTTTAATTTAAAATAATTATATTGATTATGATACAAAATAAGCACAGGAAAATTAGTTACGACAGGACTGCCTTCCTTCCACACATATCGTACATTTCTTGGACGGGTGGTAAGGAAACGGAACTTTCCCTTAGTGTAGCCTTTGATTTCCGCACTTGCATTCTAGGTCTGTCAAGTGTTCCCCATAAATATCCTTCGTTATCTCACTTTGTTTGTTCGTTTGACCCAAAATATTCTCCGAGAACCTGGTTTTGCATTCCTGTTTTGATAATCTTGGACTTAGTCCGGCGATGGATATTTCGTTGTACCTATTGGCTCTTTTGCGTCAGATGGAAGAATTCAGTGGGATCTCAATTAAACAACTGGATGAACCAATGATCATTTAGTTGTATGCATCTTGTAAACCACTTCAGTACTTCTGGATTTACTTCTTGGATTATGAATGGACCGGTTTCTTTCCGTTTTGAAAACGATTCAACTGAATTTACTACTCAAGCATGAACTTATTATCTTTAAACATCATACATCATCGAATAATGCTTAAAAAGTGATTTTCAAGTAATCTCTCAAGTGATAATTTAATTGATCGAAACGAAAACATCGGTTCGAAGTAACCTCTACAACGTTATTACGTCAGCGTGTCTCTGTGAGATCTGTGAGCTCAGCACAGGTTCGTAGCACGAAGGAGGTTTGCGTTTTTTGGACTCTTCTATTTTTCAGCATTTCAGGTTTAGAAAAAGCTTGAAATTATCATGTCCTTCCTTACGACCTACAAATCCTTCAATAGTAAAAGAACCTTAAGGGTCGATTGACTAACATTGAAGTAGACCCTGGTTCCATAACGGATATTAATTTCTGTAGTATTTTACCTTGGATTGTCTCGTATTTATCTTTTTCTGGTATGTTCGCAATTTGCTGTACTTATAAATAACATTCTGTCTCAGTTTTTCCACGACGAATATTGTAATTTGTAAGATCTCCTGTCTTCTGTTGTCTGCTAATAGGTATAACTTCTACCTGGAGGAACCACTTTAGCTGGTCTTGCCAAAAAGTAGAATTTTTGATGGCACTAAAATTGTTGATCACTCGAACAAATGTATATTGCATACAAAATAATAATACTTTTGCAATTTTTTAATATGTTTTGAGTGATAGAAGTTAGTGATTCTTATTTTTGAAGTAGGAAAATCAAGTATCTATTAATTACTTAAGTCTGTTGATTGTTAATAATAAAATGTTGATCACCACATCTAGCTTTATTTTGCCCTATATTGATAAAATTACAAAAAAAACGTAATGAGAAAAAGATTTTACCAGTTCCGGAACTAGTTCCGGAATTCCGGAATTGAAGGACAATCTCGAACTCAATTCCGGAATCGAAAAACCGTCCGATATTGCATGCCCTAGCGAGCACTGCTGTGTTCCGGGACTGTGCACTGGGAAAGACGGTGGTACCCCCCGGACGGACCTAGCACCAGGCCCTACCACTAGCAAATCTTGGGACAATTCACACAAATTGACGGATTAATTCGGCTAAGGCCAATTCCCCGAACGACCATTGGCCAAATTCCTTTCTCGTCCATAACCTTTTTGGTTCGGCCATTCCTCAAATGACCACAGCATGTATTTCTCAAATGTGAGGAACCTATTTTTAGGCGGACATCGTAAACATGTTTATATCTATTTCATTGACTTTGATTTGATCAAATCGATCGGAGATAGTAATGTGGGATACTACAGTCAGCAGCAGAAGTAGATAAGCTTTCCAGGTGTTCAAAATGACCTACACACGCCCTTAACGTCTTAAGAATAAGGTCGTGTGTACGTCATTTTGAACAGCTGGACAGCTTATCTACTTCTGCTGCTGACTATACTACTACTACTACTACTACAGCCTATTTGCGTCACACTGCTGGGCAGAGGCCTCCGCTCATCACGAGAGGGTTTGGGCTGTAGTCCCTACGCGGGACCAGTGCGGATAGGGGACTTTACACACATCCTTGAATTAATTAATTTGATTTTGATCTGATTTGAATTCGCAGATGCGTGCAGGTTTCCTCACGATGTTTCCCTTCACCGAAAAGCACAGTGGTTAATTCAAATTGAATTTCGCACATGAGTAAACTTATGTGGGATACGTCTCTCAGCAATTAAGCAGAATGTATTTTTTAGAAAAGTACGAAAATCTGTCAGCTTCAAATTTGGTTAAAATTGTTTAAGCTTAAAAAGTCGAATGAAGAAAAATAATTAAAAATTTACAAAACTGTATTAATTGTAATTAACTTTTCAGCCTTTATAAATACACAAGAAACTCAGCAAATCCAAACATAAAGCCGTTATTGATTCAATCACAAACAATCTTCGATGTCAGTATGAAGTATAAAACAAATAGTTTAAACACCAAAAAAAACCTCAAAAATCAACAACCCATGCAAAGCAAAAAAAAACATGGGAGTAGGAGAGATCTTCTACTATCTAAAGTCCCGCGCCTTCACATTTCAAAACGCTTCAATGTATTTAAAAAGCACCACCAACACTCTCAACACATGTTTGCGTGCTGAGACAGCCATCAACTATGCGTTGAGAGTGTTGGTGGTGCTTTTTAAATAATAATAAAAAAATTGAAGCGTTTTGAAATGTGAAGGCGCGGGACTTTAGATAGTAGAAGATCTCTACCATGTCACGGCTTTTTAGTTTCCGAGTTACATGCTTTTCTGTGGACTGGACAAAAGAACATAGAAAACCGTGGCACAAAAAACCTTGACATGGTACCTATTACTAAATACCTTTAAGAGGGGTTGCTCCGAAAGTTGGCAACGTCGCAAATAGCTGTCAAATATTTCGCGTTTTCATTAATTTCTGAATATTACTGAATGAAAACATGAATTATCGCTCTATGGTTGAATAAAACATTAAGTATGGATTGCAACAATTATCATAGGAACAATCTTTTGAAAACTTTCCATTGCATTTTCCATGCATTTTAATGTAATCTTATCATTTGAATGCCTAAGCAACAAATATAAAACGAGACGCGTCATTCAACCATAGAATGATAACTTCTTTTTTAATTCAGTAATATTGAGAAATTAACAAAAAAGCGAAACATTTGACAGCTATATGCGACGTTGCCAACTTTCGGTATAAACCCTATTAATGTAAAGCGGGATCTTAAGACTCTATAGTAGATCGAGTAGCCGTCCTCCTTTCCCTAAAAGTTCAAGGTAGATTTAGAGCTGACCATTTATACAATACAAACCTGAACATCGGTGATCCGCGCACTATGATAGAATAGATAAATCGTCGTCAGTTGCACGCAAAGAGTGGCTGACGTCTAAAGCGAAAGCGGATCTTACGTATTACGGATTTAAACTCTTTAATTACAATTTAGCTTACACAACTTTAGGTGTGCTTGGAGTTCAAAGGGTTAATATTATTTTCACTCCTCCTATTCGAAAAGGAGTACTTTGTTCCCCGTTTAGAGGGAGTAAAATGCTACTTTGCTCCCTTTTCATTTCTGCCCCGCAAACAGGGAGCAAAGTATAATGTTGCTCTCTAGGGAGCAAAGTACGATTTTGTTCCTTGCTGCTACTGGTTTTCGTATAGGAGGAGTGAAAAACAAAGTGTGCAACACGATAGCAAGATTATTTACGTCACACCAGGCCGAAAAGCGGGATTTACCGCCCTTGGGCGCTACGAAAAATCCCTATTCACGGCCAGGTGGTGACGTAAAATCGTATACTAACCACGGGCGGTCGTAAAGAAATCCTCAGACCGCTAGATTATAGCCCTCGCCTCCGGCTCAGGCCTCAATTACCCGCGATCTGAGACTTTCTTTACTTGACCGCCCTAGTTGTGTAATGTACTATTAAACCTTGGATGACATAGCTTGGATCCCTCGCTAGCTCAAGATTCCACGTTAGAATCCCTCGCTCCGCTCGGGATTCTATTTTGGAATCTTTTGTGTCGCTCTGGATTCAATCCGTCACCCGCGGTAAAATATACCATTTTGCTCCCTAGTCACGCAATCTACTATTATTTTCCATCCCGTGTCTGTTACTTACAAAAGTTAAAGGTTGCATCATACTTTATATTCAGTAAACCCAGCCGTTAGACGACACTGAAATTGATTCAGCGGATCACGAATACTTTTAAAGCCACCTCAACACCAGTTCCCTCCCAAAGCAAACTCGTACGTTCCACGTGACGCTGCCCGCGCTTGTCCTTATCGTATCCGGTTACGCTTTCCAGCCTCGGTCCCCCACCACCAGTCACCAGAACACATTTTGTAAACCTACTGGTCAATTCAGCTCATTTCAAAATGACCACCATTAATATTTACTATAATAAGTATATTAGATCGACGCACGAACTGAGAGAGTGTAGCGAGCGTACCGCGGCAGCGGTCTGCGAATGTCAGAGCTGAATTGAGCAATACTCCAAGCCCTCAAAGCGTGCACCTACATCACAGGAGCCGCTGCACGTGCTTGTGCGTGTCCATGAGCAGTTCCGGGTAACTGGGCGCGCCCTCCAGCCCCTGGTCCTCGACCAGCAGTCTTCTGAACGGCGCCTCTCGCTTGTCGTATTGGTGGACGATCTCCAGCTGAGAAACTTACCGGTTAGGCTCCGATGCAAGGGTTTCGGGCTTGAACGCGTCCCCAAAGTACGTTCTCGCGGCCGTGCAAATATATACATTGAAATAAAGCCATTCAACCCGTGATTAAATATCCCCGCGTTTAATTTACTTAAGAAATTCAAATCGAACACTGTAAAGGTCTTAATGCCTATTTTCAGAACGTTTTTTTAAAAGCTACGTCCCCGTTCGTAACATTTGGAATAATAAACGCTATTAAATGCGTGTTGATAAGTCTTATTTCAATGTAGTCGCAATTGAATCGGACAAACCAAAGGTTTTAAAAACCAGTATATTCGAGTATTCAAGCCAAAAAAAGAGCAGGGTTGAAAATTCGACTTTACATTCTTTTCCAAAAAGTTAAAACAAGTTTCGTTAAACTTGATCGTTTTCAACTGCTGTTTTTTTGTCTTTCGGATCTCAAATATCCCCTGCTTGTCTATAATAATAATCCAACCAAGAGCAAGTGCAATTTTTAGTATATTTATTTATTCACAAACCGAAAAGGAAACATGCACAAGTGCGGATGCTGCATGCGACTAAACTGCACTAAAAAGTAACATGCTCAGCTATAATTGAAATTCAAATTACAGAAAAAATGACACCGCAAGAAACTGTAATAGTAAATTACTGACCTAGGGCAGTGAATTCGTCAATGTCCCAGATCGCAGGTGTTTATCGCATAAATATGCGATCTGGGGCTTTACGAATTACCGCCCGTGGTTTGTCTAAAGTGTTACGTCTTGCCTTGGCCAGGAAGCGAGATTTTCCGTAGCGGGCAGAAAATCTCACTTTACGGCCGAGGGTGATATAAAGAACATTGTAGTATTGTTGCTGGATATGCGTATTGCTAAGACATTTCATTATATTGTCTTATTAATAATTATTTTAAAAGTCATAAGGGACGATAGCTCGTCACATCAACATATGGCGTCTGATCTCGCATAAGCTTGGTACAGTCACCATCAGATATATGGAAGAGAAGGTGATCATAAATATGTGCTAACTAGAGTGAATAGGCATCTTCTGGGCAAGCGTGTTCCACCTTAGACCCTATCATTACTTTCCATTAGGTGTAACCTGGAATAAGCTATAGGATACCTATTATCTCCTGAAATCCCGGGAAATCCCGGAGAAATCCCAGAAATTCATTAGGAAGAGGAATTTGCACAGAAATCCCGGGAATCCCACAAAGGGCTTTGGAAATATAGTGTTAAATTCCCTGCAGACGAAGCCGCGGGTAAAAACTCGTTCGTGATTTTTTTTTAAATGTTGTACGGGACTCACCCGCATGGCGGTCCGGCGGTCCCGGGCGGCGGCGGCGACGACCTCGCGCACGGCGGCGCTGAGCGGCGTGTCGAGCGGCGGCAGCTCGCAGACCCGCGTGTCGACCTGCTGCGGGGACGCCGCGCCGAACACGTCGCGCACGAACTCCGCGGGCGCCAGCG
>OZ020297.1:8737912-8830328 GCA_963971205.1 Aethes cnicana
ATATGGCAATTAATTAACCCACAGTATCGGCCATCGATTCTAAGTATATTGTATAGGTCTTTAATTTTTTTTGAGTTGGTAAAAAAAATATTTTGTATAGGATTCAGGCGTCGCTCACACAACCAATCCCATATACAATTATTATTTTTTACCAACTCAAAAAAAATTAAAGACCTATACAATATACTTAGAATCGATAGCCGATACCGTGGGTTAATTATTTGCCATATTTTCTGACCCACCGTGTATAGTTATATTATATTCTTATTTTACATATTATTATTTTAGTTGTAAGGACCGCCTGTTGCGGTAAAAGCCTCCTAAACAGACAACAGTATGACAAAAATGTCATCCCAGAAATTTGAAATTTTCAAATGTCCCTAATAACCTCAGACCTCCACTGAATACGAGCTAACCATTGTGCGCCAGGCTCCCTCATTACCCCGGTCCCCATTGTATATGAAGCCCCCACTGTACCCCAGTTCCTCACCTTACCCAGGTCCGCTATTACTATGACTTTTAAAAATAATCATGAGCTTTAAATATATTACTAAGTCAAACATTTTAAGCGAGAGACCTCATCATGTTCTTATTGACATTTATTAATGAACTCTTTTATACATGATGTATTTCATTATTTATTGACATTTTGAGACTGTCGACATCTATGGAATTTATATTTATTTGACAATGGAGGCCATCTCCATTTTTTTTTTCTGGACCCTTGGAGACTATACATCTCTAAGATCTTAGATTTAAGTTTAAGTTAGGGACTATACATCCCTTCAATGTAATTTATTTTAGTACGTACCTATATGTATATTTTATACATGTAATGTAAATTTTGAAAAAAGGCCTTCTGCTTGAGTTTGTTGCGGCGCTTCTTCTCAAGCAATGGGTCTAGGAAGCGCTGGTAAATTCTTTTCCGACGTGTAAAAGTGCCGCTATGTGGCCAATTTACTGAATAAATGATTGAATTGAATTGAATTATAATCCAGTCCCTCACAGCCAGACCCCTACCTGCTTCCAACGCGACCTGCTCTCATCCAACACCAGCTGTCCAGCACTTGATGTTTTTTTATTTATTTTTAAAACAACTCGATGGAGAGGCCCCCACTAGACCCCAGGCCCCCCACCCTGAGCCGGTACCTGGGCCCAGCGCGTCCTGGCGCAGCAGACAGCTGGTGTAGAGCGGCAGCAGCTTCATGCTCTCGGGCAGCACGAGCTGGCCGGCGCTGGAGGGCGAGGCGCAGTGCCGCCGGTACCTGGGCCCAGCGCGTCCTGGCGCAGCAGACAGCTGGTGTAGAGCGGCAGCAGCTTCATGCTCTCGGGCAGCACGAGCTGGCCGGCGCTGGAGGGCGAGGCGCAGTGCCGCCGGTACCTGGGCCCAGCGCGTCCTGGCGCAGCAGACAGCTGGTGTAGAGCGGCAGCAGCTTCATGCTCTCGGGCAGCACGAGCTGGCCGGCGCTGGAGGGCGAGGCGCAGTGCCGCCGGTACCTGGGCCCAGCGCGTCCTGGCGCAGCAGACAGCTGGTGTAGAGCGGCAGCAGCTTCATGCTCTCGGGCAGCACGAGCTGGCCGGCGCTGGAGGGCGAGGCGCAGTGCCGCCGGTACCTGGGCCCAGCGCGTCCTGGCGCAGCAGACAGCTGGTGTAGAGCGGCAGCAGCTTCATGCTCTCGGGCAGCACGAGCTGGCCGGCGCTGGAGGGCGAGGCGCAGTGCCGCCGGTACCTGGGCCCAGCGCGTCCTGGCGCAGCAGACAGCTGGTGTAGAGCGGCAGCAGCTTCATGCTCTCGGGCAGCACGAGCTGGCCGGCGCTGGAGGGCGAGGCGCAGTGCCGCCGGTACCTGGGCCCAGCGCGTCCTGGCGCAGCAGACAGCTGGTGTAGAGCGGCAGCAGCTTCATGCTCTCGGGCAGCACGAGCTGGCCGGCGCTGGAGGGCGAGGCGCAGTGCCGCCGGTACCTGGGCCCAGCGCGTCCTGGCGCAGCAGACAGCTGGTGTAGAGCGGCAGCAGCTTCATGCTCTCGGGCAGCACGAGCTGGCCGGCGCTGGAGGGCGAGGCGCAGTGCCGCCGGTACGCCGCCAGCGACTTGGCGCAGCGGCTCGCGAGCCCCTCGCGGATCTGCCGCGGCGTGTGCTCCCGGAGCGCCCACACCGCTGGGGATACGAACAGCATCGTCAAACTCCACCCCAACCCAATGGTAACGGCAACAATTACTACTACTACTACTACAACAGCCTATTTACGGCCCACTGCTGGGCACAGGCCTCCTCTCATCACGAGAGGGTTGGGCTATAGTCCCCACGCGGGCCCAGTGCGGATTGGGGAGAGGTGCGAGCCGGATTTTACCCGCGACCCTCTGCATGAGAGGCGGTAGGTTAAACCACTAGGCCACCACGGCTTCTTTCTTACGGCAAGAATTACTATTAAATATAATATTCTATTTTCAAATTTATTTATGTAAAAATTTTGGTAAAAATTAACTCAATTATTCGAAAGATGTGTTCACCTGTAATAGGGGCACATAGAAAACTAATGCCTGTACAATTTAAAACTGTAACTTGTTATTGTGTGCTCTGTTGGTGTCCCGTATAAATAAATAAATTACTGCGAAGTGAATGTACAACATCATAGAGAAATAATACAAGAAGAATGGCAGAGCCCATACTGTAGTGCGTGCAAAGTGTATTTCTAAACAATTTACGACTAATATTATAACTAGCTCGGGGTTTCTCTGCGTGATAGAATCAGAAATGAGGATATCCGCAGTAGAACTGGGGTCACCGACATAGCCCGAAGAATTGCGAGCCTTAAGTGGCAGTGGGCGGGGCACATTGCTCGCAGGACTGATGGCCGATGGGGCCGGAAACTTCTCGAGTGGCGCCCGCGAACCGGGAGACGAGCTGTCGGTAGGCCTCCAACAAGATGGAGCGACGACCTCGTGAAGGTCGCGGGAAACCGGTGGAAGCAAGTAGCACAGGACCGGTCTGAGTGGCGAGCCTTGGGGGAGGCCTATGTCCAGCAGTGGACGTCTTTCGGCTGAAATGATGATGATGATGATGATGATTATAACTAGAACTCTATTTGAAATCCTCTTATTACACAAAGACTTCGAGTTGTAAGTTATAAACTGTTAAAGAATAAAATATGCTTTGCGTTCGGCTCGCCATCTAGCTTCAAGTAGCGGTAGCGACTGCTAAACGGTCGGGTGATCGGGGTTCAGCCACTGGACGCTAGATGTCGATCTAGTGTTAACCCGGGTTTCGGAGCACGCACTACAGTATGGGCTCTACCACTCTTCTTGTATCATTTCTCTATGACAACATTTAAAGAAAACACGCTGTCAATTTTGTTCGACGAATTTTAAATCTTATAATTTTAAATCATTTTTGATTTTAAACACACTAAAACCGGGACTTAATCGCGTAAAAAACTATTTATATTTTACCTCGACGTTCCGGCCGCGATGCAGCGGCCGTGGTCACGAGAAGACTGAAGTGACGGTAACAGCATATTTTTGGTTTTAGTGTGTTTAATAGACGCGTTTTACCTACCAATAAAACGCATATTAATTTACTTACCTTATTCGAAGCTTATTTAATTGGAGATAGGCACTACGTTTCCCGCCGTTTTATTTCCATCCCTTTCTTACAATATACCTGTCCCTTTCTCCTTGCCCCACCAGGCAGATGGCGAAAAGCCGTGAAGTTGAGTTCGCCATTTTTGATATTCATTGGCTCGAAATAAATGCCACCAGGCAGAGCTTACTCATAAGCTTCGAATAAGGTAAGTAAATTAATATGCGTTTTATTGGTAGGTAAAACGCGTCTATTAATTTGACTTGACCGTTATTCGAAGCTTATTTAATTGAGACTTGTTTATTATCGCCTGGTGGTGGTAAGGGCAAGGAAGGATGCCAATGTGACAGGAATGAAAGGCAATAATGTAAAGAAAGTCAAATAGGAACCAATTTAACTGGGCTGATTACAATGGGCAAGCAAAAACTCGAGTAGGTTCCCACAGGATTTATATTTCCGAAAGAAACGTTAATGTCAAGCCATGTTACAGTTTTAAAAGAATAAGTAATTGACTTTACTTGCTTAGATAGCAGTGTTTACAGAAAAGCTTACTCTGAAAAAGCAAATTAGTAAATTGAACAAAAATGAAACACCAATTTTCAATGCCAGTTATGAACAATCAACAGTGTGATTGAAAAACATAATATCACACGCGTGGACAGTAGGATAATCATAATCAGTCAACAGTTACAGACGGATAAAGAATTTTGTATCTAATTAGTATTGATCTAATTACAGGTCAATCTGTTTACCCACCTTGAAAAAGTGCGTACTAGATTGAAAAATTTAGATTTAATAATGGTCATTTAAACAGCTTGAAATAAAAACGTATTGCACTCGATAAAGGGATATTAGATGGGTCCGGTGATATTGATGCAATCTCAAACCTGTAGAATTTTTGAAAATATTATGTGAAGGTCAGTTTCCACGACTCAGGATTTTCTGCACAGGCAGGTTATCAATTTAGCTTCTCTAAAGCCACCCAGTAGGTTTCTTTGCGCAGTGTCTTGACCCAGGTTGCTTAATATAAGTAATAGCGCGGAAAAAGCAAACTTAAAATTCTTAACTTCATTCACTTCATAGGGTTGATAAATGAACTTTAGAAATGAGTTGAGTCTCTCTTGTTCTACAGAAAATTAAGTAATCACCCGCTGAATTCAATACACATTAAGCATTAAGTACTGAACAGCTTCCAGTCCAGCCCAATTGCCTGTAGGAGGTACACACAGCCTGTTTTGAAACTGGCCAAAAAATAATTGAATTATTTTCCGCTATGTTGTACCGTATGCTGAGTATCCACATTCAGTAAGCAAATCAAATCGATCATTTTATTCAGCAAATTAGCCACATAGGGATAGGGGCACGTCACTTTACACGTCAGAAATGAATTTACCAGGATTGACCAATTTACCATTTAATGTTAGGTCGTGAAACCTACGGCCCCAAAACTAGGAGAAAGAATAAGGCTGCTCTTCTGCACTTGTAGTTGTATCCCAAATAGGGGCATTTAGAGCTAAAAAATGGGTCTTTTAGAGCTATTGATTTAAGCCTTTTTTGACTAGCACGTGGAAGCTGATCTAACCAGTATTATAGCAGCACTTTGTAGACAGGATTGAACTTACAGATTTATGTATGATAACTTTTTGACTAAGCAGAGATCGGATAAAGTATATCGCAACGTATGAGTCGGCTGGATTTGAGGGATCCATCTTGTGCTGAGTAGACATTAAATTCAACCATTATTCCCAGGTTGTGTTATAAGATTTTATGCGTAGCGGCACGTCAAAGCCTCGCAAAAGGTTTGATTGCTCAGTACTTCAATCAAGGAAGCATTTATCTTGCATAATAATATTGGAAGTCTCAAATACACCTCACATAACATATTTCGCAAAAACCTGTATAGCCGAACGATATTTTTGCATAATTGTGTATTTAGTATGTGGCATAACTATCAGTTTGCATGATATCCATATGGCATAATTTGAATGGAGCGAGCATGCCGCGGTAGCAACCCGCGAAACGCCTGAACCGAACCGCTGTCAGTACAATGTGAAAATTTAGGTTAGAACTGCGACATAAACATAGGTTGGGTTAGGTTTGAACTGTGACCACAACAGCGCGCGAGCCGAGCGAGCGAAGCGAGCGTACCGCGGCAGCGGTCGGCGAAGCGCCAGAATCGAATCGCTCCCAGTACAATGTGTTACGTTACGTAAGAAGTGCAACATTAGCGTAGGTTGGGTTAGGTTAGAACTGTAACCACAACAGCGCGCGAGCCGAGCGAGCGAAGCGAGCGTACCGCGGCAGCGGTCGGCGAAGCGCCAGAACCGAACCGCTACCAATGCAATGTGTTTCGTTATGTTAGAAGTGCAACATTAACGTATGTTGGGTTAGGTTAGAACTGTGACCACAACAGCGCGCGAGCCGAGCGAGCAAAGCGAGCGTGCCGTGGCAGCGGCCTGCGAAGCGCCAGAACCGAACCGCTACCAATGCAATGTGTTTCGTTATGTTAGAAGTGCAACATTAACGTATGTTGGGTTAGGTTAGAACTGTGACCACAACAGCGCGCGAGCCGAGCGAGCGCAGCGAGCATGCCGCAGTAGCGGCCGGCGAAGCGCCAGAACCGAACCGCTACCAATGCAATGTGTGACGTTATGTTAGAAGTGAAACATTAACGTAGGTTGGGTTAGGTTAGAACTGTGACCATAACAGCGCGCGAGCCGAGCGAGCGCAGCGAGCGTGCCGCGGTAGCGGCCGGCGAAGCGCCAGAACCGAACCGCTACCCATACAATGTGTTACGTTATGTTAGAATTGCAGCATTATCTCTCGGGTGGTAGGATCTGGTGATAGGTCCGTACATCCGTGTTGGAACCACCGTCTAGGTCACACTGTTGTGTTCCGTTAAGGGGTTAAGACAGCCGGTAAAATTATTGGCACAGACGCTTTAATTTTAGAGGATTTCATCTTAGGCCTGTGGTGTGGGTAGGCAACGCATATGATTCGGTGTACTATGGGGACCACAAACGCGCGTGACCTGAGCGAGCACTTATTTGGCTACATATCCTTGTATGAATTAATAATTGATGAAGAAATTTCACCGAATTGACTATTCGGCTACATGAATGGCCTTATTATGTCAACGAGCTATACTGTCTTATAAAATTATGCGAAATTACAGTATGCGGAGAAAAACAATGCGAAATGTAATTTATGCGTACATATATTTCTGCCAGCCTTTGTTATGCGGAACGAAATTATAAAAATAGGTTTTAAGAGCTCTCTGAGGCGTCAAAATAGACTTAACGTATTTGATCAGCCAACCTAGGTAGTCTCTAGTCTCTTAAATTTAATACATGTTTGCAAGATTTTCTTTGTTCTGATGAGTAATCAGAAAAACGTTAGGATAGACAATGATTCGTATCCCGCGAGGTCTTTTAAAGCATGCGCTCTCCAGTTCGTGAGTGACGCAAGAACTCTGGGCGCTGTGCTCAGGCCAAATAATAAACACGTCATTTTGTAAAAGTATAGACTGCAGTTAAGTCTATTTTGTCAGTTAATACTGTGATTGGATAATGTCTGGTACGGGGTGCAGGTTCAACAGTTTGAATTTCTTTATCATCACAAACTTGTTCAGCGCCTTTAAATTGAAAATGGAACGTGAACTGCCATCGCCCTTTAGTATAAGGACCATTGTGGACCGAAAACTTGGCCAGGTCTCGAGCGCTAGACACCTATGAGGACATCTGTTCCAAACGAGAACATTCGAATGCATTTACGATCAGCGTCGGGTAAACTAGAGGTGGGGTCTAAATGAAGGGTATGCGATACCCTTTTATTATTTTCAACTAAAACAAGGCGGCCGATTCTGACATGCATCCATTCAATATCACCTTCGTTTAGAAATAATGTATATGCCTCGAAGTCGAGGGAGACGAGCTGCGCTTGCGTCCTGCAGCGTGAGTGTTACGTTGATCGTGCTGTATTTGACGGTTTAGCCAAGAAATTCGGCTTCTCGAGCCCTTACTTTCACGTGACGTGAAATTGTGACATCCTCGCGGAGGATAGGTAATAAATATTCATATCCATGTCATACACCTCGCGGAGGTGGCTTAGGATGTGCATGTGCATGCTCATGATGAGTAGGTACTCCGCGGGAGTACATCATACGGCGCTGATCCCTGCGAGGGAGCGCTTACGGCCTTGCCTGTTAATACAACTTAAAAGGCGCGTGGATTAAGCAAAAATAGACTGCGTCAACGGCTTCAGAGCTTCACCGCGCGCCTTCTAAGTTGTGTCGTGCTACACGGGCCTTACGGGTTTGCATAGCCGGGCCTGTTCATAATGGACAAGAACATTCCGAACCCACATGCTTCTCACAGCGACTGAAATCTGCTGCGCCTTGAACATTTTTGCGAAGTAGATTTGACCCGTGGATCTCTGACGAGTGCGATACCATTACGTCACATTTCGATGACCACTGCTGTGTTTCTGCAGATTATTTATTGCAGAAGCCATCAGACACTTTCAAAAAATCGCAACCTAAAAGAAAATTGTTTATTTTGTCCAATAAAGCGTCCATTGTAATGTCGTCTGACCCTCGGGCTGAAGTAAGAATGACCAGTACATGTGCTGGGCGCCGAATGCTCGGTCTTAATGTATTAAATCTGGATGTTAATCGTACAGATCATATTTTTGTGTATAAGTCCGTATATACAACTTAGTACATATAGAGTGTGGTCATTCTGTTTATGAATCCCGGTATATCGGGATGTTTTGCCCTCTTTTGCTACTCTGAAGCATAGGGCATCGCCGGCCGCCTAAATCTTGAGCTAAAAGAAAATCTAGTTAAATAGCTCAGGTTCCGACCCTTTCGGTGGCAATTGAGGCGACGGACATCCGTCGTAATATTTATATCTCGGCTACAACCTGAAATTACTTCGTTTGCCGGTACTCCTCCTTGCAAATCGTCCTTATTCATATTTCTATATAATAAACCACACTTTAGTAAATGTAAAGGAGTATTCATATTGTTAAATGGACATTAATTTGCTATAAATTAAAAACGACGACTGCAAAAAAGAAAAAAGAGGGTAGCTGCTACTAACTAAATCGTTCTCCTAAGAGGTATTTTACAAGTCCTAACATGTAATTACATGTTGGTAATTCTGAGCTCAACCAATACGAACGGTAAAACCGTTAAAAATTTATAAATTTCATGAATAATGTTTCACGAAATACAAATAGCCAGACGTTATAATTCAACATGAAAAAGTCGTTAACCGATTTTCAATTATTTCAACACGTTATCTGGCTAAGAAAGAAAAGAATTCAGATGTAAAATTTTATGGTATAATTGTACCACTATTCAGAACATCGAAAATAAGAACGTTGAAATGTATATATTTCAAAAACTTACGTGAATAGTTTTGTCACAAATTAAATTGAAAAGTTCTCTAGGCTTACTTGGTGCCGATGAAAGATATATATTACTACAAAATGATCGGTCGAACCGAGCCTGGGCGCGGACGACCGTTCACGGCGGGAAACTAGACGCCAATGAATATCAAAAATGGCGAACTCAACTTCACGGCTTTTCGCCATCTGCCTGGTGGGGCAAGGAGAAAGGGACAGGTATATTGTAAGAAAGGGATGGAAATAAAACGGCGGGAAACGTAGTGCCTATCTCCAATTAAATAAGCTTCGAATAACGGTCAAGTCAAATTAATATGAGTGTGTATCGTGAAAGTTTGAGACAATGTATTACCTTGCTTAGTTAAGAAGTTGATGGTTGTATCCAATTCCATACTCCTATAGACGTCGGCCAGCTGCTGTGCAGCGCCGAGAGCCAAGTTCAGAACTCTAAGCCGCCGCTGCCCAGAGCGATGCGTGTATAACAAAGCTGCCTGTATGTAGACGCCGTCTTCGCCCGTCAGTTTGTCATCGTGTTTTATCTCGACGCCTATCGCCTTGTCCGCGTCTGTGAAATGAGATTTTATTGACGGGTTAAGTTTAGAGCTCCCATAAACCGCCAATAATGGAAGACACTAGATGAACTTAGCAAATTTCGATTTGAAATTAAGTCTTGCTTAGTGACCGATCTAGTTGGTAACGAGTATAATAGGGATGACGACAGGGTGAAGAAATCGAGATTCTAATTAGTCCGTCAGTCAGGTAATAAAAAAATATTAGACACGTCTTTTTTGTTTTATCAAATTAACAAAGCATGACTAAGTTAAAACGCATTAAAGTTGGAGAGTGGGGGCTAACTACGTCACCGTTAGGTATAAATCGTACCTAACCGTGACGTCACGCGACATTCAACTCAATATATCTCCGTATAGGTTTGATTACGTGAAAAAAGGAAAAATACGTGACCAATACTTTTCAATAATCTTCCTGATAGACTAAGAAAAAAAAAACTTTGTCGTCGTCCCTATTAATCAAGTCGAGGAAAAAGGTAAATTAATCTATAAATAAAAAAAGTGTCTAAACACATCGGTGACACGATTTTTTTTCCTAAATTTCATACATAAAATGGAAATAAAAAAAAGAACTCCTCGTTCCATAAGGGCGTAAGTCAAAAATGACGTAAGCAGTAACTCTTTCCGTGCATAGAATAGTTCTGCGTGTAACGCCCATGTTTTAGCCGCTATTAGCCGCGAGAGTGACGTATAAAGTTGAATTTGCTCTAAAAGTGATGAAAAAAAACGTTTTTTTTTTTTAATTGAATCCTTTAGATAGAGATACAGCACGAAAGCGCGCAGCGAAGTATTTAAGCCGTTAACAAAGGGTCTATTTTTGCTTAATCCACGCGCCTTCTAAGTTGTATAAACCTGTAACGCGGCGTTACTTTTCCCTATTCATTATTTAAAATCGCCATTGGCTTAGTGCACCGCCGACCCAAGTCCACAAAAAAAAATAGGGTGACTTCAATCGAGTCGCCCCGGAAGCGGACTCACCAATGGCCGCCAGCTCGACGTCCGTGGTGTTGGACATGAAGAAGTGTCCGTAGAAGTCGGTGGCGCGCACGCCGGTGGACGTGCGCACGCGCATCACCGCGTCGTGCGCCGTCGCCCGCGACGCCACGCGCACCACGTCCGCCACCAGCCGGGGACCGTCTATATCCGCCTGGGAAACACGAAATATACAGGTCGAAACATATTATTGATACACAAATATCATGGCAATAATATACCTCTTAAGCCGGCCACATACAGTCGGAATTCCGAATCGAGATTCCGAACGCATACCCTCCATTATTTGAACGCCATCGACCCCTAAAGGTGTCCAAATTGAGATGCACTTTTAGGCCCGTACATACAGTCGTAATTCCGTAACGAAATCCCGCAGCGGAATTCCGAACACATGCCCGCCATACAAAATGTATAGACCTTCCACATACACGAGTTAAGCGCGAATTTCGCGCGGGCTACATTCAGGTGAGGTGATTCTGTGACCATTCTGTACGTAGTAGTACTATTAAATATTCTGAGCCAGTATACACACCTGGAAGTAGGTGTACTTGTGCAGCTGTCCGCCGGTGAGCCGTGGTAGCTGGCCGACGGTCGCGACGTCCACGTACGCGTTGTTACAGAGGAACAGCTCGACCGCCACGCCGGCCGCGGAGCACAGCTGGCCCAGCTCGTTGTACGCCGTGGTTTGGGGGGCTGCGGGGGGTAAGAAGAGGGTTTATTCTGAAAGTTGGCAAAGTCGCATATAGCTGTCAAATGTTTCGCTGTTTTCATTAATTTCTCAATGTCACTGAATTAAAGAAGAAGTTATCATTCTATGGTTGAATGACGCGTCTCGGTTTATATTTGTTGGTTAGGCATTCAAATGATAAGATTACATTAAAATGCATGGAAAATGCGATGGAAAGTTTTCAAAAGATAGTACTTCCGTAATTCTAAACATTTCATGTTCCCAGGATAATTATTGCAATCCATACTTAAGGTTTTATTCAACCACTAGTTTTTCCCCGCAACTTCGTATGCGCAGAAATATTAAAAAGTAAAATCCCGATTGTTCCCGTTCCCGTGGGAATTTTGCAAAATCCTTTCTTAGCGGATGCCTACGTCATAACATCTACCATGGTTTGGGCTGTGCGTTGATAGATCACTATGTCAGTCAGTCAGTTAGTCACCTTTGAGTTTTATATATTTAGATAGAGCGACAATTCATATTTTCATGGACATAGCCCTCTCCCAAGGCGCAGCCCTCAAACCGGTCCTTTGCTAGAGATCTTCTACTATCTAAAGTCCCGCGCCACGTTTCAAAACGCTTCAATTTTTTTATTATTATTTAAAAACCACCACCAACACTCTCAACGCATAGTTGATGGCTGTCTCAGCTCGCACACATGTGCTGAGAGTGTTCATATTCATATTCATTTATTGAAGCATCCATGGTATTACATAGTAGGTAGGTACAGATGGAACAAGACCTTGTAGTACGGGCATGGACCCTGCTAGGGCGGAGCAATACTTAAGACTACACTTAAATCCTAATCCTATACATATTACACAAAAACATAAGACAAAAGAAAAAACTCATTAGTAAAAAAAATTAAAATAAATATTCGTGTATATCATTAAACAATTTTAAAATAAATATTCCTGCATTATATTATTTTACATTATTTTATAATTGATTTATAAATTCGTCCACCTAGAGTTAGAGTATATGTTTTGGCAAATTATTAAAAAATTTGTAAAATTTTGTTGGTGGTGCTTTTTAAATACATTGAAACGTTTTGAATTATAATGACTTTAGTTAGATAGTAGAAGATCTCTACTCGCTTCACGTTGCTCGCAGGGCTGAAAGTTCTCGAGCGGCGTCCGCGAACCGGGAGACGAGCTGTCGGTAGGCCTCCAACAAGATTAACCTTTTACGGACCCGTTACAAAAATGGCCAATATTGAAATGATTTCTTTCTTTATTTTTTTTACTAGCCGATACCCGCGAACTTCGTCCCGCGTAGACTTAGAATTTGCGTACCCGATGATACTATACATATAGACAGTTATAGAAGGTTGAAGGAAGGATTGGTTTGACCCGTGGAAAACGCGTTCCCGTTGAAATATCGGGATAAAAAATCCTATATTATTGCCCGGGTCTCAAACCATCTCCATACCAAATTTCATCCAAATCGGCCCACTCGTTGCGACGTGAAGGAAGAACAAACAAACACTTTTACATTTATAATATTAGTATGGATATCTTGAACTAGCTTCTGCCCGCGACTTCGTCCGCGTGGAATTCGGTTATAGCGTTCCCGCGGGAATTGAGCGTTAAACTATAACAAATTATATAAGAAAACCTTCCTCTTGAAACACTCTATCTATTAAAAAAAAGGCATCAAAATCCGTTGCGTAGTTTTAAAGATTTAAGCATACATAGGGATATAGGTAGGGACAGAGAAAGCGACTTTGTTTTATACTATGTAGTGATAAATACTCACTTGTGATCTGTTTCTCCTTATCCGTCCCCAACAGTTTCCGATCCTCTCTATTGATCAGTTTTCCCGGCGCGTTGTATGTGGGCAGGGTCGTGTGGAACACTAGAAGCTGTCCCGACGTATCGGCAGCTTTCAAAGCCTCTAGACCAGCCTGTAAATGTCAATTAGATAATCTTGAGTTTTATAACTGACAACTCAAAACGTTTATTTTCACAAACACTACAACATAACATACAAGTTTAGTAAAAATATAAAATTAAATAGTCCGATGATAAAAGAACCGGCCAAAAAGCGAGTTAAACTCGCGTGGAGAGGGTTCCGACCCTTGATTATTTTCAATGACGTCATTTTCAAACCGTTTCACAGGATAAGCTCTTTTATATGATAGATTTCAAATACCATGGACTTGTTAATAATTTTCCTGTAATGTATAGGGGGATTCGTAATTTTTCGCCTATTTTTATAAATAACTCGAAAAGTTGTGACCAAAAAAAAAATATATAATTTGAGATCCTCATGAGAAGTACTTTCATTTGATACGTCACACGATATAGTTTGAAAAACTTCATAAATATTTTTTCAAATTTAGCCCCCAAAATAGGGTCTATGTTTAAAATTCATTTATTTTCGTTACACGTCCGTCTTTGGGTCAAAAACTTACATATACATACCAAATATCAACTTAATCGGTCCAGTAGTTTCGGAGAAAATCGGCTGAGACAGACGGACGGACAGACACATGAGTAATCCTATAAGGGTTCCGTTTTTACCTCTTAAGGCTCTGAACCCTAAAAAGTAGATGGTGGTATAAATAATCGTTAAGTTCCTAGTGTATAGTAAAAATATGTCTACACACCTGTACAGCGGGCAGCAGTATCGTCTCAGTTTCCTTATTGTCGGCGAACATGGAGGGTAATTGTTGCAACAACGCCTGCAGAACCACCCCGCTTTCCTCGGCCGTCACGAGGAACCCTTCTAGCAAGGGGACGAACATGTCGCCCACGTCGCCTACGGAGAGCATCTGAGGCTGCGCTAGGGAACCCTGAAAAATAGTTTAAATTGTTGAAATTACGTAGCTATTTAGAAATCTTCTAGTATCTAAAGTCCCGCGCCTTTACATTTCAAAACGCTTCAATGTATTTAAAAAGCACCACCAACACTCTCAACACATGTGTGCGAGCTGAGACAGCCGTCGACTATGCGTTGAGAGTGTTGGTGGTGCTTTTTAAATAATAATAAAAAAATTGAAGCGTTTTGAAACGTGAAGGCGCGGGACTTTAGATAGTGGAAGATCTCTAACGGTATATTGAAATGAATATTGAGTTTCAACAGTTTAGGTCGGTACAAAAAAATTAAAATTTAACCGTTCATAGGATATTTTACTTACCTTAATATTGTAGAAGTGGACGGTAGAACTGTAAGTGATGAAACCAACCCGGGTCCAACTCTTACCCGTCTGCTCGTCCTTGGGCATCGACTGAAAACGATAAATAGTACATTACAGACCTAGGGTGGTGAATTCGTAAATGTCCCAGATCGCCGGTTTCTGTGGCCCGAACCGAAGGTGAGGGCCATAAATATGCGATCTGGGGCTTTACAAATCACCGCCCGTGGTTTGTCAAAAGTTTTACGTCTTGCCTTGGCCAAGAAGTGAGATTTTCTCTCCGCGTAGCGGGCAGAAAATCCCACTTTACGGGAAAGGGTGATGTAAAAGTCATTAATATGAATGCTACTCAATAATATTAAATTTTTGTACCGTCAATTTCTGCGCGTGCAAAAAAGGGCAGTGATAATTAGAGAATGATATTGGCGTTTTAGTTCGAAGTAGACTCTCTACTTTTCATAATCCACGAACTGACATCATAATGGACATTAAAGTTTATCAAATAATCAAAAAGAGATTAATTTGGGAATGCCTAATTCCGATTCTCCATCCATTCAGCAATGGGTCTTGGAAGCGCTGGTAAATTCATATCAGACAAGTAAATGTAACCAAGTAGCTAAATAAATTATTTAATTTTGAATCCTAAATTACCGGAATTTAAAAAAGTAATTGAGACTTCAAGCAATACTTTCATAACAGTGAACATTAAAAGAACAGTACCTCAATGATCTCGCCGATGTTTTCGCATATCGTGTGCACGAGCCCGCTCTTGACCGAGTTGTAGGAGACGTCGATCACGAACACTATCGCCGGCGGGTTCGGGAGCGTGTTATTCTGAAAAAATATACATAAATATTTGAAAAAAATATAATGATATTCGTGTTCTTTTACTGATATTATAATCGTTAAATGTGAAAATCTGAAGGTTAAAAATCTATCTTATTAGGGCCGAATAAACTACTAGTTAGGGTCGGGGATTCGATTCCGGCTCGCACCTCTAAGTTTACTTAATGTGCGAAATTCAATTTGAATTTACCACAGAGCTTTTCGGTGAAGGAAAACATCGTGAGGAAACCTGCACGCATCTGCGAAGTAATTCAAAGATGTGTGTGAAGTCCCCAATCCGCACTGGGCCCGCGTGGGGACTA
This sequence comes from Aethes cnicana, assembly GCA_963971205.1. NCBI lineage: Eukaryota > Metazoa > Arthropoda > Insecta > Lepidoptera > Tortricidae > Aethes > Aethes cnicana. Next base: position 8,753,476 of record OZ020297.1, read on the forward strand.
TAGCCCAAACCCTCTCGTGATGAGAGGAGGCCTGTGCCCAGCAGTGGGACGCAAATAGGCTGCAGTAGTAGTAGTAGTAAAGTGGTAGAACATGAGTGGTTTAAAGGAATTTCAAATGCACTATTTGAACTTCCACTTTGGAATCAATTTTAAATAATATGTTGATCGACGACTTAGGCCCTGTGAATGAACAGCAAAATGATGCTAAAATTGGCAGCATTTGGCAGCATTTTCCTATCAAAGCACAGTTAGACTAGTGTACGCACCCGACAGTACTCCTTGGTGGCGACGATCTCGTAAGCTCCGAGTGCCATTTCCGCCGGCACGTGTCCATACTGTTGCATGCTGTTGACGTACTGCGTATATTCCATGGGTACTGTGGACAAGTACAATATTCATTAAGTATAAAATATATAGTATGAGATTCAAGTGTCGCTCACACTATCAATCCCATCATACGGGGCCATATTTTTTTTTATCAACTCGTAAAATCTCAAAAACCTAAAAAAACTTGCTTAGAATCGATAGCTCATTCTGTGGGTAAAATATAGTCACAACGGTTTGCTTGACCCCGTATAGGTATCGCCACAAGAGTTGAAGTCATACCACTGAGCTCTTCGGTGACGAAAGACGTCGTGAAGAAACCTGCACGCCCCTGATACAATTCAAGGATGTATGTGAAGTCCCCAATCCCCACTGGGACTGTAGCTCATACATTTCATTTCATTTCATTTTATTTATTTGCCATAAATTGAAGTTTGAATAAATTGAATTGAAGTTTACATGAGAGATGGTACATTGCATGTCAGTAGATTGGTATCAATACAATTTTACCCAATGGGTGTAGCAACTTACCCAATACAGTATAAAAGAGATACTTATATATAAATTAAATAAACTAAAATATCAGTATCAAATGACAAAAGGAATTTAGAAATGATAGAAAATAATCATTCGTTACTATAAAATTCACCAAGATTATATGGACATTTATTTATTAGGTACTTTTTTAGTGCTACCAGGAATCGCGTGTAGGATAACGATTTAATTTCGTAAGGCAAAGCATTATATACCTTAGCAGCCAGGTGCCGGGGACTCTTCCGGAACATTGCGGAACGGCCAGAAGGGAGTTGGACATCATGCGCGTGTAACGTGTTCAACCGATCGCTGGTAAAACTAGCGGGAGGAAATTTTTGCGGGGTATCGAGGGGGTTACGTGAGGAGGCCTGTTTCCAGTAGTGCCACGTAGGAAATACGCTAATGTAGTGATGTGGGGATCTATACCAATACCACCACATCATGAAATGAAATGTAATATCTTTATTCGGATATTTTGAACAAAATACAATACACAAAACCAAAAATAAATACACATCCACTTAAAAGAAACAACAGAAATTAATAGTACATTACAGACCTAGGGTGGTGAATTCGTAAATGTCCCAGATCGCAGGTTTCTGTGGCCCGAACCGAAGGTGAGGGCCATAAATATGCGATCTGGGGCTTTACGAATTACCACCCGTCGTTTGTCAAAAGTTTTACGTCTTGCCTTGGCCAAGAAGTGAGATTTTCTCTCCGCGTAGCGGGCAGAAAATCCCACTTTATGGCCAGGGGTGATTTAAAATAATTTATAACCTCATTTTAAGAAAGGAACTAAAATTAAAAGTTTAATAGCCGAAAGGGCTAACAGCTCAGTATAATACTGTGGCCCGGAGCCACAGCGCTGATTTTCAGCTGCGCCCATTTTTATAACTAACCTAATTAGTTATACAATAACAAAAGTCACTACTTAGAAGGCCCGTGGATTAAGTAATACGTACGTCAACGAGTCTCGTGTCATAAAACCACACTCGTGTTTTAAGGACCTTTATTATGACACTCTTGTTGGAGGCCGCCCGACAGCTCGTCTCCCGGTTCGCGGGCGCCACTCGAGAACTTTCCGGCCCCATCGGCCATCAGTCCTGCGAGCAATGTGCCCCGCCCACTGCCACTTAAGGTGGAGCGACGACCTCGTGAAGGTCGCGGGAAACCGGTGGAAGCAAGTAGCACAGGACCGATCTGAGTGGCGAGCCTTGGGGGAGGCCTATGTCCAGCAGTGGACGTCTTTCGGCTGAAATGATGATGATGATGATGATTATGACAGTCACCTTCGGTGGTGGCCTTGCAGAAGGCGCACTTGAAATGTCTCCCGGCGTCCAGGAAGCGCATGCTGGGGCACATGTAGGCCTTGCAGCGGCTGCAGCGCACGGGGCCCAGCGTTGGGCTGCCGGTCAGCGCCGCGAAGTCCAGCAGCGGGGGCGGGCGCTCCGACTCCGAGGTCTCCGCCATTGGGGAGATCTGGGAAACGATGGAAGGTGAATGTATCTGTAAACTCATAGGGAGACATTGAGATACAAGGATCACCTACTACTACTACAGCCTATTTGCGTCCCACTGCTGGGCACAGGCCTGTCTCATCCCCACGCGGGCCCAGTGCGGATTGGGGACTTCACACACAACTTTGAATTACTTCGCAGATGCGTGCTTCAAACTACCGCCTCTCATGCCGAGGGTCGGGGGTTCGATTCCAGCTCGCACCTCTTAGGCCCGGTTCCTATATCCACGAAACGCCTCGTTTTGCCTACGGACGGTTGATTTTTGACATTTGTTCCATAGAGAATCTGTCAAATTTTAACCGTCCGTAGGCAAAACGAGGCGTTTCGTGGATATAGGAACCGGGCCTTAGTTTACTTATGTGCGAAATTCAATTTGAATTTACCCCTGACCTTTTCGGTGAAGGAAAACATCGTGAGGAAACCTGCACGCATCTGAGAAGTAATTCAAAGATGTGTGTCCCCAATCCCCACTGGGCCCGCGTGGGGACTATAGCTGAAACCCTCTCGTGGTGAGAGGAGGCCTGTGCCCAGCAGTGGGACGCGAATAGGCTGTTGTTGTAAATACTTACGACTAAACAGAACGGCATGGCGGTCTGTTTCAACAAGTCCGCCGTCACGGGCACGTTGTACATAGAGCTCCTTATGAAGCGAGGACCTGAAAAGAAAGAATACGTGTAGTTAAATAGCTGTTAAGAGGGTTTGCTCCCAAATCTACGTCAGGCAACGTCGCAAATAGCTGTCAAATATTTCGTTGTTTTCATTAATTTATGAATATTACTGAATGAAAATGTCAATTGTCACTCTATGGTTGAATAAAACATTAAGTATGGATTGCAATAATTATCATAGGAACATGAAATTTTTAGGACTGGAAGTACTATCTTTTGAAAACTTTCCATCGCATTTTCCATGTATTTTAATGTTATCTTATCATTTGAATGCCTAACCAACAAATGTAAAACGAGACGCGTCATTCAACCATAGAATGATAACTTCTTTTTTAATTCAGTAATTTGAGAAAATAATAAAAACCGGCCAAGTGCGTATCGGGCCACGCGCAAAGTATAGGGTTCCGAAGTTGAGGATGCCCACAGTACCTTTCTAGACTTATTAGCATCTAGCTAGACTGTGGTATGACGTGCCCGCCCGACGCCCCTGCCGCTCGAGAAAAATCATTGGTTTTTTAATAATTTCGTAAGTTGGTCGACTATGACTCGTAAGTTTGTACAGCCTACTTAGTTGTGATAGTTTTCTTTTCAACTACGTTATATATGCCACAACCGTGATTTTTTTCAGCCATCCAAATACCACCATTTAGCTGGCAGGGGGGGGGACACGTGACTCTAACAAAAAATAGCACTTTAAAGCTTAATATTTCACAAACGCATCACTTAATCAAAAAATGGATTTAACAAACCCACAATATTTTTTTAAGACCTATTCAACGACATATCGCACCATGGGGTACGCAAGAAAAAAAAATTACATCCCCACTTTACGAGTAGGGGAGGTACAGTCTGCAGCAGAAGTAGATAAGCTGTCCAGGTGTTCAAAATGACCTACACACGACCTTATTCTTAAGACGTTAAGGGCGTGTGTAGGTCATTTTGAACACCTGGACAGCTTATCTACTTCTGCTGCTGACTGTACAGTATCATTTTCAAAACTATTTAATTTTTTTACGTGTCTATTTTATTAGCTAGTTAAAAAGTTGGAAACATTTAAAACGATACGTATTTTTTCTTTTTCTCGTAAGTAAATCATAAATTTTATACAGTATAACATTGAAAGGCGTAAGTCAAAAAGTACTTCGTTACCTAACGACTCCTTCTTTAAGCCGCTCTTTAGCGAGAGAGAGATTTTAGAGTAATGAACATAAAACCTGTAACTTTTCTTATTGAATCCTTTAGAAGGAGATACCGAAAAGGTTTCCGAAGTACGCCGTCCAAAAAAAAAGTTGTCAATTCACTTGTTTCTCGTCGACCAGAACCCCTTGCCGATGCTCGGGCTGCGAGTGCAAACTCTCCGCCCTCAGTAGTACTACTACAGCCTATTTGCGTCCCACTGCTGGGCACAGGCCTCCTCTCATCACGAGAGGGTTTGGGCTATAGTCCCCACGCGTGCCCAGTGCGGATTGGGGTACTTCACACACATCCTCAAATTACTTCGCAGATGCGTGCAGGTTTCCTCACGATGTTTTCCTTCATCGAAAAGCTCAGTGGTAAATTCAAATTAAATTTCGCTAATTAAGTAAACTTAGAGGTGCGAGCCGGAATCGAACCCCCGACCCTCTGCATGAGAGGCGGTAGGTCGAACCACTAGGCCACCACGGCTTCCAACCCTCTCTTGCCCTCGGCAGTAGAGATCTTCTACTATCTAAAGTCCCGCGCCTTCACATTTCAAAACGCTTCAATGTATTTAAAAACCACCACCAACACTCTCAACACATGTGTGCGTGCTGAGACAGCCATCAACTATGCGTTGAGAGTGGTGGTGCTTTTTAAATAATAATAAATAAATAAAAGCGTTTTGCAATGTGAAGGCGCGGGACTTTAGATAGTAGAAGATCACTAACACCCTATTATTGTCCTGTGACTCACTGGCGTTTCCCTTGTCGTCGACGATAAAGTCCGTCGTGACGAGCGGCGGCACGGCGCCTTTCTCGTTCGTCACGAAAACCCCGCTGCGGTTCTGCTGGTCGTCCGCCATCACTTGGATCTGGAATAATAGTACATTACAGACCTAGGGTGGTGAATTCGTAAATGTCCCAGATCGCAGGTTTCTGTGGCCCGAACCGAAGGTGAGGGCCATAAATATGCGATCTGGGGCTTTACGAATTAACGCCCGTGGTTTGTCAAAAGTTTTACGTCTTGCCTTGGCCAAGAAGTGAGATTTTCTCTCCGCGTAGCGGTCAAAAAATCCCACTTTATGGACAAGGGTGATGTAAATAATATAAGACCATCTCTAAGGGAGCGTTCAAGTATTACGTAACGAATTTTGGAGGGGGGGTGGTCTTGTAAAACGTTACGATGCGTTACAGGGACGGGAGGGGTTGTTTGAACTACGCGTTACGTAACATTGTTTCCGGCACTATACGCCACATAATCGTGATTTTTAGGTAAAAATGGTCACTTGGTGGTTACGTAACGTTTTACTAAGGGGGAGGGGGGCGTACAGAAAAACGTTACGGTGCGTTACATGGGGGGGAGGGGGAATCAAAAGTCTCCAAAAAATGCGTTACGTAATACTTGAACGCTCCCTAAGACCTTGGATTTAAGTTCAAGTTAGTAATGTAATTTTAGTATGTACCTATATATGTATTTTTATCTTACATATTAATGTAAATGTAATGTGAATATGTATGTTTAAATTTTGAAAAAAGGTCTTCTGCTGAGTTTGTTGCGGCGCTTCTTCTCAAGCAATGAGTCTAGGAAGCGCTGGTAAATACATTTCTGTTAAATTCATTTCAAAGTGACGTGTAAAAGTGCCCAGATGTGGCCTATTTGCTGAATTAGTACATTACAGACCTAGGGTGGTGAATTCGTAAATGTCCCAGATCGCAGGTTTCTGTGGCCCGAACCGAAGGTGAGGGCCATAAATATGCGATCTGGGGCTTTACGAATTACCGCCCGTGGTTTGTCAAAAGTTTTACGTCTTGCCTTGGCCAAGAAGTGAGATTTTCTCTCCGCGTAGCGGTCAAAAAATCCCACTTTATGGACAAGGGTGATGTAAATAATATAAGACCATCTCTAAGGGAGCGTTCAAGTATTACGTAACGAATTTTGGAGGGGGGGGGGGGTGGTCTTGTAAAACGTTACGATGCGTTACAGGGACGGGAGGGGTTGTTTGAACTACGCGTTACGTAACATTGTTTCCGGTACTATACGCCACATAATTGTGATTTTTAGGTAAAAATGGTCACTTGGTGGTTACGTACAGCACGACACAAATTAGAAGGCGCGCGGTGAAGCACTTAAGTCGTTGCCGCAGAGTATATTATTGCTTAATCCACGCGCCTTCTAAGTTGTGTAAACCTGTAACGTTTTACTAAGGGGGTGAGGGGCGTACAGAAAAACGTTACGGTGCGTTACATGGGGGGGAGGGGGAATCAAGTCTCCAAAGATTGCGTTACGTAATACTTGAACGCTCCCTAAGACCTTGGATTTAAGTTCAAGTTAGTAATGTAATTTTAGTATGTACCTATATATGTATTTTTATACATATTAATGTAAATGTAATGTGAATCTGTATATTTAAATTTTGAAAAAAGGTCTTCTGCTGAGTTTGTTGCGGCGCTTCATCTCAAGCAATGAGTCTAGGAAGCGCCGGTAAATTCATTTCTGTTAAATTCATTTCAAAGTGACGTGTAAAAGTGCCCAGATGTGGCCTATTTGCTGAATAAATATTTTCATTTTCATAAATAAATATTTTGGGAAATTTCAAAATTGACTTAGCCCCAAACCACAGAATATTTAATAGTACTGCATACAGAATGGCCACGGAATCACCCGCCTGAATCTAACCGGCGCAACTCGCGCCCAACTCGCCCTTTTACCGTCATTTGTTTCATCCGGAGATGGCGAGCGGATCACTGGCCCGCGTAGTTGGTACACACACATTTACAAGTGTACAGACGTCCTCGCACGCAAACATTGACACTTCATTCGAATTGTGTTCGAAATCGTGCTTTTATAGGTCGTGTCCGCCCTGTGATTTGAGCACAATTAAAAAAACCGGCCAAGAATCGAGTTAATCTCGCTTAATAATTTTCCTGTGACCTATAGTCACAGGAAAATTATTAAGCGAGATTAACTGGTAATTTTTCGGCTATTTTCTTAAATAACAAGAAAAGTATTGACCAAAAAATAAATAAAATATATATATATTTTATTAATTTCTCTCAAATGTATTGTCAAATACATTTGAGATCCTCATAAGAAGTACTTTCATTTTATATGTCACACGATATAGTTTGAAAAACTTCATTATATTTTTTCAAATTTAGCCCCCAAAAATAGGGTCTATGTTTAAAATTCATTTATTTTCGTTACACGTCCGTCTTTGGGTCACAAACTTACATATATGTGCCAACATTCAACTTAATCGGTCCAGTAGTTTCGGAGAAAATCGACTGTGACAGACGGACGGACAGATACACGAGTGATCCTATAAGGGTTCCGTTTTTACCTCTTGAGGTTCGGGACCCTAAAAATAGTGACGATATTGACTTGGATGTGGTGTCAGTAACTCACTGGGCTGGGCATCTGGTCGGGGTCCAGCCGTTTCTGCTGCGGCTGCTGCTGGTACTGCCCGGGGTAGCTGGGCTGCTGGCCCGGGAACGACGGCTGGTATTGAGGGTAGCCCGACTGCAACAATTTAGATATATTTATTAAATAACCTCAAATTCTCAAATATTTTGGACACATCGCTCGGAATCAGCAATCCATGGAACGACTCGTTGTCCAGGGACAAGTACAGGGCAAGCGGTCTCGCGGCCGGTCACCCACGCGCTGGACACATCTAATAAAAGCTGCGACGCAAGCATCAATAGTCCAATGTTTCCGTAATGCCGAAGACCGCAACAAATGGAGACGCATCGCAGGGAGTGCTTCATCAGCAGATGCATCGTCATGAAACCACAACCACTCTGTCAAGAGTGAACGACTAAGGAGGAGGATTAAATAACCAATAAACATTAACAGCCTTACTTAATTATTATTAAACAAGCTGACCCGGCGTACGTCGTACCGCCCATGGAGGGTTGAAGTAAAGGAGCGCAATCTTTATAGTTCCAAAAGTGGATTCCAAATCGAGTTGATTGGGGGCGCTGCGGTCGCAACTCCAGTCAAGCCACCTAGGCGGATAGTCAGCAGTAGCGCCTTCAGATGGCTCTGCTGAGGCGAAAACGCAGCGAAAACGGTTGTGAGGAGAGTGTGTTTTGTTCTCTTGCTTATCAAATCCGCTGGACACGTTTTCAACGGTTTCGCCATATAAGATGCGCTCCTTACCGAGACACATTCCACACTCCATAGTACCGCCTACGGTCATGCGTGACGTGAGCTGTCAATTGCGGAAGATGGCGAAAGCGAATTTTAAAATCATATTGACGGCCGGATTGGTCCAGTTGGTAGTGACCCTGCCTTCTGTTCCGAAGGTCGCGGGTTCGAGTCCCGCTCGGGGCAAACTTTGTGTGATGAGCACGAATGTTTGTACTAGAGTCATGGATGTTTAGTATTTATATATGTATGTATTTCTCTATACAAGTATTTATATCGTTGTTAGTACAAGCTTTGCTTAGTTTGGGGCTAGGTCAATATGTGTGAAATGTCCCAAGATATTTATTTATTTATTTAAAATCAACATGATTTTATGTGTGCATTTCATTGATATTTTCATGGATATTATCCTATTCGGGGCGGAGACAAATCCAAAAAACCAACTATCGGAGAAATCAGTTCAGCCATTCTTGAGTTATAAGTGGTGTAACTAACAAGATTTTGTTTTATATATGCACATATATACATAGATTTAAATATCTGGCCTGATTTTCACGATAAAAATTAACGTCCGTTAAACAAGATGTCAGGTGTCATGTGTCATTCCATACAGAAACGTCAGTCCTCACAATTGAATTTAACGGACGTCAAGTTTTTGATGCAACCGAAGCTTAGATAATGCTGCAACTTTATCACCTTAGGATTTACTGGACTGTTAGACTCTTAGCAAAAAAAATGCTACTGCTAACCCCTGCCTCGAAAAATAGGGGTAATAAGGCATTGAAAATTTGAATAAAAAGATAATGTAGTATATACCTTTTACATCACCCTTGGCCGTAAAGAGGGATTTTCTGCCCGCTACGCGAAGAGAAAATCTCACTTCTTGGCCAAGGCAAGACGTAAAACTTTTGACAAACCACGGGCGGTAATTCGTAAAGCCCCAGATCGCATATTTATGGCCCTCACCATCGGTTCGGGCCACAGAAACTTGCGATCTGGGACATTTACGAATTCACCACCCTAGGTCTGTAATGTATATTTCATGTTTACTAAAGCACTAAATTAGCATAGGACAACTCCTTCGTAAAAATGACATAAAGCGACATCATAAAAATCATCTTGAACTCATGACACCATAAAACTGGGCGCTCTGATGAAATAAAACCGTATTTTAATAAATACGCTTTTCTAGAGTATATTTGTATATATCTAAAAAAATCTCGTGTCACAGTGTTTGTAACCAAACTCCTCCGAAACGGCTCGAGCGATTCTTATGAAATTTGGAGTGTATGTTCAGTAGGTCCCCAATCCGCACTGGGCCCGCGTGGGGACTATAGCCCAAACCCTCTCGTGATGAGAGGAGGCCTGTGCCCAGCAGTGGGACGCAAATAGGCTGTAGTAGTAGTAGTAGTAGTTCAGTAGGTCTGAGAATAGGACGTAAGCAATTTTTCGTACCCAAAAAAACTCTAAGGTGGTGCGAAGTCCGCGGGGTCCGCTAGTTAGGTACATAAAATGTATTTTACACTTTGATAAAATTTTAATAACATTATACAAACCTTTAATTGTACAGGTTTACACAACTTAAAGGCGCATTATTACAGGGTTAAGCAACAATAGACTCTGCGTCAACGGTTTAAGTGATTCGCCGCGCGCCTTCTGAGTTGCGTCGCGCTATATTTCCATTTTAAAGTCGAAAGAAACGAAGTCCTCACGCGGGTCTGGGTCTGTACAGAACAAAGTATTTACTACTACTACTACTACTACAGCCTATTTGCGTCCCACTGCTGGGCACAGGCCTCCTCTCATCACGAGAGTGTTTGGGCTATAGTCCACACGCGGGCCCAGTGCGGATTGGAACAAAGTATTTAGTTTAATCTAAATACTTACCGGTTGCTGATACCCTGACGGCAAGGGTGGTTGCATCTGTTGGCCGGGCATTGGAGGTTGGCCAGGCATTTGTTGGCCGGGCATTGGCGGCTGGCCAGGCATTTGTTGGCCAGGCATGTGTTGGCCGGGCATTGGAGGTTGGCCAGGCATTTGTTGGCCAGGCAATTGTTGGCCGGGCATTGGCGGTTGGCCAGGCATTTGTGGGCCAAGCATTGGCGGCTGGCCAGGCATTGGTGGTTGGCCTGGCATATGTTGACCGGGCATAGGTGGTTGGCCAGGCATTTGTTGTTGGCCGGGCATTGGTGGTTGTCCTAGAATAATTAAAAAAAGATAATTAGATATTTCAGGAATGACTCGAACATATGGCGTTCGAAAATTTTCTAAAAATGAAACTTTGATATGAAATAAAAGAAACTTAACATTCCTCTTATGCCTTTTATTTCTGTAAACTGAAAAATTGTAAAATCGAACGCCTGTTGCCATCAAACGTAAATATTTGACCAGTAAAAATCCACACGGAACTATGTCAAGTTTGATTAGCAAATGAAAAAAATGAAAAAATGGCTATAACTTACCATAAGCACCCATTTGTCCAGGTGGTTTCCCAAACCCTGGTTGCGAGGTCTGCGGAGCCCCGAAGCCCTGTTGCTGCTGCGACAAGGGCGGAGGCATGTGAGGTAGCCCTGGCATCGAAAACTGGTTGAATTGAGACGTCGGCGGCTGCGGTTGGGGCGGTAGGCCTGGTTGGCGCATTTGCCCGGGTATTTGCTGCTGCCCGGGTATTTGCTGCTGCCCGGGTATTTGCTGCTGCCCGGGTATTTGCTGCTGCCCGGGTATTTGTTGTTGGCCGGGTATTTGTTGTTGGCCGGGTATTTGCTGCTGCCCGGGTAGTGGTGGCTGGCCGGGCATTTGTTGTTGGCCGGGCATTTGTTGTTGGCCAGGAATTTGTTGTTGGCCAGGAATTTTCTGTTGTCCAGGCATTTGTTGTTGGCCAGGAATTTGTTGTTGTCCAGGCATTGGTGGTTGGCCGGATATTGGTGGATGGCCAGGTATTTGCTGTTGGCCAGGCATTGGTTGACCTCCTAATGGCTGATGAGTTGACACCGGAGGCTGACCAGGCATGGGAGGTTGTTGCGGGGGCATACCCGGTTGACCAGGCATCTGACCCGGTTGTGGTGGCTGACCTTGCATGTCACCTTGCTGAGGGAACCCAGGCATTCCTAGTTGTCTTTGTTGTGGAGGCAATCCAGGTTGTTGGCCAGACATTGGTTGCTGCATAGGTTTAGGTCCCGGAGGGCCTACAGGCATTTGACCGGAGCCTTGAGGTGCCGATTGACTGTGTGGCGGCATTTGAGGCTGGCCTTGAGAATGAGGTGGCATTTGACCCGGACCTTGAGGCCCAGGCGGCATTTGACCAGGCTGGCCTTGGGGACCAGGCATGGGGCCTCGAGGGAAACCCTGGGGTGCTTGACCAGGCCCTGGCGGCGTTTGACTTGGAGGTCCTTGTTGGGGTTGGGCTTGTTGACTAGGGGGACCCATCGGACCGGGTCCCTGCCGAGTCGGAGGCATCTGCCCTGGAGAGCCTTGCGGCTGACTTACTGGAGGCCCCATTTGATTCGGCTGCATTCCAGGTTTTGGACCTGGCATTGAGGTGGGAGGACCTTGAGGTAAGAACTGCCTGTTCTGCTCTAAGTTAGGGGTCTGGCTATGTGGAGGCTGGCCAGGCATTGGGCCAGACGGCATCTGAGGTCTTGGAGGAAATTGGCCACCAGCTCCCGGCGGCCGGAATCCTGGAGGTTGTTGACCTGGAGGCAACTGTCCGGGAGCGAAGTTGGAGGAAGGTGGAAAAGACCCTGGAGGCATTTGACCAGGGGGAAGCTGAGTGGGAGGGATGTATCCTTGTGGACCGTTTATGTTCATGCTTTGCATTTTCTGGGCCATATCGCTTTGGTCGTATTTGTGTGGTCCATTGGAAGGTGGGTACATGTTGGCATTTTGGACTCCGTTGAAATCGGATGGATTTAGTGGATTATTTGGTGCGTTGTTGTTCTGCCCTGGAGGCAGATATTGAGGATTCATGGCAGTGCTTTGAGCCGTTAACCTGAAAAAAAGAAAATATCACTTGAAAAAATTATTCATATTCATTCATATTCATTTATTGAAGCATCCATGGTATTACATAGTAGGTAGGTACAGATGAAACAAGACCTTATAGTATGGGCATGGACCCTGCTAGGGCGGATTAAAGCTGTTATTTGAATGTCCACTGAATAGGTAAATGTACATTATATTTGGAAGCATAATACTGTCCTCATAAGGCTGTATCTACATATATCCAGAAAACATTATCAAAAACATATATCAATTGAGATACTATGAATAGAATACTGCTTTTGCAATGAGGTGAATACTCTACAACTGTATGGTGCAACACCGCACATTATATTCATAATGCTGACCTATAGCATTCGCATTGTTTCCACACTTTATGTAAAGCGCATTCATTACTTCAGTTCATTACCAACCGTCGCGAACTCACCACATCAAAGTCATTATTCGTATAAGTTCAGTGCCAATAAATCTAATATATTCCAATTCACTCTTTCAATTCTACAATTCAAGGTGTATGGTGCGAACCATACAACAACATTACGTTTATCTTCGGTATCTATCTTGATTTATGGCATGGCCTGAGTTATAAAAAAAAATACAATATATCAATTACTCTCATAGAAACGTCACAAGCTACAATGACATACAACGTAATTGATAAAACACTATCTAAACCACCACATGTGTGATGTAATACAACTGGAAACCAAAACATTCAACATAACTCAGATCCTATTGGTGAGTATTGAAAAATAGGTCAGCTGTATACAAGCTGTATATGAAGACATGAAAATATTGTCCATCCACACATAATAGGTAAGGTTATTATGTATCACACACATATGTGCGCGTACACAAGCACGCACACACACACAAATATTCATTCCTGCATGTTAACATAGTATTAAGTAAATTAAGGCTTATTTAATAGGTACCAAATGTAAAGTAATGAAAGAGCGGGCCCTCCTGTCACAGGCACATCTGAGCTTACTAGGAGGACCCAACCTTTATCTACAGGTAAACTCTAGAAGTTTTTACGAAAGATTTTTTTTCATTTTAATTTTTTTTCATTTTTCATTTTCATTATCAGCGGAGTTATTCTAGGCATTGTAGGTAGCTCATTTTAATAAAAAGACTTTTTCTTTATTCTAAATAACAGTTTCAGGATAGGCTTTCACCTGCATGGTAATCAGTCATATCATATTACCTTACCAAATCTCTATGCATTACATGTTTTAACTGGTGTATAGAATTTGGGGTATGTAACCTTCTTTTAAATAACAGTTATAAATCTAATCTGAATATTAATAGATTAGAAAGTATCTACTTTTGTCAGAAGCGGCTCTAGCCTTTGTAACCAATACAATGGCAGCCACTAGTCAGAATGGGGTCAGAATGGAACGGTCCGGCTCGGCGCCCCTAGACTCTTTACCCCTTTTCGCACACACACTGTGGGTAAAGCCGGCTTTGCACTTGGTATAAAATCGAGACTTACAGACCGAAATACAGCTTAAGCCAATGGATCTTAACTTAAAAGTATGGAGGAGTATTATGAAAGGATCTTTAGAATTCCCCAGATGTGCCAACACTGTTGCCCCAACACACTAAGCAACAGTTCATATGAAAAATGGTTTAATAAATAGTAAATTATATGACATGTAACACTTATAGATCATAAATATTATAAATGCAAAAGTAACTATCTGTCTGTCTGTTACCCCTTCACGCTACCGCAGGACAGATTTAGATGAAATTAGGCATAGAGATAGTCAGAATACTACTACTTTTTGTCTCAGAAAAGTGCACAGTTCCCGTGGAAACGCAATAACAGAATTCCACGCGGGCGAAGTCGCTGGCAGAAGGTTAGTATAGATTATAAAGGAAAACAGCCTGGCTATGAATGATGAAATTTTTTTTTACAAGTATACTTGTACAAAATACGACTTTTTAACCGAGTCAAAAAAATTCACATGCTTACACAATTTACATGTTTTCTCACTTATACAGTCCTGATATAAGTAATTGTGTCAACTTGATAAGAATTTGAATATATACGGAAGATGCATTTAAAAAGGTTATATTCATTTTATCTCACCAATTTGTCTTGAAATATTATTTTTCACTTGCCAGCCATTCAGAACATAGTGAAAGTGGAATAAAATCACTTAACACAGTGCAATGTAAGTCCAATTAGGTTTTGATTAAAACCTGTTAGGTCACTTGGCATAATCAAAATACCAAGAAACTTCACTTGTTAATGATGTTAAAACAAACTCCATTCTTTCCTTGAGTAACATATAACACCACAGCAAGGATATTTTACCAAAAAAACACTGAAATATTTGGAAATTTTACTAAAATATTGGGAAGTGAAAACTGACAGCTGCCGTCGCAGATTTTCTAGTTATTTTCACAGTCAAAAACAATAACTACGTCATCTAAATTTACACTGAACGAGGGTTTGTATCCCTTTTAAAATACTTACGGCTTATGACGGGTTTTTTATCGATATTTTCGAGTAAAAAATATAAACAAGAACACGACCAGAGCGGAATATACACGGGCCACGTATCCTGGCAGGGTTGTCAGCCGACAAACGCTTATGTGGAACTTTTGACTTCTCATTTCCGATGCGTGGAATGGAACGTTTACTTAGTGAAAATATAACTTTCAACTTTAAATATTTTCATTTTTGTATATGCCACAAAATTAAATATTTACGATTTACTAAGTTCAAAGGCAAATTATACATTTCAGCTACTGTAAATTATTTATAACACGTCATGACTTAATTTGTTTATTGGGGAACGGAACACTGTGAGTCAGCATGGCAATGTGTAAAGTCATCTGTCATTTGAATTTTCTAATCATATGAAAATAGTCTTAACTGCAAAGATAATAAAGTCAAGTTCGCGGTGGGATTTTATAATAATTAAATCAAATTATCTGAAGCCTTCTGAGTTCTGAAGCATATACTCTGAAAAAAAAACCGGCCATGTGCATGTCGGGCCACACGCAATGCAGGGCTCCGTACCATAATAAATTTTTACTTATATTTATTCATATTGTTTATATTTAGTATACCTTCCTACTCGTAAACTTGTACAGCCTACTTAGCTGCGATAGTTTTCCTTTTAACTTCGTTATAATTATATGTATACTACTACCGTGAATCTATTCAAAAACAACCATTTAGCTGGAAGGAGACACTTGACTCTTAACAAACCACTTCTTCAAAGCTTCCTGAAAAATATGGTTTCCATTTCACAAACCCGCCATAAAAGGGTCCCTTATGAGCTACAAAACCCTAAAAAATATACAAAGCTAACTCCTCCGATTTTTCAGGTTTTCGAAGTAAATATATATTTTTTATTTGAATGTTTGTATAGCTACAAACAATGTTTAATTATTCGATGTGATATATGGTTCATATTATTATTTATAAAACATAATCACATTTCAACTTTGCAAAAAATCAAATCCTATTAAGTGTGCTGGAATAGAAGCAAACAAGATTACTACGTAATTTGTGAGATGTTTCATCTAATTATCTAGTTAAGTTTGTTACAAACTTCGTAACTCAATTACATGTGGTAACTTTGAAACACTAAGTATCGATAAGTTACACGTATACATTGCTACTTTGAAGCAGCGCACCTTGTTTGCGATGGTGGTAAAAGAGCAATGGATAATATAATGAGGTGGTGTGACGTTGCATGGGGAGCAGTAGCTAAATCTGGCCAAGGGTGGACACACCCCACATTGTACGCATGCGTGGTTCAGCTGAGGAATAGTGATCTGAAAGTGTTATATCGATACTTTTGACAAAATATAAAACTTAAAATGGTAATATAAAAAAAAAACATACAAAAAATACATTTGAAAATGATAAATCGACCTCTACTCCACTAAGATTGGCGAACAAGCATACGGCACTCCTGATAGCAAGAGGTCATCGTTGCGTTGCTGCCTAACTATGGACGCCTGTAACACTATCACTCGCGTGACGTTGCCAACCATATCTCTGTCTCAAAGCAATGGGAAATAATGTAGATAAAATGTTCTCTACCCATAGTTTCTAAATTAAAAAAATTATAATAACTCGCGCCCGACATTAGTTAGTACCTACATTAACGACATTAAATACATATATAATTTACAAACCGCTGAACCGAATACTCGATTAATAAAACTCATATCAAAAAAAATGTAATTAAAATGTGTTCATCCGTCGCGAAGATACGAAGTTACAGACATAAATACGCACACATGTGAAACTTATGACACCCCCCAATTTATCGGGGGTTGATTAAAAAAGCCGTGGTGGCCTAGTGGTTCGATCTACCGCCTCTCATGCCGAGGGTCGGGGGTTCGATTCCGGCTCGCACCTCTGAGTTTACTCATGTTCGAAATTCAATTTGAATTTACCACTGAGCTTGTCAGTGAAGGAAAATATCGTGAGGAAACCTGCACGCATCTGCGAAGTAATTCAAAGATGTATGTGAAGTCCCCAATCCGCACTGGGCCCGCGTGGGAACTATAGCCCAAACCCTCTCGTGATGAGAGGAGGCCTGTGCCCAGCAGTGGGGCGCCAATAGGCTGTAGTAGTAGTAGATAAAATAAATGAACCAAGCTGAAAACATCGTGCGGCACGTGGCTGCCGGTGTCAACGAATTACCTAATATTATCGATATTTTTTCGATATGCTTCGTTCACATCCCTAGGGCAGCTACCCTCCCTCTATCGATCTGCACCGTCAAAGCCTAATTTTGCCTGTTTGCCCAATGCGTCATGCAACTATAACGGCTTAAGTCCATTAACACAGTAAATCAAAACATACTACATCCATGGGTCAATAAGGTTGAGTTTCAAATGGAAGCTTCGTATATGTAGCACTTTTGTAGTTTCCATTAAATCTGTTAGGAAAACGAAATCGCGTGCAATTATGTGTTTTACTCCACTGAAAATAAATGCTATTTCAGCTCACTGCATAATAAATGGGGGTTTGTAAAGACTCGAGCTCGGCGGGCCTGAAAAGGTTTCAGCAAAATGTGTGTTCTTCTATGATATCTGTTTCGAGGTGAGCGAGGACCTTAAAGTGGGAGAATGTGAATGTTGGGCAAAAGTGGGATGGAGTGTGGGCTTAGTGGACACGCGTGGGGTCGTGCATTTGGTAAGTCTTAAACGTGGATTTATTTTTAAAGATTTGACTGCACGAGTTAACAGCGAGGATGAGAATTTGTTGTAGGTAAATTGATGATATTTTAGGTTTTTGGTTAAATAATGTGCATTTGATAGTTAATTTAATTGATTAGTGATTTAACTGGGGCTGTAAGTATAGTGGAGTCAGTGGATAACAAATACCTACTTAAAGGTTAGCTCGAACGCTAAATTTTTAATCATGTTAGGTACCTCACTGCATTTAATTATAAGTCGTTCACACTTATTTATAAAACAATTTGTATAGTTTGTAAGCTAACTGGGATATTTAAGGTAATTGATAAAACATACATTTAAAAATAGTTCATGAATTTAGGATAGTTACGTGACTTGGTTTGACGAATGGGATTATCGACATACTTAGTTAGTTATAAAACCTAACCTTGTTTGAAATGAGTGTAAGTATCTACATGTGATACTTAGTAGGTTTTTACGGTTCAGGAACCCATAGTTTCACCATGTCTGTCCGTCCGTCCGGACTAGCAAAATGATGATGAGATTTTAAAAAGTGCGAAACGTAAAAGTACGCGCTAGAGCAGCAAAATTATCACGCGGTTCCGTACAATTAGATATTTAAATTAAAACTCCCTCGTAAGAATTTGTACGAATTTGGCCACATCTGGTTATTTTTATAGCCTATTTTGCGTCCCACTGCTGGGCACAGGCCTCCTCTCATCACGAGAGAATTGTTATACATGTCATATACTTATTATGTATTATTAATTTAGGTAGCGCTTCATAAATGTTTGACAAGAAACTCAAACAGAAAACCTGGGGCCTCATTCGGAGCGGTAAATAGGGATAGGGGAACGTCTCCCTATCTAAATATATAAAACTCAAAGGTGACTGACTGACTGACTGGCATAGTGATATATCAACGCACAGCCCAAACCACTGGATGGATCGGGCTGAAATTTGGCATGCAGGTAGATGTTATAACGTAGGCATCCGCTAAGAAAGGATTTTGCAAAATTCCCACGGGAACGGGAAAAATCGGGATTTTACTTTTTAATATGGCCCGGCGGAAGACCAGCGCTGGCTATTAATTTGGTAGCCAGCTCACGCTGAGCCGGGGCCTTTTTATAGCGACTGTATGTTTTGTATTGTATGTGTATGTCTTCTTTTATTGTGCGTCGTTATAAATAAATGATTTCTTTCTTCTTTCTTTCTTTCTTTCTAATATTTCTGCGCATACGAAGTTGGGGGGAAAAGCTAGTTTCTAAATAAAAATACACTTTCTCGCTATTTAGCGAGATGGTAATTACATTATATCTTATCTTATCCTATATTATTAAACGAGAAATATTTATGTATATATTTGTGCTCATGTTCTCGAAAAAGGCTCTAACGATTTCGATGAAAATTGGTATATAGGGGTTTCCGGGGTTGACAAATCCATCTAGCTAGGTCTCATATCTGGGAAAATTCATTTTTAGCTATTTTCACCCTAGCAAATTTCGGTCGCCCATTAGTCTATTTAATTTAAGCATCGGAAGGGACGCCCCTTATCTCTATGCAAGTACCTATGCACCGTTACGAATAGGTACAGCTCCTGAGAAGACCCTGGACTATATTCAAGTCTTAAATAGGGACAGGGAGATTCCCTATAGTATCGCTCACGCGTCACGGCGCTCAAGTTGAACTTTAAATCTAGCTGCTTAAAGTTCGGTTGCAATGCCACGACGCGTGAGCGACGCTATAGGGAATCCCTTTTTCCCTATTTAAGACTTCGAAGAGAACCCCCTTATAGTTATAGTTCCGAGTTGCGGCTTTGCAGGGCTGTAGAGCCCAGTATCACTGCGACCATTCCTGATCTATTGTGATCGCCACAGACTACAGTTCACAGTCAAGATTAGCCTCTGCGAAGAATTGCAGGATTTTCTTGGCCGTGAAGGCTTGAATCTCCTCTGGGTGCATTTGATGCTTCCCCAGTATGAGGTAACGGCCTCGCTCAGCGGAGGGCATTTAGTCAGAATGTGTAGGGGCGTTTTTTCTTCCTTACATCGAACGCTTTTACCGCAGCGATGTGGTGGCTGCTGCTGCTGGCTCTGGCTGCGCGCGCGCAGAAGCCCAACCTCGACGCCATCCTGAACCGGCGCACCGACGTCTACATCGCTGGCTTCTTCCCCTTCGGCAAGGGCGTCGAGAACTCGCACACTGGTACCTATTTACATACTCAAGTATTGTATATTCGTGTATTAGAGATTTTATATTGAGAGATTATTTCTCAATTTTGACATTATTAAAAAACATTCAACGTAAAAAAATCGAAAATAACAAATGGTTTTTATGATTTTTTTTCTATTAATACCTAACAAAATTAATGAATCATTTTATTTTAGAAATTTTAT
This sequence comes from Aethes cnicana, assembly GCA_963971205.1. Lineage (NCBI taxonomy): Eukaryota > Metazoa > Arthropoda > Insecta > Lepidoptera > Tortricidae > Aethes > Aethes cnicana. The sequence continues at coordinate 8,773,417 of OZ020297.1, forward strand.
TGTATGCCTGGGAAAAGTTTAAGTTGTGGTAGGCCTGTCCAAATGCGCTAGTGGCATGTGTTGAGATTTGGACTAAAGTTTTTCTAGCCAGACGGAGCGACAACTCACGTGATGCTCGCAGAAATCAGACAGATACGAGTGAAGAATGATTTGTCGGTAGGCGTCCAAGGAGAAAGAGGGACGACCTCGTGAAGGCAACAGGAATCCAGTGGAAGCGAGTAGCACAGGACCTTTCTGAGTGGTGAGCCTTAGGGGAGGCTTGCGTCCAGCAGTGGACGTCTTTCGGCCAAAATGGTGATCTGTCTGTGTTGCAAACCTTGGGGTGGCTTATGTTTAGCAGTGAATGCCTTATCATTAGTTAGACATTTCTTCTTATTTGTGTAGTTACTATAACTGCATGTATACTGTATATTAATGGTCTCGTAAACTCTACTGTAGGGCGAGGCGTGATGCCGAGCGTGAAGCTGGCGCTGGACCACGTCAACGAGCACGACTCCGTCCTGCGCAACTACCGCCTCCACATGTGGTGGAACGACACCGAGGTATGACGTCACTGGCCACTCTACTGAAGTGTAGTGTGTACTGTACTGTAGTGTATGATTCGAGAATTCGAGATACAGCATGATACAACTGAGAAGGCGCGCGCATTAAGCTATAAACAGTCTCTGCATCGGCGAACCTGGAGACGAGCTGTCCTCCAACAAGATGGAGCGACGACCTCACAAGCGAGCTGGTCTGTGTGGCGAGCCTTGGAGGAGGCATATGATACCAACGCTATCCCTACCATTGCCACCATTCAGAATACGTATGCGGTATTTAGACAAAAGGCTATTAAATCCCAATGGAACATCTATGTGCATGAATAATCTGTACCCTTCGGTACCTCTTCAGGTATCAAATATCAATATCATTATTAAAATAAGCATTTTTTTTAGTGTAACGCAGCTGTGGGCGTGAAGTCATTCTTCGATATGATGCACTCCGGGCCACACAAGCTAATGCTGTTCGGAGCTGCGTGCACGCATGTCACTGACCCCATTGCTAAAGCGTCTAAGCACTGGCATCTCACTCAGGTAACATGATAAGGGTCATATGATTCGAAAGCAAATTGTTATATGAAAAGGCGAAGCAAAATTATGATAATATCAAGTTACTATTAGACTGATATGAGTCAGTATTATTATACCACACCACCCACAAAACGGCCTATTTACGTCCTGCTTCTGGGCACAGGCCTACTCCCATTACGAGAGCGTTAAGAGATGTCTCACATCATCAGCCAAAGAATCTATGCTTTAGTGAAACGTAGCAAGCAACTAACAGTTACCAATTCTTGAAGTTACTTATTTATTTATTAATATTCGCACATGGTGAAGTGAAACTTGACGACCCTATATTTTTGTTTCAGCTGTCATACGCGGACACACACCCGATGTTCACCAAGGAAGCGTTCCCAAACTTCTTCCGGATCGTCCCGTCGGAGAACGCGTTCAACATTCCTCGCATTCGACTGCTGCAGCATTTCAACTGGACTCGTGTCGGCACCATCTACCAGAACGAGCCTCGATATGCCTTGGTGAGTGGCAGGACTTACTGTGCTATCAATAAGTAGACCGTTTTCGCAAAGAGGCGCCCGATGGTAGCTCGTTTGCTCAGCAAAAATTGGACAAAGCAATACCCGTAGAAAAACGAAGATATGTGCATAAATGGAATCTGCTGTAACGTGTTATTTTAATTCCTTAGTTCTTCACTATTGAAACAATCAAATGAATCACGAAATAAGTAACTGCTACTTTGTAACAAAAACGGTGATAGCGCAATTTAGATGCCGCGATCATACCAGATGCTTGAGCTTTCAGAAAGTCGAAAGGTCTTTTTGTAAAACAATTTTGGATGATTACGTTCGTTTTGCATTTCTTCATCAACATATTTACCGTCTTCCAGGCGCACAACCGTCTAATCTCCGACCTGGACGGCCACGGCATCGAGATCCTGGAACAGCAGAGCTTCGCGACCGAAGTGAAGGCAGCCCTCGCCAAGCTCAAAGAAAAAGATATTCGCATCATCCTGGGGAACTTCAATGAAACCTGGGCAGTGGAAATCTTTTGCGAAGCTTACAAGTAACGCATCTTACTAAATCTAACTCCGTTATTGTTTATCACTTCTTGATCGGTGTTCATTTGTTAATGCTATTGAAAAATAAACGATGACACACCCCTCAGACTGGAGATGTACGGGCGCGCGTACACCTGGCTCCTCCTCGGCACATACAACCCGAAGTGGTGGCGCCGGCGCTCGTCATGCTCGCATCGCGACCTCACCACCGCGCTCGACACGGCCATCCTGACAGATCTGCTGCCGCTCTCTACTACGGGCGAAACCACCGTCTCTGGGATCGTAAGGCTAATATGACTCTAATATGACTCTATTGACTCTAGTGTACTTATTTACTACAGACTGAATATTTCTAAATTCTATTAGAGTTGAGCTATGCAAGGATATTTTCTGTCTTCTGTTTCAAATAGCGACAGATATGATTTGATAGATATTCATCAACCCTCCAATATGCTTTGATATTGTTGCTATTAAATCTCTGCTAGATCCTCTCAAAATTATTCCCTGACACATATCTTTCAATAATAGCATTTCACTTTTATTTTTAGACCGCAAAAGACTATCAAGTTGAATATGATCGAAGAAGAGGCAATGAATATTCAAGATTCCATGGCTATACATATGATGGTAAGTACAATGAGAACTTCGCCTTTTTGGTAAGTCTAAAATACCAGATGATGAGAGAAAGATCTTTGAATCTGGGTAACCTTTTTAATTAATTACAATATTGTATGTTATAGGAATATGGGCCATGGCATTGGCAATTCAAATGGTGGCACAGCGCGTCAAACTACGGTACAAAGAAAAGACGGTTCAGGACTTTCGGTATCGAGACAAGGAGTGGGAACAGTTGTTCTTAGACGCCTTAAGCAACGTCACTTTTGAAGGAGTTACTGTAAGCATACACTCTTAAAGCATTTACTGATGTGATGATTATTTCACTATCACTATTCTTTATTAATATTTTTAGGGTCCAGTACGCTTTCATGACAACGAGAGGAAGGCTTCTATCTTGCTAAAGCAATTTCAAGGGGATGAGGTTGGTGAAATTAAGGTCGGAGAATACTGTGCTGAGCGAGATCATCTTGATCTATCCAGTGGACAGATGTTCAAGTGGTTTGGAAAGTAAGTTTTGTGTTTGCTTCTTTGACTTATGCGTAAGAAGTTCCGCCTTGGAACCACTAAAGGATCCACATTTCAATGTTCTATTTTAGGAATCCACCAAAAGACCGTACACTACTTCTGATCGAACACACTCAAGTCAACATTACGATCTATTCGTTTTTAGTGTCCTGTTCAATTGTCGGAATCATAATCGCCACCGCTTTTCTCGCCATGAACATTCACTACAGGAACCAGAGGTAAAAATATCACTATCATTTTTAAACGCATATTAAAATATCAGTTTTTTCAAAATTAGAACGTTTTACCTGATTGCCTGATCAATATCCTTAGGTATATCAAGATGTCGTCTCCACACCTCAACAACCTGATCATCATCGGCTGCATGCTGACCTACCTCAGCGTCATCTTCCTCGGACTGGACTCCAGCCTTAGCAGCATAGGTATGTCCAACAAAACCCCCGCCGCTCTGTTAATTCTATCGCAGTGTCACTAATTATATATGTCTTCTCTTCAACTGTTTCGGATACAAGGTAACCTCATAAGAAAATCATCACATCTTTCTCCATAATAAATTAATCATGCTTTGAAAATTCATTACTTAAAGCCGGCTGGTAAGCTTTGCTTATGAGAAACGGTCGTTTCTAACAGGAGAGATGGTAAAATGAAACAGCTTAAACATTGAGCACTGTCAACCGGCATGAGGCACGCACCGGAGCGAGTCACCTGATCTCATCACCTTCATTGATTCTTAGGTCTTTCTCAGGAAGCCCAGCGCGGAGGTAACGACAGCTTGCTCCCCCCAGCTTGAGCTTCACCCCCGGCCGATGTGGATGCCGTTAACCAAATTTTGGGAACTCTAACCCCCCCGACTATTAGATTAGAACTTTCATTCTGAGAAAGACCTAGGTCGTTTTCTAGGTCGAGAAGTCGTAAGCATGTTTCCAAGTTTTGGTTTCATTTTCCTTTACTGCGAAGCTTTTGTCGATTGGTGGTATGTGAATTTGTTGTATTTGTAGCATTATTGACTAGTGCTTAGTTTTCCGATATGTTTTGCTTCGATATACCTTCGATATGTTTGAGTGCCATATTTTATCTTTTTTTGCATAAGTCAAAATCTTCAACGTCTTGAGCAACTATCTTGATTTTCACATATATTATGCTCATGATCACTTCAGAGCATGGGACTTCCACGAAAACCTACTCTATACAAGCGTTATGAATTGAAATAATTTATAGATCCCCTGAATGAATGTACACTGTAAAAGTCCTATTATACCATGGGAAGGCTTCTGGAAAATAAAAATAAATTAATTGTTTCTTACATTCATATTTCCACGAGGTAAAACATTTGAGAGACGTTGAGCGTTGAAGGTATCTTATGATATTTAGTGAAATTAATCCAAATCCTACTATCTTATCAAAGGAATAAAATTGCTATTTCTAGTAGTAAAACGTGATGCCCTATACTAATGTAACCTCAAGGCTGGTGAAGCCTAACTGGGTAACTAAGAAGCATGAAACGAGTACCTGTATGAACTTCAGCGTTTGCGACAACCTGACTTATAGTTGCATCTCTTGAACTCGTCGTCTCTTGCCTCATAGTGGGTAGGTACTCCAGAAGCATTCCCCCACTGTCCTGAGCTTGTCTAACCAGCGTTCTATTGATAGCGGCGTTCCCGTACATCTGCACGGCGCGAGCCTGGCTGCTGATGGCTGGGTTCAGTCTCGCCTTCGGTGCCATGTTCTCCAAGACATGGAGAGTGCATTCCATCTTCACTGACGTTAAACTCAACAAGAAGGTAACGTGTTCTTTTAACTTAATATATTTTTTTGGCCAAGCCCCCCCAAATCATCTAAGATCTCTTCTTCTAATAGGTAATCAAGGACTATCAGCTGTTTATGGTGGTGGGCGTCCTATTGTGCGTGGACTTTGCCATCATGATCACTTGGCAGATCTCCGACCCTTTCTACCGAGCCACAAAGCAGATGGATCCAGTGGTACGTACCTACTTAGTTTAACTACACAACTACTAACACTTCTGGCCACCGGCCTTATCTAATCACGATAGGGTTTGAGCTGTAGTCGCAATTGAGAATTGAGAGTTGATTAACTTAAGCTGATTATTCTTTAGGATAACACTCCTTTAACCGAATATCTTCAATATTCAGCAGTTTTGTTTATCTGTTACAGCCTCATCCAACAAGCGAAGATATCGAAATCGTTCAGGAGAATGAATACTGCCAATCGGAGCAGATGTCCATTTTCATAGGAGTCATCTACGCGTACAAAGGACTACTTTTGGTAAAGCGTCATCTATTTTATACCTGAGGTTTATTTACTTGTTTGACAAGAGCTTTGACAAAATCACATTATTGAAGATTTGCACTTCTATCTACTGAGTAGCTTCTATTATAGAAAATATAAAACTTTCTGCCTTTATTTTTCAGGTTTTTGGTGCATTTTTGGCATGGGAGACAAGATCAGTGTCCATTCCAGCGCTTAACGACTCCAAACACATCGGTCTGTCAGTCTACAATGTGCTAATCGTATGCATCACTGGAGCTCCTCTAGCACTGGTAAATAATAATCATTATTCTTCTCTCGTTTTCTTTATGTACTTATAGTTTCTTAGATACAATACAATCTCACGATCTGCCTTCTTAGTTTGATTGTTATAAATAATCTGATTTCAGGTGTTGGCAGACCACAAAGACGCTCTTTTCGTTTTGATCGCTGTTTTTATAATTTTTTGCACTACGACGACATTGTTATTGGTGTTTGTGCCTAAGGTAAGTGTTTCTTTTTTGTTATACTACAAATGAGAAAGTATCTAAGTATTGCATTTATTTCTTCTTAAGAATATTTATTAAGTACTTAATGATATCTCTCATTCCTACTTATGCAAGTTATAATGGATAAAAGTAGTAATCATGGTGATTTTCACACTGTTCCATAACGCAATTTAAGCGGCCTATTTGAAGTCTAAGTTCAATTTGACCGTAACGTAACGATTCCGGAAGCCGTGGTGGCCTAGTGGTTCGGCCTACCGCCTCTCATGCAGAGGGTCGGGGGTTCAATTCCGGCTCGCACCTCTAAGTTTACTTATGTGCCAAATTCAATTTGAATTGACCACTGCGCTTTTCGGTGAAGGAAAACATCGTGAGGAAACCTGTACGCACTGCGAAGTAATTCAAAGATGTATGTGAAGTCCCCAATCCGCACTGGGCCCGCGTGGGGCCTATAGCCCAAACTCTCTCATGGTGAGGGGAGGCCTGTGCCCAGCAGTGGGACGCAAATAGGCTGTAGTAGTAGTAGTAACGATTTCATGTTTTTTCAGCTACTAGAACTCCGACGCAACGGTCAGCCGGGCACGGCGCCGTCCCGGATCCGCGCGACGCTCCGGCCGGCGTCCACGCACGAGTGCCGCTCGCCCGGACCGGAGCTCGAGCGGAAGCTGAAGGAGCTGCGCCAGTACAACAACCGGTACAGGAGGACGCTGCAAGCAAAGGAGAACGAGCTGCAGGTGCGCATCAATCATTAAAATTGTTTTTGAAAAAGACGTGCGAAAGAGAAAATCAAGGAATCTAGCAAAATGGGTCACATTCATATCACATCTGACCTGAGCAACCTATCAAACAACGCGTTGAACAATACCTGTTGATGAAATTCCAAAAAAACGACAGAATATCCGTTCAGTTACAAAGACAATATCTTGACAATGCAAAACAGAGTGGATATCATTTTATTTTAGATGTTGCTGAGCAAATTAGGCAGTGACGCTGGATCAGAATCGTCGACTACCAAGGACTCCAGGTCGCCAGCCACGCAGAGAACAAAACTTCCGCTACCCAGAGAGAATATCAGCCATCCAGGTAAATATTCTCGGAAATGAAACTCGTTTTGAAAATAGAAAAGAAAAAGATCTCGAAACACTGAGAAACTCCCCTTTTCTAGAAAATTGTTAAATATGCAAATACATCGATTTTCAGAAACCAGTGATATAACGTCAGTATGCAGTTTGAGTGCTTCAGCAGGGGCAGAAGCAGAATATATCAATTTACAAAATCAAGTCAATGAAAAGTGAGTAGAAACCAATTTAAAGTTGCTGCCTTTCCTTGAATGATTTGTATGTAGCCTTTCTAAGTTGTTATTAAAACGTACTTGCAATATTCTCTCCTTCAGACAAAAGCCTGCAGCGCCACCAGAACCCATCAAAGAGATTCCCAAAGAACCAAAGAAGGAACAAACTAAGAATGTCTCCTTCAAGAACCATCTGGACTACACCAGTCCACCTTCCTCCAAGGCTGTTCCAGAAAAGGATCAGCTTGCCAAGCTGCCTTACGGGTGGACTGCAGAGGTGAGAATGGTGAGCAGTTTATTGGATCTAAATCTAAAAGCTCCAAATTATAACCCTGACTTTTTGAAATCCTGAAATTGGTACCAGTCGCTATAAATACCTACCAATATTTCCGTATGCCTTGTGATTGATGAATCCTTGATTTTTTAGAAAGCGTCAACCAAACAATGTGCAGATGAGTCTTGCTTGTTTATGTGTACCTACTCAGCATGATCCTTGTGTTAACAGGAACCCTCTGAGCCTGCCCCCAAGTCCTCACTAAAGTCTCAGGAGCCAGTGAAGGCCGAGACCAAGACGATACCCGCCTTGAAGCCCAGTGACACCCCCACCGCCAAATCTGTTCCGGCAAAGGTGCAAGAACCCATGTATACCAAAGCTGCCACACCCAAAGTTAACAAGGTATTTTCTGATTATTTTATACTCAAATGTCATCTGCATAGATCATTGCCTATATAATGGAATCCTAAAAGGGCATTAGTTAGGGATACCGAATAACGAATTCTCCAACTCGTTCATCAACTTATGAACACCCTAAACCAAACCAAGATCTACATGTTGTATAAAAAAACAATTTTAGGGTATAGATCAGATCATATTCAGAACCGATACTTTCTAGTTCATAGTACAGTCAGTACATACAATGCTGTTCCATTTAATACTTCTAGACACCAGAACTTCAGAGAAAGCAGGCAAAGCCGCAAGAACCGGCGAAGACCACGCCGTCACGAGACAGCAAGCCACGGGGGCACCGGCGCATGTCCAGCGTCGGCGGAGCCCTGCTGACGGACTTGATGCATGTCTCGGTAGACCAGGATGATCTGGAGCCACCTCCGGGCATGGAACGGAAGGTTATTGGTAAGTTGTAACACTACTTAAGGACATAAACTTTTGTGAAATTTGCACCTTTTGAATCTTGCTTATCCAATTCCATAATGGAAAAGGTGTGTGTCCCAAAATATAGCACTCAATATATATCTAAAAATCGGAGACTTCTATTTTTCAAGAGAACAGTCAAGCAGATAAGTCTTGTCTTGTTGAATGTTTAGGTCAAGAAAGGGATCCACCTATACCTCCCAAGTCGAAGCAAGAGCCTGAAGATATTTTAGACATAGACGCTGACTACTCTACAGCAGAACGAAGAAAAGCTTGTGAGTTCTCATTTTCATTGACATTCTGAAAAAATCTTGTAAGCCAAGACAAAAACCCCGTCAGTCTTATTTCTGAAATTACTCACCTCATCATCTCTATTTCTTCAAGGTCAAAGAAGAGACTCCGAGAGGAGAAAGAAAGAATTTATAGTAGTCCAAAGCGACCTATGGGACACGAATACGTTTCAGTATACGTGCCAGAAGTCGCCACCGACTAAAACAGAAACAGGTGAGTCAACTCAATATAAGAGTTCAATTCTTTCTTGTCAAATAGAGGCATATTATTTCAAGAAACGTGATATTTTACGTTTTGACCAATGGACGTTTTTAAACATAGGTACTTAATAAAATCTCATGGTTGCAGTTTTTCCTATACTCGAAGCTACATACTTCTCCTTCCAGGTCATCATCACTCTCCAATGCAGAGAAGTGTATCTGAGAAGAGTCGACAGCAATCATCACCTCACCATCACAGGGAGGTTGACAGCAGAAGTTTAGAAAGGAGAGCTTCTAACGCTTCCGTCAATTATGGTAATCAATTTTCCATTCAATATAGAATTAGTTTTACCAGACTAATAGAGAGAAATATTATTTGAGTAATAGTTCGATTCAATATCTTTCGAAGGGTTGCTGCCTGCAGCATGCTTTTGCTTGGAATTAAGTAGGTATTTGACACTTAATTATGATTTTATGATTTTTTATAGCAGGGACGACGAGAGGAAGCACCCCCGAGGGATATCGGGAAGCAGAAACCCTCAGAATGACAGACCGACATTCTAAGGTAACTAACATATTATATAAGGTACGAGTGCAGAAACCAATAAGTAACAGTAGTGCTCCAGCCTCCAACGCCTCTTACCTCTTAGACTGACATTATGCATGATATCAATTTAAAGAAATGCGCCACTTACTTTAACATTCATAACATAACTCTTGTTTTCATTATGTGTTACAGCGTCGAGGGTCAGAATTCCCTCAGCCGGTCAGTACGCCTCCCCTTCAGGGCCAGAGTAAAAGACGGCAATCCGCTGCCCAGGTGAGTTGATAGATTTTCCAACTCTATTTAATAATTTTACAATTGCATACGGTACGTCATTTAATACCACCACTTTGAGGTGGTCAATAGGTGAAATCATCTTAAATACAAATAAAAAAAAACATAATTAAATCATTAATTCAGCAAATTGATCACATAGGGGATAGGGGCAGTTTTATACCAGCGCTTCTAAGAACCATTGCTTGCTTGGATTCTATCAATTACCATCATGTAGTTTGGCATGGTATGCAGCTTTAGCTTTTACTAACGTCTGGCCTATGCTTTCAGGTAAGAAGTCTCCCAGAAGAAAGGCAAGAGCGTAAAGAACGGCAAGAGAGATCTGAGACGCCACGGAGGCACGACGATATCCCGCGGAAGACTGTGCCGGAGCAAGAGAACGAGTGGAGACCCGACCCTGACACGATAAGAGTGGCGAAGGGCCCGGACTCTCCCGCAAAGAGGCTACGGCAGGAAGCCGAGCCTCTAAAGAGGGCGAAAGGTGTAGGGGACTCTCCGCGGCTGACGCAGGCGCACGCGCCTCGCCCGGAGCATCACAAGAGCAGTCCTAATGTGGCGTCACGGCATAAATCGGGTGAGTTCTTCAAACAAATTCTATACCTGTAATCTTTTTTTTAGGGTTTTGTAGCGATGCCTGCACGGTTGTGTTCCAGTATGGGTTAAGAAAGCCGCTGATATTACCTTAAAGGAATTCAGTCTAGTTCTCAGAGTTGGCAACACATTCGTGACCTTACGATTCCTGATGTCGATGGCCCTTCAGGTGGCATGTATGCTCGTTGGCCAAGTAATTTCATAAAAAGGTAAGCCTAAAAAACCTCCGGTGAAAAAGTGGGATTGCGGAAACGACAGCTAATCATCATTATTTCAGCCGAAAGACGTCCACTGCTGGACATACGCCTCCCCCAAGGCGCACCCCTCAGAACGGTCTTGTGCCACTGGCATCCACAGAGTTCCCGCAACCTTTACAATGTCGTCACTTCATCTTGTTGGAGGCCTACCGACAGCTCATCTGGGAACGACAGCTGTTATGATCTATTGGCATTTACAAATCAATATTTAATACTCACATTAATAGTCCGCCAATTGTATGATATTTTTTGTGCAATAAAGTTTAAATCTATACTAATAATAAGTCTGTAGAATACGTCTGATACTAGAAAATTAAAAGAAACTATTAAGCCGAGGAGACTATAAAAACGATACTGAACACAAAATAACGATTTTTAGGTAAATTTTATGTATTAAATGTATGTATGTCAGGACTTAACACGAAAACTACTGGACGGATCGCAACAAAATTTGGTATGGGGGTAGATTATAACACTGGTCAACATATAGGCTACTTTTTATCCCGGAAAAATGCATAGTTCCCGAATGCCACTAACGAATTCCACGCGGACGAACGTCGCGTACAGAAGCTAGTAAATAAATAAATAATATTAACAGGATCACCCAACAAACGCGAGGACCGCAAGTCAGCTCCGTACGGCCGGTCCGACTCCAAACGCCAGGACTCGGTGGACCAGAGAAAAATGTACACAGCCAGCTCCGAGTCTGAGCTGTTCGAGTGTGCCATCCTCCCCATCTTCCACAAACTGCTCACAGAAAGGCACAAGAGCCAGCCGCACAGCCTCAACCTCACCTACGGGGTCAGCTGTCCCAATATCTCAATTAAATGTGACATAGTAGAGTATTTGTAGACACTTCAAAACGGATATTGTTGGTCGTATGATTTAAAGAAACGTTCATAAAGTCAATTGTTACAATATTCAATTACCTATTTATGCCAATATTCACAATAGTTCATTTCCTTTTTGACTGTTTTGTTTGGATTTTGTACAGCCAAATTGTGCTTAAGGAACTCTAATTGAATTGTCATTTTGACGTTGCAGTGTTGCTCTGTGAATCAGTAGTAGAAGTAGTAGAATTATAAAGAGTTCATGTAAATTAAAGTTAATTTTGCAAAATTGTTAGTGAACAGCTTTGAAATTGTTTCCATCCAAATAGTGATTTTTTTTACTCAGCAATAATGTGTTGTGATCGGTATGCGATAACAGTACCGTATAAGTAGGTGCAGTTGTGTTTTATCTTGTAGATACAGGTCAGATCTATAAGTACCGTACTTATTTATGTATAAAAATATCGCTTTAATAAAGCTGTAGAACATATTACCTATTGATTAGATCTTGTATTTGTCTAAATTGGATAAAACTTTCGTACAATTTCTAAATAACTAAGTAATAGATAGTAATACATGTTTCAATAGGTGATACAATTTTTCAACGACAAGTTCGCTCACGGGTTTTAGAGTAAGATGTAAACAAGTGTTTTTAATTCTTTAACATCGAATATGTATAAAGATTGTTCGCACAAAATTAAGTTATACTTACTCAACGCACATCATGTGTATCGTATTACAGAATCAGAACCCTGCCATCCATAGGATAGGCATAGGTAGAGATAATCTACTAAGTATACGAAGTCCCGCACCTCCACAAATCAAAACGCTTCAAAGTATTGGGAAAGTATTTAAAAAGCACCACCAACAACTCTGAACGCATATGTGCGTGCTGAGACAGCCATCAAGCATCATCATCATCATCATTTCAGCCGATAGACGTCCACTGCTGAACATAGGCCTCCCTCATAGACCGGTCCTGTGCCACTCGCATCCACCGCGTTCCCGCGACTTTTACAAGGTCGTCACTCCATCTTGTTGGAAGCCTACCAACAGCTCGTCTCCCGGTTCGCGGGCGCCACTCGAGAACTTTCCGGCCCCATTGGCCATCAGTCCTGCGAGCAATGTGCCCCGCCCACTGCCACTTAAGGTTCTCAATTCTTTGGGCTATGTCGGTGACTCTAGTTCTACTGCAGATATCCTCATTTCTGATCAAACATAATATGTTGAAAGAATTGGTGGTGCTTTTTTAAATATTTTCGCGGGACTTCCTATAGTAGATTATTTTTACTTACAGGAAGGTAGACGTAGATTGTGCTCGATTTGACCTCTTGCCTCATTCTTCCGTATTATTAAAAGGGATAGAGACAGAACACACGCTAAGTTTACCTCTCCGAAGTCAGTTGTGATATTCCTAATCTTTTTTCTTGATAGGTAAACCTTTTATTATTATTACCTAATAATAAAATCGATTCCTAAAAATTACGAAGTGCAATACTTGTTATTTGTGATTATTGTTGTTGGTCAAATATTGTTTCATGTAAATGTGCACGTAAATGAAGACTTATAGCTTTAAGATTTTAAATTATGTACTGTACCTATTGTATATTGTAAGATATAACAATAAATTGATTACAAAAATGACAGTATTTTAATTTATATTAGTATCTGTTTATCTTTCCTATTTGTGTACATTTTATTCGTCTATTCCAGCACTTTCCTTGGAAGGGAAGAAATCCCTTAGAGGGATAAGTTCTCTTTTGTACAATATTATTATTTGTGATCTTTGTGTATATATTTATTTTTAGGTGTACAATAAAGTGCTATTTACTTACTTATATGCACGACTTTTAAAAGCGTATCACAACTAAATACACACCTATAATATCTGCCTTGCCCTTTTAGTTGTTCTCTTCACAACTAATAGAACAATTAATAATTAGGGGCGACCGAGCTTTGCTTGGGTGAAAATAGCTAAAAATGAGTTTTCTCAGATAATTATGAAACCTAGCTAGATCGACTTGCCGCCCCCTGTAATACCTATATTCCAAATTTTGTCCAAATCGTTAGAGCCGTTTCTGAGATCACTTTGATAAATAAATAAAAAAAAACATAGAAATATACTTACAAGTTTAACGCGTCTATAGTATAAGATTTTTTAAACTAAAGGAACATAATTAACTTGATCTTTCAAATATTAATTTTGGTGATTTTTGGAACAGTTTGATGAAACCTTAAAACCCAAAACTATAGTAGAAATAAAAAAATTAAAACTGGTCACCCGAAACTAAACGTCATTCACCCCCCCTCTTCATCCTCTCGCTGTCACTCCGCTGTCACTTGTCAGTATTTTTCTGTCCTTCTCACGTTTGAGTTGTGTTTCGTTGTTAACTACTTCCACTAATTGTTTTTTTTCTTATTTGTGTTTTTATCTAATGTTTAAATAGTGCTAGTGGACATTCAAAATGCCTGTGTTTCACACGAAAATCATCGAGAGTATACTGGAGCCGGTGGCTCAACAGGTGAGTCTGCGATTTACGAAACAACATTGATATTTATAGAATGTTTTAACGTTCTATTTTCCTCGTGTAGGTGTCGAATCTTTCGTTCATTGTTTACTGGATGTTTTTGGGGTTTAAGGATTATGTCATCAGTGGCTGGTATATAGTAAAGCCGCAGTGGATGGCTATATTTGGTCGGCCGGCGTCGGTCGCCATGGCTAGGTATCATGTGTTGTAACCTTGCTAATTAACTGTTCAACTAACCGCTAAATAAGTCTATTCTGAGACCTATGCGTCTTTAGTCAATTCGAATTTAATCATTTATTCAGCAATTGGCCATATACAGGCACTTTTAAGCAGTTAGATTGGTTAGTGTGTGTTTCTTATAGGAATGCAGTTGTCTGCATTGCTATTTGTTGTGATAACGCAGATTACGCTGTGACCTTGCAAACTTGTTCAAGAATTACATGTCACCGCATAACTAATAATATCAATAATGTGATAGTTGATCAGTTTTTGATAAATACACGGTTTAATGGTCTCATAGTTTCCAGCGAGGAATTAAGATTTTAAAAAGTTGTATGCTTAAGTTCTTCTTCTCTTTAAATAATGGCTTCAGTTTATGAGCAAGACAATTTCGCCAATGTCAAGTAATTGGCCTACAGGCCGTACAGTATATGCTTAAGTTTCAAATTGAAAATAATCTAATAAAATAAAATAATTGCATATGATAAAATATATCTTTAAATGAAATGAAATGTACTAGAGATAACTATCAAAGAGAGTTTAAACTGCACAATGAACTTTATAGGAATCTAGATCATATAAAAATTTAACAATTAGTATATTTGATGCAATATAAAAACATTACAACAGAAATAAAGTGTATTGTTATTTACTCGGCATGCTTGTAAAATAATCATGTTGATGATGAAAACCTGCATGTGTTTAAAATGTAAACAATACAAATAATGACTTAGCACAAAAATTATATTGATATAATTTCATTATACAGTCAACATCAAAGATATTTTTACAGTTTTACTACTACTACTACTACAGCCTATTTGCGTCCCACTGCTGGGCACAGGCCTCCTCTCATCACGAGAGGGTTTGGGCTATAGTCCCCACGCGGGCCCAGTGCGGATTGGGGACTTCACACACATCTTTGAATTACTTCGCAGATGCGTGCAGGTTTCCTCACGATGTTTTTCCTTCACCGAAAAGCTCAGTGGTAAATTCAAATTGAATTTCGCACGTAAGTAAACTTAGAGGTGCGAGCCGGAATCGAACCCCGACCCTCGGCATGAGAGGCGGTAGATCGAACCACTAGGCCACCACGGCTTCCACAGTTTTACACTTTAGACCTAATACAATGAAATAGACTACGAAAATGTAAACATATCTTAGACATCATCCTTTATATTTTCTGGTTTATTTATTCTGAGTTTTTTTTTAACTTGAAATTTCTTGCAATATCCCCTTCGTCTGGATGCTAATATAACATTTGGACCACATCTTCAATCAACTTTAACTTTATTATTTTACAAGACACTTAATACCACACTTATTACCTTGATGAAAATGGGTCATTTTATGAATAACATGACAAGACTGCTCTGAGAAATGTCTGAGAACGACATGAAACAGTTTCAAAGTAATGCAATGATTCATCATTTAAGACTTATTTGAAGTCCAATAACAGCCATAGTAATGGATAGCGGAGAGCTAAATTAAATGACTCATTTATTGTGAGAAGGATCTGAGAATTGAGAAAAATACAATTATTATTTTGCCAATTGAGAAATGATTGATGTAATAAAATAAATGTAAACCATCAATCTATAATCTAAATATATAAAACTCAAAGGTGACTGACTGACTGACATAGTGATCATAACATAATGTCTACTGTTCCTTGATTGTGTGGTGTTCAATAAAGTATATTGTATTGTATTGTATCAACGCACAGCCCAAACCACTGGACGGATCGGGCTGAAATTTCGCATGCAGGTAGATGTTATGACGGAGGCATCCGATAAGAAAGGATTTTGCAAAATTCCCATGGGCACGGGAAAAATCGGGATTTTACTTTTTAATATTTCTGCGCATACGAAGTTGCGGGGAAAAGCTAGTTTCTTAATAAAATACTTATTGTAGATTTTTTGTAAATCTTGCATGCATATAGTAATTTCTGTCGCGCAAGCATTAATCATACCTTGGAAACTAATCAGTAATAATAGGTTCTTCAGCCATTCCTTTATGTTCTCATGAGAAATTTTCGAATTGTCTAGTGGAATTGATTATTAATTATTTTCTCATAGGCAAAGAATTTGTTTTTATTTCGTTTGTTCAGAACGCTGTTGTTTCACATTACATGGCGTCTATATTGAAGTTGGTTTAAGAGCACTACTTTCATATGCCATCTTATTGCTTCAGTAAAGATTAAAAGCACGCTGAATACAAATTGAAAGAACCACACAATAAATCTGTAGCTTCTTAAGTCATTGACTTCGCCAGCTGAATGCAAATTAAGTCATCTGAGACAGTTCAGGTCGTCTGCGCAGTGAACCGCTGCCGATTGACACGCGACGAGACTTCGCATATGCCGCCGATGTAAGGGCCGTGTGGTGGTACAAATGTAGCTTAATATGTTTGTATGGGCTTCCGCCCGCGACTTCGTGGCATTAAGCCGGGTCTATAGGCTTAAGCTTGAGGCCATTTAAGCGTGATAAGGTAACTTACAAACAGATTCGTAATTTGAATAGCAACAGTATTTTTTAGCGCTTGTTCCTTCCTACTAATTAATTTTTCGATGATATATATATCACCAAACAGTCTAGCTCCTTTCACTTGTTATTCCATTGTATAATAGTTGAACCTATATTATATATCCCTCTATAAAGTACCGATCGTAAAGGTTAGTATACTTTATGACGTGATCTGATATTTAGATGAGGGCTTGCAAAGTAAATTCTCTTGAATTTATTATTATGACGCTACCGCTATTCTCGCCACCCACTTTGTTTTGCAGTCTGAACCTATCGATACATTTTTATGCATTAATCGGCAAAGATAGCATTTTCCGCAGACCACAAATGAGCGCCATCGATATAAAATCTAAATGCAGTAAAACTTAGAACCAAGTAAATTCATACGCCATGTCATCTCTACAGTTTCACGTATTAAAATGTATCTCACTACTCGCTTCTGTCCGCGACTTCGCCCGCGTGGAATTCGGTTATCACGTTCCCGCGGGAACTAGATGCGTTTTTCCGGGATAATAAGTAGCCTATGTCCTTTCCCGGGACCCCAACTATCTCCATGCCAAATTTTATCCAAATCGGTCCAGCGGTTGAAGCGTGAAGAGGTAACAGACAGATAGACAGACAGAGTTACTTTCGCATTTATAATATTAACTAGCTTTTCCCCGCAACTTCGTATGCGCAGAAATATTAAAATGGAGTCCACCGGGACTCAATGGACAAATATATAGGTTTTCTATCTATAAGTAAGTATTCGCGTATATCCACTGCTTGAATGCAGTAAAAGTGTGGGAACTCCTGGTAAGTATCTAATTGTCAGCGTGTTATCATTGCCATGTCCCCCTTACAGACTGCGGTTGGCACTTACCGCTTGGCAGTACTTTCCTCTAGTAAAATAAACATTCTTAGAAACTTGAATGGCTTGAGAAAAGCATGATGTTCATAATTGAACTAGGTACTTTGGTACTGTATCAGGGGGTTGGTGCTAGCTCGCGTAGATGCTGTAGGCACGGAGATCAGCAGTGGAAGTTGAAGACACGGAGACCTGGTGGCACGGAAACTCGCTGGGCATCAGGATGATGTCTAGCTAATAAAGAAATATAAAACTCGCAGACTGGCCCTAACACTGCTCTATCACTTCCCTAATTAATTAATAAATAGACTTTGCTTGAATTCATGTTATTATATTCAGAGATCATTACTTTACAAGAGCTATCAAAAGACTCAACCTATTGAACTAGACAATTCTACGCTTAAAAATACCTACATTCGAAAGAAAATATGTCAACTCACCGATTAGGTATACTCGGCCAGTTTCCACAGTACTAAGTTGTTGTTGTTATGGTGGATCTGCAATTTCAAAATATTTTAAAGTGTAATCCCATTGTTTTAAAAAAATATAGTATCGCGTATGTAACTATGAACAAAGTGATAGTGGTGCCTCTGTTGTTTGTAACAAGCGTCATAGGCGAGGCGACATAAGACAAGGAGCATTGTCAAGATTGTGTGTTTGTTTGCTACCATCATTCAGTTGTACACTAAAAACCAAGTAAGTACCTACTTGAAATATATTTCAAGCGCTTTTTTCAAGTAAAAAGTATTTGGTTTGGTTTTATCAATTTGTCGATCACATTTATGTATCTACCATGCAAACTTTTACTTTTCCCATAAACGCCTTGAAAAAGGCAGACTTAAGATCGAAGACATACTTGAGATCAATCTAGCTAGAGTAGCTAGACCACGACTTCGGTAACGACTCGAGCTAAAAGACACCACAGACCACTTTCGAGTACTATCTTATTCGAGTTCTGTGAAAGACACCTTTACTGTAACTAAATCTGGTAGGTGATAAACAGGTGCGCAAGCGCCGACTGGCCGCTTCCGCCGGCCCCGGCTATTTGCGCCAGCCCTTCAGGGCAGGTTATATCCGACTGTCACAGCAAGGCTGCTCTATAAAGAAATAAAAATATAAAACCGTTTATGTGGGCCTTTGATGAGTAATCATCAGCATCATCATCATTTCAGCCGAAAGACGTCCGTTGCTGGACATACGCCTTCACCAAGGCGCGGCACGCAGACCGGTCTTGTGCCACTTGCATCCACCGCGTTCCGGTGACTTTTACAAGGTCGTCACACCATCTTGTTGGCGGCCTACCCTTTCTGTCGCCACCGGCCATCAATCCTGTGAGCAATGACTAATATTCAGCGAAATGGCAGATTGGTCTTTCAGAGCAAATTGTCTTGAGATTTGAGCGGAGAGAGGAATACAATTTGATCCATCGGTTTCTTGCTATACTATAACTCTATCGATGGTGTCTATTTGAAGGGAATGGGCGAATACAATCTTAATAGGTAGTCCCTAAACTCCGTCTCGGTAGTTTACTTTTAGCCACATTCTAGCATCTATTCTGATTCAGAAAATGTAAAAAATATTGAATTTGACAGACGTCCTCATTTGTGGTCTAAGTATAAAAAAAGAGTAAGTACACAAGCATATAAGAATAGGAATAAACATGCTCATTTAGCACCAATAACAGTGTGATTCTCAAAACGATGTACGTTTTGGGGGTAACTGACATCTTAAATGTCAACCAGCACAGTTTCAAATGCACTTCCTTATTCCCGACGAAAGCGGACACAGACGTCACGTCATCTCGTAAATAATCCAATACATTCCATCTAACTGGTGCTCCAATCAACAAGATGGTTCCCAGTGCATCTATTTCAGGATAAAATCGTAGGCTAAGTCTGGAGTGTCAGCGGCGTTCTTCAATGTCTATTTCTAGCGGTTGAAGTACCTAAGTCATAGTATAGTATAGTGTTTATTGATATTGATTTTCTGTCTCAAGTCTTAGTGTTAATATAGGGTTGCTAGCTGTTATCTAGTCTTCTCTTTCAAATAAAGTCGCACTTCTTGATGAAAAGGTTCCCAGTCGCTCGCATAAATGCATCTTTTAGTCAGAGATGAAATAGATTGTTTATACAACTATACCATTCTTATATTTCAAGGTTCATAAATGATCTACGCAAATCGTAATGATAACAGCACGCACTGTATAGGTAGTGGCGCTCAATGGATAGCTCACTGCAGTCTCATTATATCTATGATTTCATCTCCAACTTTGTTATGAACTTGTCGATAAGGTCAGGCATTATGTAATCGTTCCATTGCCTGCAATGTTGCCAGGTGACATAAAACATTTCTATTCCCGCCTCTGACTCACGTTTGTTGCTGGCCGGTTTGTTTAACCGTGCGTTTTCGCGCCTTCCGTTGGCGCCCGAATTTTAAATTTAGAAGCCGACGTTTCGCAATTCGCTGTGTTTTGTATTTATTTTAAAACGCGTTGACATATAGACACGACGCTTTGACACGTACAAGCTTGTTGATTAGGTTTAATATTAGTAAATTCAGTCTCCAAATGACTGATATTGTTTTCTTTTTCAACCTTGACCTATACTTGGCACTTTATTGTCTGCGGTTGTGGCCTATTTAATTTATCACCCCATGAAAGAGAGTACATATAGAAACTCCATAGCCCCGTAATTTACCCGCCTATTTTATAGTACTCGTAACATTTAGCGTGAAAAGTAGTTTGGCATTTTAGTACCGTGTCGCGGGTAGTAATAAACGGACCAAATTTGAATAAGTAATTTTGTGATGCTAAGCTGGTTTTGGTGCTGACTATATCTACTGCCTTGTATCTTAATTAAGTGGCTAATTATTCTGTCAGTGGTTACTTCATCCTAATTTGCAGTCGATACCGCGTTTTATCGCTATGACGTCATCGTGACGTCATTTAGTATCAGATCGCTATATCCTTATCCACTTAACGGATTTCGCAGAAAGCTGCGATACGACTCCATGCGACATGAGGTGGCGGCGAGCGATTTACAAGTAGCCAAATACCCAATACATTGCGTTGCCTGTGATGCCAACTATAGTCGGCGAGATGTAAAAATTGACGTTCGATTGCTGTAAAGACCCAAAAAACCTAAAAATATGGAGGGTGGACTTTTGTATTGGTAAGGAGCGCAATCTTACATGTCGAAACAGTTGAAAACGTGTCCAACGGATTTGATAAGCAACAAAACAAAACACACTCTCCTTACAAACGTTTTCGCTGCGTTTTCGCCTCAGCAGCGCCATCTGAAGGCGCTACTGCAGACTATCCGTCTAGGTGGCTTGACTTTTTTGGCGACCGCAGCGCCCCCAACCTACCCGATTTGGTGTCTACTTTTGGAACTATAAAGATTGCCTTTACTTCAACCCTCGATACCTAAAACATTTTGTGTTTGACTGAAATGAAACAATGACATTTAGATGACAGTTTACCCCATTCCCATCCTTTTCTTTTCAAAACTAGAGTAGTGACCAAATAGTGATAATGACATTTTCGAATGTCGATCGACTTATCTGGTAATTTAATAATAATCCTAACCCTTTTTCATATTTTGAGCAGTTTTATTTCAAATGAAATGAAATAAAAATTTAGTGTACATAGACTAAAACTTTCGCGATACACACTCATATTAAACACTACAAACGAGAAGACATCTCGTGACCACGTGAAACGTCGAGGTAAAAATATAAATAGTTTTTTACGCGACAAAGTCCCGTTTGTAGTGTGTTTAATAAAAAAATATTGTGTATGTACAGATTACATTCATGTTCCATGTCCTGATAAACACTCAGATTATTAAAGTACTCGTCATTAAGTTCGATTTGATCGATCATATTTTTTCACAATTCGCTCAGAGCTAAATTCGATATGAGATCTCCCCGACTATATCCGCAGTCATGCACGAGCCTGCACTGTATACGGAAACGCTGTCCGCTGCCGCTTGTCGCGCGAAGACTTTTCGGTATAGTCGAGGAGTTTAACGTCTTTTATCTTCATTCCTAATGTGACTTGAGCAAATATGTCTTTATGTGGCGGTGGTGGGTTTTGCTACTTTTAGGATATAGCAAAGCAATGTATCATGCGCCATTTGTGTAAGACATTTATGAATGCTTTTTTTCATTATAATATATCATTTTTAAAATAAGCGTATCACGATTTTTTCTTGTAGGTATTTAAACGCTAATAAACTAAAAAGTTATCCACTCGTATAAGGTACACGTTTCATTTGAGATAATCTGTGTAGTATTTGATGTCAACCAATACGATTTGTTATTTTTTTTCTTAAGTAACCGGCCCGATATCCATGTCATTTTGTACGAGACACGCGATACACTTCAGATGGCATTGCATTGTTTCTCTGAGTTGCTTGTTCTGATTTCTGGACCCTGGTCCATAAACCCTACATTCAACATCGCTCGCATACATGTAGACACCATCGAAATTGACAACTTCCAAACGGATTAATATAAATTGGAATTATGTTGAATAATAGGGCATATATTTTCATGACCAATTTCTGGCACAGAGGCATTCCATCTTAGGCCTCAGGGTAGGCAACGCAGCATAGCATTCGAGATCTTATGGTTTCTTATGGATCATAGGATTTCGGTGTCCACTGGCCGCAGTGACCACTTACCATCAGGTGGGGTGTGCGCTCGTTTGCCTATACCATTGGTATAAAAAAAATCGAAAAAGACCAAATATTGGATAAATAAAACCAAACACAATGACATCAGTTTCGACAAAATTTTCCTCAAAAAGCGAGCACGACATAAATACTACGAGATTGACTACGTCCGGTAATCGGATTAAATATCAATTCCTAAATGATGGCTAGTTATAAAATCGGCAAGGTTTATGGCGTGCCATAACATTAAGATATTCAAATGAAATATTTCTACAGCGCCATATGGCTGCGCGCCCACTCGCGGCCGAGTGTTGATCGAACGCGGGATTTCTTCACTGTCTCTTGTACGAGTACATACGAGTACCTATACAGATTTATATTGATTTAGTTATATAGCCATGGTGGCCTAGTGGTTCGACTTACCGCCTCTCATGCAGAGGGTAGGGGGTTCCATTCCGGCTCGCACCTCTAAGTATACTTATGTGCAAAATTAAATTTGAATTTACCACTGAGCTTTTCGATGAAGGAAAACATCGTGAGGAAACCCGCACGCATCTGCGAAGTAATTCAAAGATGTGTGAAGTCCCCAATCCTCACTGGGCCCGCCTGGGGATTATAGCCCAAACCCTCTCGTGATTCGAGGAGGCCGGTCCCAGCAGTGGGAGTAGTGGGACGCAAATAGGCTGTCGTTCGTTTGTGCTGTACTCTCGTGACGAGAGGATGATTGTGCCCAGCAGCAGCCAGCAGTCCCCACTGCTCATTATTCTCATAAAGGACCAGCATTATAACAACTTATTACGGGTAATAGGTTGTTATAATGCTGGTCCTTTATGAGAATAATACGTATTTTTCTTGTCTAAAAAAGAGGCTCTTATTTGTGAAGACGTTCAAGAGAACTCCACTTCCTCACTATGTAATCTTCACTAGCATGAATTACTAGCATTTGGCCCAAAATGCTTTAATGTTGACGAGGGCTTTATATAATGGCAGTATTATAGTTTTTTTAGAGCTTTAATTACCTTCCTGTCCACGCTCTGTCGAGCGGCACCTAGGATCAAACACCGCAGTTTCTGCATGAACACTTCGTACACCGCCAATCGCTCAATCGCTATTTGTATACTTTTATAGCTGTTTTACTGTACTGTTTAGTCCACATCGATAAACATAAATGCTAGTTTTAGTTGGAATGTTATGATGTTTGATTTTGTTCTATTCCATTTTCCATTCGATAGCTTCGTCTTGGCTATTTCCGCTGTCTGTCGCTCCTTGTCACCTTCAAGGTATTTTGAACTATATTCTTGACACTTTCGGCAGTTCCGCAGAGGCGTACCTACCTACTGGTAATATTCCGGTGTTATAATATAACACTAGTTTTTTTAGATACTTTACAATCGAGTAATACGAGCCATACTAAGTAAATCTAGTATTGATGCGGTTTAGGTTTAGTTTCTACACATCTAGGTGATTTTTGTAGGTATTTTCTTGTGCCTGTGTTATTGGGGCATGGAAAATTATTTTTACATAATGCGAATAATGCGAAGTTATGGAAACACGAACTCTATTCATCATTAATAATCATTATCCTATCAAACATAGCCCATTTTATGTGAAAAAATAACAAAGAGTCTTAGCGTTTGTGGCTAGTAATAATACAATACATTACAATATACTTTATTGAACACTACACAATCAAGGAACAGTAGACATAATGTAATTACACAAAAAGGTATGGCATACAGCAGGCATATAATACCTACCATTCCAACTCCTGTACCTCAATCAGGTGGCATTTGGGAGTGCAATTCAGAACACCTTCACTGCCGCGACCTGGTTCATTTTGTATAGACGTTTAAAACACCGCTACTGTTTCCATAAGTAAACAAACATCAAAGCTCCGGCCTCGCGTCGGCCGTGACCCACTGCAGAGATATTAAGTCGCTTAATGTGGAACTGGTACCGAATCTCAAGCAAGTCACTATGGCGGTGTGGCGTATGTGATGTACTTTGTATACGACTCGTTTAGAACCTCTTCGATTAATAATGAGGGTTTGAAGATTTTACATATGTTTGGTAAGGTATCTAACTAGACGCATTTGACTGAAATTAACCCTCTCGTGATGAGAGGAGGCCTGTGCCCAGCAGTGCGACCCAAATAGGCTGTAGTAGTAGTAGTAAAGACTGAGAGGAGTGGTGAAAAAGTAGGGAGCCTTTTGTCATTGAATATGTCAACTATACAAATACGATTCATCGCCCTTTAGTGCTAGACGTTACAAAACATTGTCGACAAAAAAACTCAATAATAAAAGTCCCCTTAAAACAAAATGTCATCCCATTAAGCGAAGGAAATGAACCCGCTACCCCTAAGGGCACGCCCTTTGCCGCGCCTGCACCTTAACCAACCACCCATTACAAAAGGCAACATATCAAGGTCAAGTCTTTGGTGGAATAATGCTTATGGTAAAGGGTTTAGGGTTGATGATGCGTTGGTGAGATTTCAACCTGAGTATGATTGTTTTGGTTCCGGTAGTTATAGACATTAGATTGCTCGCAAGAAATGGGATAGTCTTAAAATGAAACTAGAAGACATTATGATAATGTCCATATTACATAAACACGGTGACAGCGTTTACTTACGCACTGCGGTCCACAGTGTCAGTCATGTCAGTATTAGAAATAGGATGTGATTCGGATTCGGTGTGTAACCTCTCACTCAGGCAAAGAATACCTGCAACGGCAATTTCGGATGGACTGTCTCGAATTCGGACTTTAGAAGACTACTGTCGCATGGTTTAGGTATTGATGGTGCCTTTCCCGTTGAGAGGGCTGCGGTAAAATGCGACAACGCGATCCCGCAGCCCTCGCGCAGCCAGCGTGGAGGAGCAAGGGCGGATCCAGCTTTTGACTCAAGGGGGGGTCACGTCATACAACTCACACCCCTTTTTTGCATCAGGGGTTAAAAATAATTAATAGCAGTAGACCTAGTCCTGCCGAGGGGGGGTCATAACCCCCATGCCCCCCCCCCCCCCTCCTGGATCCGCGCTTGTGGAGGAGAATTGTTGGGTTTTTAATGGGTATTCTGGCCAACTCGGGCCGGGCTGTCCCATATAACCACCCCGGGGCCTTTAATTTATTTATTTATTTTAGGATTACCAACAGATAATACATCATGTGAATCATTTATCTAATAAGTAAAGGCTTATGCTAGATGCTTATCTTAAAATTATAGGTAAACACAACTTGCAAAAAAGTGTCAACAATGTGCAAAAAGAAATTAAAAAGAAACGTGCTATAATTCAGAAAACATTTACTAAGTTAGAATTGGGCTTGGTGGTATCCATAAATAGATTTTGCCAACATTAGAAAAATAGTACATTACAGATCTAGGGTGGTGAATTCGTAAATGTCCCAGATCGCAGGATTCTGAATATGAGATCTGGGGTTTTACGAATTACCGCCCGTGGTTTGTCAAAAGTTTTACGTCTTGCCTTGGCCAAGAAGTGAGATTTTCTCTCCGCGTAGCGGGCAGAAAATCCCACTTTATGTCCAAGGGTGATGTAAAAGGTATTTATGGTGACTAATAATACCATGATGATTCAAGCGACAGTTCCTGGTGCCACTTAGGTCACCCTACAGTACGTTTACAGAAGGATTTTTTTGTCAAAGAATTATTGTATCAATGGAAGTACTTACATTTGATTTAAGTAGAATATAAACAAGAGCAGGTCCCCTTATTTCGGCTAGGTTCCAGCGGGAATTACGTAATTTATACACTTTAGTAATATGTCCTAGCAATATATCTTCTACTATATAAAAATAAGTCGGGTTTTCCTTCCTGACGCTATAACTCCAGAACGCACGAACCGATTTCCACGGTTTTGCATTCGTTGGAAAGGTCTCGGGCTCCGTGAGGTTTATAGCAAAGAAAAAAAATTAAGGCGGTACGAAGTCCGCTGGGCCAGCTAGTATTGTTATAATTATGTCTATGTGAGTATGCTACTTTCATAAAGCATCAATTTCCTTCACTGTTAGGTTATAGCCTATAATCCCTTCCTTGCAAAGTCAGCAGCTGAAGTACCTAAGCAGTCGAGAGTACTAGATCTATCTACATATTTCCTTATACTTACTTTCCTTCACCGCCAGCGTCCTTACAAGACGGTCGCGCTCTCAGGAAGTTACAAATACAAATATGACACGTGTGTTCGTCGGCCATTGAAAGCGAGAGTCCCTGACTCATTCATTACATTCCATTCCATTGGACCGCTAGACAACAGTTCATCACGCACAGTTGCAAGAAGCGACGCTGATTTATAGAAGACTAGCTGACCCCGCGGACTTCGTACCGCCTTAGTTTTTTTTATAAACCTCACGGAGCCCGAGACCTTTCCAACGAATGCAAAACCGTGGAAATCGGTTCGTGCGTTCTGGAGTTATAGCGTCAGGGAGGAAAACCCGACTTATTTTTATATAGTAGAAGATGATTTATAAGTTTAGTTTTTACCTGTATATACTACTACAGCCTATTTGCGTCCCACTGCTGGGCACAGGCCTCCCCTCATCATGAGAGGGATTGGGCTATATTCCCCACGCGGGCCCAATGCGGATTGGGGACTTCACACACATCTTTGAATTACTTCGCAGATGCGTGCGGGTTTCCTCACGATGTTTTCCTTCACCGAAAAGCTCAGTGGTAAATTCAAATTGAATTTCGCACATAAGTAAACTTAGAGGTGCGGGCCGGAATCGAACCCCCGACCCTCGGCATGAGAGGCGGTAGGTCAAACCACTAGGCCACCACGGCTTTTTATATATTGGAATGCTGTATTATGATTATGATGCTAGCTAGTGGGTATGAAGCTGTTGTTTGTTCATGGTTGAATGAAACGTAAGAACGCAACGCACCCTAAGCCTCGGTTCCAAAATCCGCAAAACGCCACATTTTAGCTAGAGATCTTCTACTATGTAAACTCCCGCGTCTTCACATTTCAAAACGCTTCAATGTATTTAAAAAGCACCACCAACACTCTCAACACATGTGTGCGTGCTGAGACAGCCATCAACTATGCGTTGAGAGTGTTGGTGGTGATTTTTAAATAATAATAATAAAATTGAAGCGTTTTGAAATGTGAAGGCGCGGGACTTTAGATAGTAGAATTTGACAGATTCTCTCTCTATGGAACAAATGTGAAATTTCAAGCATCCGTAGTCAACAAGAGACGTTTTGTGGATATAGGTAACGGGCCTAAGATCTAAGATCAGTAGTAATCTCTTGTATGAAATCAAATCATTCTGGATCTCAATTCTCAAGTCAACTCTGGGTCTTTTAAATTTCGTAAAATACTCGTATATGAAAATTTGTTGTTAGGCCCTTAACTTTATCAAAGACCACACTCCATGCATTATTGGTCAAGGTTTTGTTTTCAGCTGAATAGTTTATCTTTTTAATGGATTTTTGTCATTGTTTAGATGGTTTCGTGTCATACAAATGTTTTATCACTCTACCTTGAATTTAAAGTGCCATAATGGGAACACATTAACGATTGATTCAGAGCGCACGCGCAGCCCATTATGATCTGTAACAGTCATCAACTACACATGATGGGGAAATGGGCCTAAAAAACTTGGAGTGAAGAAAAATAAACATATGTATGGTGCGGCGAACCGTACATTTTTATTATTATTTTGAAATAAGTTTTTTTTTCAATTGAATTGAATTCAATTCATTCATTGTTTTTGTTTATAGGTGAGTTAATCAGTGTTCTTAGGTAAATATTTGAATAAAAACAGATCTCGTCCATGTGTGTCGGAGGTTTTTTTAAATGTTGAATTTAAACTTTTCATCTTATTTTATAAAATTGAACGTACAAAGTTTTATAAAGCCAGGCCTTTAAATATCAAGCCGAAAGATCTCTGCAGTGCTTTCGCATGCGGTCACTTTCACTTCAATTCACAACAAACAGCTCACTTGGCAAAGCTCTGAGTACTTCCTACATACTCTATGTAGAGGCTGTAAATACTATGTATCTCTCACGTAATGGTTAACACTGGCTCGGCAATGCCCATGTATCAGTAATAACTTCGCTGCTCTCAAATTGTTCCACCCTCGCATCCCGCTCTCAGTGACAACACAGTGACAGTTATTTTCCCGCTGACACAGAGGCACACGAGACAGCGTATGCATGCTATTTGAGCCACTCGCATACACTACATCCCTTCCTTGTTTTTAAATTAAATAAGAACAACAGTGGTGTTAGGTCAAATCAACATATATTTCTGTAACAGTAATCAGTCTTCCAAGTTACATTATTAACACAGTGCAGGATCACCGCATATTACTATTATCATTCATTAAGTTATCACAACAGATTAATTAAAGTCATATTTAAAGATATTGTATTAATTAACAATGAAATTTGCTACACTTGTGAAAAGAACTTAAAGTTAATTCACAACTATAATTATTCATTAAATCAAAACAAATAGAATGAGAACATTAAATTAAATCAAGTCGCAATCGAATTTACTCGTTGTTATTTTTGTCTTCCTCTTCCATTTCCTCATCCTGGTTATCTCCTTGAACAGTCTGCCATTTCCCTTCCACTCTTTTCAAATGAACAACATTCCTTCTCAGAACTTGTCCCGTTATATCATTTTTTACTGTGATGTCTCCTCTATTTGCACTTTGTATGGTATAGGGTATTGGATTATAGTTTGAACTTAGCTTATTGGCTTTGTCCATATTCTTTATATATACTTTATCACCTTCCGTTAAATTTGATTCCATAGCTCCTCTCCTTTTATCACCATATTCTTTCCCTTTCTCTTTTTGAATTTTGTCACGATCACGTACATCATTGTCATGTCCTGAATTTTCTAGTCTATCAACTGATGGAATTTTGTCTCTATTCTGCCGTCTAAAAAACAATTCTGACGGTGACTTTCCAGTAGACGAATGCGGCGTGCTATTGTACATCAACAGGTACTCCATTAGACTTTCTTTCATGTCCCTTTTTTCAAGGTGGCTGATTTTTAGGCGTTTCATTATGTCTCTGTTCTGCCTTTCTACTTCACCGTTTTGCTGTGGCCAATATGGCACTGTATTATGAACAGTGATATTGCAATCTTCACAAAATGTACGGAACTCCTCACTTACGAATTGCCGGCCGTTATCAACCGTAATGGAGATCGGGTAACCAAGTCTGCTAAAAATTTCTTTGAGTAACTTTATAATCTGGCAACTAGTTATTGCTTTGGTGAATTTGACTTCTTTATAGCGACTATAATAGTCCACCATGACGAGCAAATAGTCACCATTGGGCAAGGGGCCCAGCAAATCCAAGGCAACATCAACCCAAGAATCTATTGGAAGTTCCCTCCTCTTCATGGGTGTTGGAGGATTTGGCAATCCCACTAGAGTGCAACTCTTGCACGACTTAACCAGATTTTCTGCATCCTTATCGATTCTTGGCCACCAAACCTTTGATCTTAACCTGCCCTTCATAGCTACGATCCCAGGGTGACCCTCATGCGCCGCATCCAGTACTCCTTTCCGTAATTTCCGAGGTATTACAATCCGATTTCCTTTAAGTAAAATGTTTCCATAGAAACATAGCTCACTTTCAAATATTTTGTAGTTCTTTGTCATCTCAGGCCATTCATTTTCATATATACCTTTCTTAACATTATTTATTTCTTCGTCATTAACAGAAGCTTCAATAATCGCACTCATTGGAATTGCGCGTGGTCTTGCCTGCTCCACTATTTGATGTATGTGTTCATCTCCTCCTTCCGATAGTGAATCCTTCAATTTGCATAAACGAGATAGTGGATCAGCTATGTTCACCTTCCCTGGTTTGTAGATCACATTGTAATTATATGATTGGAGTCTAAGCACCCATCTTTCAATGCGAGCACAGGGCTTTGATTTTTTTCCAAACAACACTTCCAGTGGTTTATGATCAGTAATGAGATCAAATGTTTTTCCAAATAGAAAAATATTAAAATGCTCGACAGACCAAACCAGCGCAAGAGCCTCTTTCTCTGTTTGGCTGTATCTCCTTTCGCAATCAGTGAGTGTTCTGTTTCCGTAAGCAATTATTCGCGGACCATTCGAGTCAATCTGTACTAGAACAGCACCCAGGCCTACGGGGCTGGCATCTGCAATGACCTGTGTTTTATCATTGATGTCATAGTATCCTAAGGATTGTACTCTGGTCAGTGCTTCTTTAAGCTCTGTGAATGCCTGATCTTGGTCACTTGTCCAATATGGTTTGATCTCAGTCTTTTTCCCCAGTTTTTTCCTTAACAGTTCTTTCAAAGATTCAGTTTTGGTAGCCAAATTTGGTAACCATTTGTTTATATAATTTACCAGTCCTAAGAAACTTTGCAGTTCTTCTGTAGTTGCAGGGACTCTAAAGTTTGTGATGCTTTCTATGTACTTTGGTAACGGTTTCACTCCTGTTGATGACAATTCGTGTCCCAAAAATTGGACATTTTCTACCTTGTATATACATTTCTCCTCATTAAGTTGCACATTGCTATCTTTAAGAACCTGTAACACCCTATTTAGTCGTCCATCGTGTTCGTCTTCATTTTCTCCAAATACCAATATGTCGTCAATAAAATTAATAACGCCATCACATTTTACCAAAATCTTTTCCAATACCTTCTGGAAGATCTCCGGAGCACAACTGATCCCAAACATAAGTCTTTTGTATTGATACAGTCCTTTAGATGTTATAAAGGTTGTTATGTGCCTGCTATCTGGGTGCAGTTCCAGTTGGTGAAAGGCATCCTTAATATCTAGTTTGCTAAAATACTTAGCTTTACCGATTTGCGGCAGTAATTTGTCCATACATGGTAATGGGTGATTCTCCCTTAAGATAGCGGAGTTAGCTCGACGCATATCTACACACAACCGCAAGTCCCCATTTTCTTTTAAAATGGGTACCATCGGAGAAACCCACCTAGAAGGTCCATTCACTTCCTCGATTATGTCTCGGTCAAGTAGATCCTGGATCTTGTTCTTGACTTTTTGCTCGATAGGCAGAGGTATCCTCCGGTATGGTTGTGATACAGGCTGGACATTATTATCAATAGGAATTTCGATCCGAACATCTTTGATCTTAGGAAATGGTTGTGAGATCTGTGGTATCGACTTGTCTTCTATTTTGTTTACGTCCACTCCAATTTTTAAAACGCCTAGAAGTGTTGCCGTTTCTTTCCCCAACAGGTCTCTAGTACCTCCCACAATGATGTAAACAGTAGCCTGTTCTTTCCGGCCATTTATCTCAATTGTTGTATCAAACGATCCTTTGACGTTGAGTGGGGTGTGGCTGCCATATGCCAGAAGTCTCTTGTTTGGATTCGGAGATTGATTAGATACTGTAGCTCCTAGACTTTTCAAGGTCTCCCATGTTTCTAGTGTTATCAAGTTCACCAAACAACCAGAATCCACTAACATTTTGGTCTTAACTCCACCCAGAGAGCACTCAATTGTTGCATCGTTATTTATGTTGAAAACATAATCCACTTCAACTCTCGCCTTTTTGTTTCCTTTGGTAGACTGTGAATTTCCAAACTTCCTTTTATTGTTGCTTCTGCAAAACTGACGAAAATGTCCCAAGTTTCCACATGTAAAACATGTTTTTCCTATAGCGGCACATTCTTTATAATCTGATTGATGGCCTTTATTCCCACACCGTCCACAAGGTTTCACATTTTTATTATGTACTTCTTCTTTCCTTGCTTTGTGAGTCATTTCCTTTTTATTCTTGTTATAAATAGCATTTACTTCATGACTTCCTTGTTTAATGTCAAGGTTTCCTGGTTTCTTCTCTTCGTATACTTCCAATTGATCGTTTACGATTTCTAAAGTATTTGCTTCCGTAACAATTTTTTCTAGTGTAATACTATCACCTAGTCTCAGAATTGTCTTCCGTAGCTCTGCTGAGCTACACTTCTCAGTGATTTGATCAATTAAGTGATCATCTTTGTTATGAAAGTTGCACTTTTCAGCTTGTCTCCGCAGTCGTACTAAAAAACTTTCGAAATTCTCATTATCTTCTTGTTTAATCAACCGGAACAAATGACGTTCAAAAACACGATTTGATTTCGGAACAAAGTAATCATCCAGTTTCTTGATAGCTGTCTCAAAAACATCAACTCCATCTGTAGCACTAACATCTGCATCTGGCAAATTATAAAATATATCTTGCAGGCTTGGTCCTCCATAGTGCAATAAAGTTGCTCGTTTCTTTGGACCAGATGTGATATCCGATGCCTCAAAATATATGCGAAGTGATCTTTTCCATCTCTCCCATTTGCAGCCAATCGAACTTCTGTCTCCCTCTAAATCCAACTTCTCCAGCATTGCTGGTAGTTGTTGAGTCATATTACTTTATCTCCACCTGAAATTTTCATTAAGTTGTTAACCAATAGATCCATATTAGGTATTCATTTGAAGACCCAACAATTCCAATTAAATGGAGATGTTCAAACAAACTATTCAACAATTTCCCATCGAATGGGCATTAATTTGAAGTACCAGTCAATTCCCAATTTAACGGGGGTTATGTCAACCAATTCCAATTTAATGGAGGCATTCATTTGAACTGCCAGACAATTTCCAATTTAATGAGGTTATGCCAACCAATTCCAATTTAATGGAGGCATTCATTTGAACTGCCAGACAATTTCCAATTTAATGGGGGTTATGTCGACCAATTCCAATTTAATGGAAGCATTCATTTGAACTGCCAGACAATTTCCAATTTAATGGAGGCTATGTCAACCAGGTCCAATTTAATGGAAGCATTCATTTATTTGAACTGCCATTCAATTTACTATTTAATGGAAAACATACAAACGAAGCACCAAGAATCTCCTCCCTTTTTTTTTTTGTTAAAATAAAAGTAATGTGTAATAAATCCGATTGATATCAAGAACCTTAATTTGAGTGTGTTCACATGTCATTCATGCATGAGATGCAGTGAAAGGCAATTGATGAATTTATCATATTTTAAAGTGAGTAATAATAATCTGTTGCATTCAATGTGAAGCATAAATTACGTTCTACATTTAGCCTGCATGGTAAATAAAACATCATCAGTGCAATATAAACCATGTTTCCATTGAAGAGAGCAAAATAAAATGATTTATTAGGTGTTTATTTTAGAGTTAACCTGTTATGTATGCATACAGCCTAAGCTTGAAAATTTGTTAAAAATGACAATGAATCCGTACTAATTTAACCAATTACAAGATAGAACAACTATTATAGCACATATTAGTGTTTACGCCGTTTGTTAATGGTTTTTTACACAATTTCGGAACTATTTTGTTGGAATAATAACCTCAATGTGTCAACATCGATTCAACGTTGCGAAAGTAGTAAAATTCGTTACCTTTTCCTCGTCGTCACTTGTAGAGGCTGTAAATACTATGTATCTCTCACGTAATGGTTAACACTGGCTCGGCAATGCCCATGTATCAGTAATAACTTCGCTGCTCTCAAATTGTTCCACCCTCGCATCCCGCTCTCAGTGACAACACAGTGACAGTTATTTTCCCGCTGACACAGAGGCACACGAGACAGCGTATGCATGCTATTTGAGCCACTCGCATACACTACACTCTATTTTAAGCTTTATGGCAAACATATTGCGTTCACATTCCAATGAGCTGAATATTTCGCTGCCTTGGTATTTCCTTGCTTTTAATTTAATAAACTGACAAGGGTGAATATCAGATTTCATGTTTTGCACTTGTCCACCCATGTTATCTTCGTGAAAATTAAACTATAAAGAGTCAGGCTTTTTTTTGGGTAAAGATCTTACTGGGAAGCAACATTGCCATCAAAAAAGACAATGAATAATAATTCAGAAGTTATCAAAAAAAATATTTAAACTTCAAAAATCTAAGCTCTTTGGCGCGTCCACCACAGTGTTATTTTTTTCAAACAATTATAATTTTATTTTTTATTCCGAATTTGACGTCTCCAATAGTGTTTCCTTTATTTCGAAATGTTTAATTATACAAAACTCAACAAGAATATTTTTTGAAATTGTCTGGTCAAAAGTTATTGTAAAATCAATTTTGTCCTACCCAAAAACACCTCATTTCTTTGGCGTACTTGAACAGTCTCGCATTTTGTTATCATTTTACCTAGACTAGTCCCACCTCGCGTCCCCGCTTCATTCAATTGCCATCTAACATCCGACTGGTGCAAACCTGACCATAGTTTGACGTGTTTCGGAAAAATATTTTATACGTCGCCGTTTGCGGATTTTTTTCCGCTAAGCGCCTATTTTCTTCGGCGACCGAATTCACAGTCAAATTCTACTTGATTTTTTTAATACTTTTTTAGTGAATGTATGTTGCGATTATCTACATCTATAGTTTTAATTTGAAATTATACTTTAAATACTTACGGATGTAAAAAAATATTTATACCCTAATCTCATTTCTTTGGCGCTAATTTCTTTGGATTTCTTTGGCATTTAGTGTCAAAGAAATTAGATTCAGCCATAGAAATTAGAAGTTTATTGTAAAATTTTCTAAAGATATATCACAAATATCGCTTTTATTAGATTTAATTGTTTTTGTAGATTGTTTTATTCATGATCACACATAAATCTAATAATAATACTAAAAAATATAATTCTTACTCTAAACAACCATCAATAAAACGACTGTTTGTCTCTGTTCAGTTTAAATAAATGTTATATTCGGAGATTTCTATAAAATATACCAATTTATTGTGTGTTCTTAATATAAAAATGCAAAAAAATATTTTTCAACATTTTAAATAAGTAACACTGTCGTACAGAATATTATAAAAATGTATACAACTATATTATATAAACTCGAACCGATTCAATATCTAAATGACGCGAAAGAAGAAGAAATCGCCAATTAAAATTAAACAAAAACTAATCAATGAAAGTTCCTGTTACTAGGTAAAAAAACCAAAAATGCACATGACTAAGAAAAGGCAAACAAAAGATGAAAAGTTGAAAAAGAGCAAAAAAACGTTTAGAAGATATTAAAGACAATCCTTTGGGTTTATCAAAAAAGATGTAGTAAAACAAAAAAGAGAAAGTTACCACGAAAGAAGAACTGAAAATATGTTTTTTATAGGTACCCAGAACTTTTTAAAGGAATTTAGATTTAAGAAAGTCTTAGATCGATCTGTAGCATAAATGAAGTGCAAATAGGAATAAGCATGTACATATTTACTCGCTTTTTTTGGTTGAAATGATAACCAAAAATATTAAATTTATTTATTTAAAATAATTTGAAGATAACCAAAAATATCAAACATTTTCTTGAACCTTACAATATATTTTTATTTCATTACTTACACGGTGTAAAAAAAACTTGTTTTTTTGTTGGTCGCGTATTACTTTGTAAAAAGTGCTGCCAATATTTTATGTTATACATACATATTAATCAGAGTTTTATAACTATGATGGAAAAGATATTTTAATAACACTTATAAATCTGTGGTACCTATTATAAAAAAGACCAACATTACGTAGATTTTTGTGAAACAAAGTTTTTAATACGGGTAAAATATGATCTCAACTATAGAGACTAACTTAACAAAAAACTTGACAAAAATCGACGCTTGCGATTTAAATGCTTTTTTTTCTGGTTATCCATTTTTTTTGGCGTATTTCTCGAATATATTTGACAAAATATTGTTCATTTTCTAATTTTATTGGCATGTTTTCTAATTTCTTTGGACCTATTCTAATTTCTTTGGCAATCAAATTTTCAAACTGCTAAAACTCAAAAAGTGTTGGAGATATTTTTGGCACAATAAGATATATTTTATTGAATTGAAGTCTTTTACAGGGTATGTTGTCCGAAATACTCGAAATATTGAAAAAAAAATGCGCCATAGAAATGAGAAATTTTCAAACGAAATCTGATATTCACCCACAAGCGAATTGATGCTCTTTACGATATCTTATAAAAGTTCACTTTTCTTAAACTGTGGTATTGGTAATGTGACAATTTAAATTGAACCTTGATTGTTGCTCATAGCGTTCTTAACCGTGGGAGGTGTGTTATATGTATGCAATGTGTGTACCTGATAGGAATAAGTAAAGTGTCTGTTCTGTTATCTTAAGGCAAACTGAACTGATAAGGCTTAGAGAAAGCTCTCATGTGTTTTGCGTTTTTAGTGGGCCTTGTAGTCGACCTCTCTCTGGAAGAGAATAGAATCCATCGACCATAATATAAGATGAGATCGGATCACACTTCGTAACAAATAAGTGATCCTTCTTAACGGATACACCTACACACATAAATATGATTTGTTTACATAGATAAAAACCACCTTCAAATGCATTTTTTAGAATCCTGAAAGAATATCAATTTAAGAATGCAATTCACTACAAAACCGTTAAAGTATTTATAAACTAACAGTTATTTCAACAGCAAAAAACTTGACTGGATCTCGGCGCGTACAGCTGACGTAGCCATATTTGGATATGTCATACTCGCAAGGTTACATCATGTGATATAAATATCAATTTGACGGTCTAAACACGTAATTAAAGTTATTAAATAATAGTTCACATGCGTGGGACTTTACTACACAGGACCGGTCTGAGTGGCGAGCCTTGGGGGAGGCCTATGTCCAGCAGTGGACGTCTTTCGGCTGAACTGATTATGATGATGTGGGACTTTATGGACTGATGCTGGGTAGGGTGTATGTTTGTCGGGGGAATTTCAAGGTTTATATACCCCCCTCCAAGCTCCATCATCAGATCAGCTCGGTGGTAGCATATTATTGCATTGTCATCCAGTTTACATATACTTTCCAAGTTTCATCATAATACGATAACTTGAAGTTGGTGAAATTTAGCTTGCAAGATTTGTTTACATAGCTACACACACGACGCGTTGTAGAAGCGTTGTAAAAAGGAAGTCTCTACAGAATCTGTCACTATGTAGTCGGCTTGCAGCTGAAACGCATTCAGTATAATGATGGCCATCCATGCCAGTAGTCAATAGACCTAGTTCTATACAAGTCATTTCAGTAGACCTCTTTCTTTCTACTACAACTACTACAACAGCCTTTTTACGGCCTCCTCTCATCACGGATTGGGCTATAGTCCCCACGCGGGCCCAGTGCGGATTTGGGACTTCACACACATCCTTGAATTACTTCGCAGAATCGTGCAGGTTTCTTCACGATGTTTTCTTTCACCGAAAAGCTCAGTGGTAAATTCAAATTGAATTTCGCATATAGGTAAATAATTTCAGAGGTACGAGCCGGATTTGAACCCGATATCCTCTGCATGGGAGGCGGTAGGTCAAACGACTAGACCACCACGGCTTCCTTCGGCTCCTTCTTTCTAGTTCTATCCAATGCAATAACAACTGTTTCTCCTCCAGGTCTCCCGGCTGGTGATTCTCCACGAGGAAGCCGAGGATGGCAACGCCATGCCAGACCTGGCGCGGCCGGTCCAGGCCGTGTCGCTTGCCGTCAACAACCTCGTCAAGGTAAGCTGTCTTCTGAGCTAAAATGGAAACGATAAGGACCAGGGTATGGTGATGATCAAGCGTGTCTATCCATCTGGTTAGAAATGTAATGACAAAGTTCGTCACCAGAAGAACCTCGTGCAAGAACATGTTCAAAGTTTTTTATTGATTATTGAAATTGCATTTTGCTCCCTCTCCATTTCTGCCCCGGTAACAGAGACGATTTAGCTCCCTAGAGAGTAAAGTACAACTTGGCTCCCCGCTGCTACTGTTTTTTTTATAGGAGTGAAAAGCAGAGAGAGCAAAACAGTCGAAAAAATATTTACACCTTGGGTGAAGTAACTTGAATGCTTCGCTAGCTCAAGATTCAAACGTAGAATCCTGTACCTATTCAGAAATATTTCGCTTCGCTCCGGATTTAATCCGTCACCAGCGGCAAAATATACCATAGTGCTCCCTAGTCATACAATCTACTATTTTACTCGCGATTTCTTAAACTACCGTCTTCACTCTTCAGGTGGGGCATGAAACCATCGAGTCCTCGGACGACGCCATCCTGCGGCAGGACATGCCCGGCGCCCTGCGGCGCGTGGAGGGGGCCGCTACGTTGCTCCAGCAGGCCTCCGACATGCTGCGGGCGGACCCCTACTCCGGCCCCGCTAGGTGAGTCCCCCGCGAGGCCGCCACGTACCGCAGTAGGCCTCCACTCTTATTGGAGCGGAGCAAGGATACCAGTTTCTCGCGACCTTACTGCTTGACCACAACTTCGCGCGACAACTGCAGCGGCGGCAGCGGCGGCGAGCGTTGGATGAACACATTGCGCGATCGTGACGCCCGCCGCGCGCAATATGTCAGTAAACGCCCACCGCTGCCGCGTGTCATGGCCAAGCCGTTAGAGCTTGTAGCTTCTAAAACTGCGAACGGGTCCTTCAGCCTTTTTCAGTGACCACTAGCAACGCGACGCGCGGGGCGTTAGACGCCCCGTCAAGCGAGAAAACCAAACATATGTCGGACTATGATAGTGTTTATGGAGTAGCGTTGTCTGGCGAACCCTGTCATGATCAGGGGAGGCCTGTGCCCAGCGGTGGGACGCAAATAGGCTGTAGTAGTAGTAGTTGTCTCGCGCAAATTCACCACATTTAATTCACATAAAGTTCAAGAATTTCCACTTCTCTCACCACAACAACACTATTATACCATATCTTGTTGGAAGTCTACGGAAAACTCCTTATTACCCCTCCTTGTACGGTGGCTTTGTCTCATTTTGGCTCCATTTGCCTACTTTTGAGCACCATTTTTTTACAGAAAGAAGCTGATAGAAGGCTCCAGAGGTATCCTCCAGGGCACGTCAGCTCTCCTCCTGTGTTTCGACGAGTCTGAAGTCAGGAAGATTGTGAAGGAATGCAAAAAGGTACGACTTTTTAACGAACTATCATGAGCTTGTGATTTTGCTTAAACATCTGCATGTCTGTGGTTTGCATATTTTTTTGACGTTGCTATGTAATAGTACATTACAGACCTAGGGTGGTGAATTCGTAAATGTCCCAGATCGCAGGTTTCTGTGCCCCGAACCGAAGCCCGAAGCGAATTTACGGATTACCGCCCGTGGTTTGTCAAAAGTTTACGTCTTGCCTTAGCAAAGAAGTGAGATTTTCTCTCCGCACAGCAGGCAGAAAATCCCACTTTACGGCCAAGGATGATGTAAAATAATGAAATTATTTTTACCCAATTATAGTGTTAACTGAGCTGAGACTTTTAACGTGCCGTAGAATATTTTTGTCATGTTTATAATGTAATCCATAACATTCCAATGTATTGTTTTAAGTCCTCTAAATGTTACTTTCTTACTCGTTAAGCCCCACTTTCAACAAGCCGCTAACCTTGGGTTAACCGCTTAACTCAGATTTACTTGTATGAATTTGACACGGGTTAAGAGGCTAACCCGAGGTTACGGCTTGGTGCTAGTGGGGCTCAGCCGCTAATACTTTTTAGGGTTCCGTACCTCAAAAGGAAAAAACGGAACCCTTATAGGATCACTTTGTTGTCCGTCTGTCCGTCTGTCAAGACCCTTTTTCTCAGGAACGCGTGGAGGTATGAAGCTGAAATTTATATCAATTACTCAGGTCTACTGTCCCTTGAAGCTGTGAAAAAATCAAACTTCTAAGCCAACGCAATCAAAAGATACAGCCGTTTATGCCGCAAATTTTCGACACTTGCAAGGGAATCAAAACCTACAGGGTGCTTCCCGTGAACTCAGAATCTTGAAATTTGGTACGAAGCAACGTCTTATAGCATAGATAAAGGAAAAATTACGAAAACCATAAATTTTTAGTTACATCACATAATATATATTTTTTTAATAATTTTAACCTTACTACCCATTTCCTCATAAACGCGCAGAGGTATTAAATTGAAATTCATACCAAATACTCAGGTCTATAATACCTTTAAGCTGTAACAAAATCAAACTTCTATGTCAACGCAATCAAAAGAAACAGCAATTTAAGCTGCATATTTTTAAACTCGCAAGTACTCGCAAGGGAATCAAAACCTAAAGGGTACTTCCAGTCGACCTAGAATCTTGAAATTTGGCATGAAGCAACGTTTTATAGCACACATAAAGGAAAAATTCCGAAAACCTTAAATTTTTAGTTACATTACAAAATATATATTTTTTAAGATCTTTGTCTTAAATTTATGCTACTCCATCTTTCCCCATTGTAATGTTATGAATTTCATTTTGCAATAAAAATACCATAGTTATGACTCGATTGTCGTAAAGAACGAACTTTGTAAACCTTACAGGTTTGTACGGAACCCTCGGTGCGCGAGTCCGACTCGCACTTGGCCGGTTTTTTTAATAGAGTCTATGGAGGGTTGAAGGTAAGGAGCGCAATCTTTTCAGTTCCAAAAGTGAACACCAAATCAGGTATATTGGGGACGCTGCGGTCGCCATGCCAGTCAAGCCACCTAGGCGGATAGACTATAGATAGGCGAAAACGCAGCGAAAACGGTTGTATTTTGTTGCTTATAAAATCCGCTCGACACGTTGTCAACTATTTCGCCACATAAGATTGCGCTCCTTACCAAGACACATTCCACACTCCATAATACAGCCAGTTTGATTTGTCATATCATTTAATTTTCATCTGGCAATTTCTATCAACCTCAGCACTTGTTTCGGCCAGTGTCAGTATCCCAGTAAACAGTGTGCTCGTGTCGCTAGGTGCTAGATTACCTCGGCGTGGCGGAGGTGATCGACACGATGGAGGATCTGGTGCAGTTCCTGCGGGACATATCGCCGGCTCTCTCCCGGGCCGCCAGGGAGGTAAGTCGGTGCTTTTTTCTTTGGACTCTGTAGAGACAGATAGAGGTAAGTACGGCGTTAGATTGAAGATGAAGTTGAATGCTTAATGTATAGCTAGAAATGAGTAGCTAAAATCTTCAATATGTCGAACTTAAGTAATAAAAGTAACACGACTCTTAATTAATGAGAAAAAATTTAAAGTTGAAAATCAGTTGACGTACAAGTTAAAAAGTTTGGTTTATAGCTTACTATTTGTGTAGCTAAAATAAATTCGTAGTACTTGTGATAATATCTTTGAATTTTAAATAACGACCTATTGTTGAGTTTTGTCTCAAAAAAAAAAGTAGATTCATAGTCACAAACACAACTATGTAATGAACTGATGAGCTATTATGATGATGATTACCTATAAGACCCCAAAACTATGGCCACTTTGACAGATGAATGATTAATTTAACGTTTTAATTTTGAGCTCCGCTTCCGGGTACACCTGCCTATGATGATGATAATGAAATTCCCATAGTGTCACATCTGTCTGTCGGTCGCAGGTCGCGGCGCGAGCGTCTGAACTGACGCACCCGCCGCACGCCGAGACGCTGGCCCGCTGTCTGGAGAGCGTGAAGCAGCTGGCGCCGGTGCTCATCTGCTCCATGAAGATCTACATCCACATCCTCACTGAAGGTATACATTCAAGCCTGTGTGATGACTTACTGCAAAGTCCTGACATCTGTACTAATACAAATACAAATTCGTTTATTCTCCATAATAATATGAAACGCATTATTTATTAGCTTAACAAACACACAGGTACTCTGTAGTTTAACAGATAGGCAACTAATATTATAAATGAGAGTT
Source organism: Aethes cnicana (assembly GCA_963971205.1). Classification (NCBI taxonomy): domain Eukaryota; kingdom Metazoa; phylum Arthropoda; class Insecta; order Lepidoptera; family Tortricidae; genus Aethes; species Aethes cnicana. Next base: position 8,815,347 of record OZ020297.1, read on the forward strand.
TTTTTTAGTTTGTTTGTCCTTCCTTCACGTCGCAACGAGTGGACCGATTTGGATGAAATTTGGTATGGAGATAGTTTGAGACATGGGATATACCGTCGCGGAACTGAAATAGCGGTTTGATCGCGGAGATGTGAACGGCGTCAAAGATGTGTATAATGGACAAACGATCGCAAATGTTCAGCGGTACCGCTATTTCCAATCCGCGGCGGAGGTGTGAAATCAGCCTTAATGCACTAAACTTTTGAGAATATGACAGCGTGTGGGTACTTATTTTGGTCTAATTGGCTATGGGTGAAAAATGACAATGTGCTCGATTATTTTTTTTAAGGATAGGAATAACCTTCCGTATCAAGAGAAAAAAAATCTCAGATTTTTCCATGCCGTAGATTCTGCGTAAAAAATAAAGTTGGTTTTGCGTTATGACGATTGAAATAAAGGTGTATCCTTGGTCCAAGTATGCAGCACTACTTCTTGAAAAAAAAGTGTTGACACTATTGACATAATTGATTTTTAAATCATAAAATTTTAAATAGAAAATTTATTTATTTTTTACGCAGAATCTACGGCACGGGAAAATCTGAGATTTTTTTCTCTTGATATGGAAGGTTATTCCTATCCATAAAAAAATAATCGAGCACATTGTCATTTTTCACCCATAGCCAATTTGGAGGGCAGGTTTAGTACGAAGTACGTCTCTGCAGAAGAACTCGCGGGTAAAAGCTCGTAAATACATAAACTCGCGCCTGTTCCCCGTTGGGGTGGATAGAGGCCACAGAACGCCACCTGCCTGTATCCAACCATATCGCTTCCTGCTCATTCTTCAGGCAAGCTCGTCGGTTTTGAGTACCTACTTTTAATTTGGTCTCTTCAGTATCACCAATTTGGCCGACTTTCCCACTTATACTGTACTTGTGACAATGCTGTTTTTTTTTTCAGGCGGCAAAGGAATCGAGGAGGCGGCCCAGAACAGGAACTATCTCGCCCAGAGGATGGCCGATGAAATACATGAAATCATTCGGTAAGAATAACATTAAAATAGGCTAAATACGTATAGCACGACACAATTTAGAAGGCGCGCGGTGAAGCAATCAAGCCATTGATGCCGAGTCTATTAATGCTTAATTCGCGCGCCTTCTAAATTTTGTCGTGTTAAAAATTTAAAAATAGCATTCACCTAGTAATGTTTGATATCTATTTATATACATTAAATTTTTCATGCAATATATTTTTTTTTAATATATTGTTATATTTTGATTCAGTCATGCATGTGAGGTACCCATTTTTGGGCATAGGTCTCCTCCAATTCCTTCCATTTTCCTCTGTCCTGCCTGGGCAGTGCGAGTCCAGGTGGAAATTGTGTCGCATGTACTAAATTTGAACTCCGTTTTACCCGACTGCGCCACACGGGGAGGCTATGTTTGGCGAGTGTATGTATGTGCATTTCTTTAGCACGCTCTGTATCCGTTTAGCTTGATGGTTTTAGCTGGCGAGGCGTCGGTAGATTCGTTTTGAGTGTGAGAGTGACACTGAGTATATCAAAAGGTGGTACAGGTTTACACAACTTAGAAGGCGCGTGGATTAGGCGATAATAGACTCTGCGCCAACGGCTTAAGTGCTTCGTCGCGCGCCTTCTTAGTTTTGCCGTGCTATAAAGTATTTATGAGAATTGTGCGGACTATATTTTGCACAGTAGCACACGGCTGACAAGGCCTATAAACGCACGATTTCTAACACAATTCGAATTAAGTGTCAATGTCCAGACGTCCTCGCACGCACACAGACAGAGAACGCATCTCTGTCTGTGTGCGTGCGAAGACGTCTATACACTTGTAAAATCCAATGATCCACTCTCCATCGCCGGATGAAACAAATAACGGTAAAGCGACTTGGGCGCGAGTTGCGCGCCGGCTAGATTCAGGCGGGTGATTCCGTGGGCATTCTGTATGGAGTACTATTAAATATACGCCTTGTGTAAGTGCGTTTTTACACTTTATTAGAAGAAGAAGAATAATAATTTATTTGCTTGAACATGTTGAATACATTAGGACGAAGTAAGTTGCGAAAGTGAGGAAACTCACCCACGAACTCGACTATAGAGTAAATAACTACCATTTTTGAAGTGAAAACTTCTTTAGCGGCGCTGTGCACTTTTTGTGATGGGAAAATAATGTTAAACTCGCGACAGACCCGTAAGACGGACACGTGACCTGATCGGAAAACTGTTACAATGTCATTGAAGCCAGTAGACCGCCGGCGCGGCGTAGGTGAGGAAGTATCCCCCTCTCTTTCTACCGCGCGGCGAAAATGTATGCCTGTGCAAGTTTTCCCTTCTACCGGCAATCAATCAATCATTTATTCCGCAAATTGGCCACAATATACTTACACGCACGGCATTCCCGGACTAAACCCGTTTTTTTTGTTTCCAGGGTGTTGCAGCTAACATCTTACGTCGAGGACGGCGGAGAAAAGGACAACATAGCGGTATTGAAGGCGCTCCAGGCTCAAATACACGCCAAGATCGCCAGCGCACATGAATTCCTCAACGTAAGTCCTCTCTGTTGTGGTGTATATCTGCATCTCTATTGCAATTGCGTATTTATAGTATGTGTTTCATATATTAGAAGACTAAAATTGTGCTTTGATCTTATTCTGTGAGTGTTTTTCCGCGGTACCATTGTGTTTTAGTTTCTTACGAAAATTAAAGTTCATTCGGTATATGACATTCTCCATATACATTTTCACATAGTATAATTTTAAGTTTAAATCACGCTTACCATACTCGTGGGTGAATACTATCATTTCCAAAATCTTGATTCTTAAACCATTTTCTGCAGTGATAGTCTGTTTTCTTACCGTACCCTTGATTCAAGACCCCGTATTATGTAGCAGTTGCATAACCATAAGGTATCGTGAATCCTTCTTCAGTGGTCATCATCATCATCATTTCAGCCGCAACACGTCCACTGCTGGACATAGACTTCCAAAAGGTTCGCCACTCAGATCGATTTGCAAATCGCTTCCACTGGTTTCCCGAGACCGGTCCTGTGCTACTCGCTTCCACCGGTTTCCCGCGACCTCCACGAGGTCGTCGCTCTATCTTCAGTGGTACAGACTACTGTGGTCCCCAGGACCCGTCGGCGCTCCGCAACAGCAGCGGCGAGCGTGCGCTGCGCTCCGTGCTGACGTCCGCGCAGCGCGCCGCCGAGCACCTCGCGCCCGCGCACTCCGACGCCGTGCGCAACCACGTGCGGTAACTATATACAGTGTCCACCCACTACCCGCCCGTGCGCAAAGTACGCTTGTCCCTAAACAAATATATATTTCTACATTAAACAGACCGAGTCACGCCACCCAATTGTAACAACCTTTTTTTGCCGACTTGCGCCCAAAGCTGCTAAGCTCGGGTTAGCCTGTTTTTTATGTCGGTGGTATAGGCAAACGAGCGCACAGCTTACCTAATGGTAAAGTGGTCACTGCCATAGACACCGAAATCCTTTGATCCTCCATTAAGAAACCATAAGATCTCGAATGCGTATGCTGCAACAACGAAACCTGAGTTAGGAGCTAACCAGGGATTAAAAGCTTGGGACGAGTAGACCCAAATAAACAAATAATTCGTTGTTTGCCGTGTACATAATCGTATACATTTTGTATGTACAATGCAGTTTAAATAAATGAGATAAAATAAATAGACCGAGTCACGGCACCCAATTGTAACAGCCTCTGTTCGTTTAATAATCTCATTTTTTTCAGGTCTGGAGGCATCAACGCAGATCAACTATGCGATGAAAGACAATTTGGACGCGGCAGGGAAGCAAAGGTATACTAGCATTTTACTTTATTATGTCTTACAATATGTAGTTCTAAAAGCCCACTTTTCAAAACGTCCTTTAATATTTATTTTACATTTTTTCATGTTTTCTAGGCCTTAAACCTGTCATCAGACCTTCGTTCCCAAATTAACGAGCTGGACTCCATAGTGAACGAGGGGGTGCGTGCGGCGGAGAAGGCGGGGGGGAAGACACTCCAGGCCCGCATGGAGACCGCCCACAAGTGGCTCGTCAACCCCAACTCCGACCCACAGACCAGGGTCGAGGGGCAGAAGGCGATCAACAGCATCGTGTCGCAGGGACAGAGGGTAACGAACTTTTTCACTCCTATTCGAAAAGGAGTATTTTGTTCCCCGCCAACTTGGAGCGAAGTACGTTTTTACTCCCTGCTGCTACTGATTTTCTCATAGGAGGCGTAAAAAGACTGTATAACACGGTAGAAAAAATATTTACGTCACACCAGGCCGAAAAGCGGGATTTACCGCCCTTGGGCGCTACGAAAAATCCCTCTTCACGGCCAGGTGGTGACGTAAAATCGTATACTAACCACGGACGGTCGTAAAGAAATCCTCAGACCGCTAGATTATAGCCCTCGCCTCCGGCTCGGGCCTCAATTACCCGCGATCTGAGACTTTCTTTACTTGACCGCCCTAGGTGTGTAATGTACTATTACACCTTGGGTGACATTATTTGAATCCCTCGCTCCTAGATTCCACGTTAGAATCTCTCGCTCTGCCCGGGATTATATTCTGGAATCTTTCGCGTCGTTCTGGATTCAATCCGTTACTCGCGGCAAAATATACCATTTTGCTCCCTAGTCATATATTCTACTATTTCAATTCAAATGACATGTAAAATTGTACAATTTTATGAATAAAGTATCTGAATCTGAATCTGAATCATGCTCTTAAAATGTTACTTTAGTCTCTGCACATCGGGACTAAAGCTCTTTTTTAGTCTCTAGGGACTAAAGTATTTTTTTTTTAATTTACATTGGAAACCCGCCTAAACAGCCAACCACAGAGTTTGTGAAAGGAGGATTATCCCCATTTCCAGTGAACCTAGACAATTTCTAGGGTGTGGAAAAACGATTTAATTTCGTGAAACACGATTTAATGATTACGAATACCTATGAATCTTGTTTTATTTAAAGTGAATTCATTTAATAATGCATGACCCAATTAGTTTTAAAATATATTAATAGTTTTCAAGTTTGAATCTGTTGGCTAAATATCATTCAAAACGTCACGTGATAAAAAACAGGACAAGTGCGAGTTGGATTCGCGCACCGAGGGTTCCGTACCTACAAACTTGATGATGCAAATTTAACAATACAAACGATAAGTTTGTATTAGTTAATTGGCTTTTTTTGCACCAAAATATATAATATTTACGGTTATCAGATTTATTTCTGTACGTGTGCTTCCTTGCTTCTGGCCAAATTTCATGATTCTAGGTCATCGGGAAGTAGCCGGTTATCTACTTTATAGTAAATATCGTAATTTTGTATGGAACTTCGTTTTTTTTCCTCGCATTCGAAGTGAAAAGCAGAGTGTTTAACGCGTGACTAAATAACCATAATTACACTCGTACTATAGCCACCCTCGCTCTGCTCGGGTGGCTAAACATCTCGTGTCATAATGGCTTGTTTTAGTCCCTTGGTAAACAATCTACTATATGAGAGTAAGGGTGGGTTGATTCATGCATAGTTGACGGACTCCTGGTCGTTACATATGGCCGCCGAGCTGTCATTCCATACAGAAACGTCATTTTGTCCCCTAGTAAAATATTGAACGTTAAGTTTAACGGACGGTTTGAATCAACCCACCGTAAATCTCGCAGGACTGATGGCCGATGGGGCAAGAAAGTCCTGTAGTGGCGTCCGCGAACCGGTAGACGAGCTGAGATGGAGTGACGACCTTGTAAAGGTCGCGGGAACGCGGTGGATGCGAGTGGCACAGGACCGTTCTGAGTGGCGCGCCTTGGGGGAGGCCTATGTCCAGCAGTGGACGTCTATCGGCTGAAATGATGATGATGATGACCCTAAATCTCATTCACACAGATAGCGGACGGTCTCCAAGGGCGCGAGAAGGCGGAAATCCTGCAGCTGTGTTCGGAAGTGCAGCGGCTGTCCGACAAGTTGGCCGACTTGTGCGCCAGCGGCCGCGGCGACTCGGACGAGGCCAGGGCTGTCACCAGGTATAGCACGACACTACTTAAAAGGCGCGCGGCTAACCACTTAAGCCGTTGACGTAGAGTCCATTATTGCTTAATCGACTCACCTTCTAAGTAAACTTATACCTAATGAGGTCCATTGTTGTGTGACCTACCGCCTCTCATGCAGAGGGTCGAGGGTTCGATTCCAGCTCGAACCTTAGAGCGTTTACTTATGCGCGAAATTCAATTTGAATTTAACACTGAGCTTTTCGGTGAAGGAAAACATCGTGAGGAAACCTGCACGCATCTGTAAAGTAATTCATAGATCTGTGTGAAGTCCCCGATCCGCACTGAGCCCGCGTGGGGACTATAGCCCAAACCCTCTCGTGATGAGGGAGGTCTGTGCCCAGCAGTGGGAAGCAAATAGACTGTAGTACAGGTGAACACAACTTGAAAGGCTTACCGATGTACCTGCGCAGAAGTCGAATTTTAAAACCGCGGGAAATACCAATACTTGCTGATTGGTCGATACCGCGGGGATTAACCAATCAGCAAGTGACTCATCCCACTTCTTAGACACTGTAAATATTTTATGATGATTTTAAGTGAAATAGTAGCGCCATCTTGTAAATGTTACGTAAACTATTTGTTTCACTAACTGTTTTTAGGTGTCAATCACTGATATTTTTATACAAATAGCTATATTTCGTATAATACAAACTTAGAATAAAATAATTACGAATATCTAACGATAATTACCTTGGCATACACATAATATTATGACGATGACGCCTGTCATGTATAGTGTCGTCACCAAACGCCTGGGGCGCTGTTATCGCTCCAAGTTTATTCGCAGTGAATGCACGTATTTTATTAAACTGGTACACATTAAGCCAAATAAAAGTAATGCAATTTTATAAATATTTTGTTACCAATGCAGCGAGATGTTTTGGTATCAATAGATTATATAGTTATATTTTTTTTAATAATCATTTAACCGAATTAATGAAATTAAACCGAGATAAGGCGAACTTGCAACTTTTTAGGGTTCAGAAGTCCACAAGGAATCTTTATTTTAGTTTCGCCATGTTATGAGCCATATAAGTAATTTCTAAATAATAAATATGTATCGTAATGATAAGGAACTGAAACTGACTGATTCTTCTCATCTCAGTCCGGTGGAAAGTAAGTATTAAAAAAATAACTTTTTATATGTTTAAACTAAAATACTTAAAGACTGTCCTGTTACAATTGGTTTATCTTCTTTCCATTTTGACAATAAAAGCCAAGGGCCCTCAACCCACGTATCGATTACACCACGAATCCCATACTGGGCCATACAAAAAATATTTTTTACCAACTCGAAAAAAAAAAACATAAAAACATGCTCAGAATCGATAACTGATACTGTGGTTAAAATATTGTCACCCTGTATAAGTAGGTACAGTATTTGTGTGAAATATCGAAATATCTCATCGACATCCCACTCATACTTTAGTATTCCCAACCCAAATAATAATGTCCCGAGGTGTAATCATGTCAGTGTGTGTAGTGGGCGTGTCTTGTACGAATGAGACATTAACTGACGACAAAATAATATGAATACTATAACGATCGTATAAGGTCGATTTTAGGTATACGCTTTCTTTCGTGTATTTTCGGAGAATTCTTTCCTTGTCTGCGCGATCGAAGATTCACGACGCGCCTAATACGAGTAAAGTGTGCTCACCTGTAGTAGTAGTTGTGTGAGGTGTCAATGTCAAAGATTGTCATTTGTCATTACATACAATAATGTCATCGTCGCTGTGACATTTGAAGTTTTTTGACGTGATAACGTCTTATAAATCGATGAGCGCCGGCTGCGCGCACGAAAAAACATGACTCATGACGTTCTGTCTGAGCCGAGCGCGCCAGCGAGAGCGCGAAACTAGGCTCTCAGAATTCGGTTATAGCGTTCCCGCGGGAATTGAGCGTTAAACTATAACAAATTATATACGAAAACCTTCCTCTTGAATCACTCTATCTAAAACCGCATCAAAATCCGTTGCGTAGTTTTAAAGATTTAAGCATACATAGGGATAAAGGGACAGAGATAGCGACTTTGTTTTATACTATGTATTGAAGTTCCGGGAGGGGCAGGTTCATGGCTTCTCGGGGTAGTTTATTGTAATAAAGACTACATTGACCCATAAATGATCTAAAAACTTTTCTCACACGAAATTTTGGTACTGCTATTTTGTGTTTATGTCTGGTGTTGATCATCATTTTAAAGGAATTCATCATAGGAACTAGTTCTTTGTATTAACTGGTAATGAAAGCTTATTTTTTTCTTATTTCATACTTGTTTATACTACTACTACTACTACAGCCCATCTGCGTCCCACTGCTAGGCACAGGCCTCCCCTCATCATGAGAGGGTTTGGGCTGTAGTCCCCACGCGGGCCCAGTGCGGATTGGGGTGTTTTTATACTTGTTTATATTGGCCTTTAATGTAATTATTGCAGGGAGCTGACGGACAAACTGCACGCGCTGCAGCGCGGCATGGACCGCGCCTGCGTCAACCGCGTCGTCGAGGACTTCATCGACGTGGCCGCGCCGTTGAGGCACTTCACCGACGCCGTTAACGCCCCGGAAGGTGACTACAAAGACCCCAAAGACCCCTTTAAATATCCCAGCTAGTTCCTCAAAAAAGCCGAGGTGGCTTGACCGAGTGGTTCGACCTACCGCCTCTTATGCCGAGGTTCGGGGGTTCGACACAACAACTTCTTCCGCAAGTTATCCAAGGTAAACCAATAGATAAACTTTCACGACTTTAATTTTCCATAAATTCAATGAGACGTCCAAGGTACAGGTTTACACAACTTGGAACGGGGGTTCGATTCCGGCTCGCACCTCTAAGTTTACTTACGTGCGAAATTCAAGTTGAATTTACCTTGAGCTTTTCGGTGAAGGAAAATATCGTGATGTGCATCTGCGAAGTAATTCACAGATGTGTGTGAAGTCCCCATTCCGCACTGGGCCCGCGTGGGGACTATAGCCCAAAACCTCTCATGATGAGGGAAGGCCTGGGCCCAGCAGTGGGACGCAAATAAGCTGTAGTAGTAGTAGTTCCTCAAAATCATCCCAGATACTCCTAGAAATATGGTAGTGGTTCCCCCGCTAGTATCCCAGCGACTCTCTCACAAATATCTCAGGGACTCGCCTTCATATTTCAACGATGCCTTCATATATCCTCTAGCGACTCTTTCAGAATTCCTACACATTTAAGTCTTGCGTGATTGTCGGACGAACTATTGGAAATTCCTTACTCAGCCAAAAATAAAATCGAATTTTATGTAAATGAAATGTGTTCTTTTTTTTTCAAAGTTAAACTCGTATTGAAAAAACTGTGTTACTGTTAGCTTATTGCGGCGTTGTTATGAAAGCTCATCCTCAAGTTAGCTTCAGGTTCCACAGATATCCTTGTATTTGACGGCCGAATTGGTCCAGTTGGTAGTGACCCTGCCTTCTGTTCCGATGGTCGCGGGTTCGAGTCCCGCTCGGGGCAAACTTTGTGTGATGAACACGAATGTTTGTACTCGGGTCATGGATGTTTAGTATTTATATATGTATGTATTTCTCTATATAAGTATTCTCTATATATCGTTGTCTAGCACCCATAGTACAAGCTTTGCTTAGTTTGGAGCTAGGTCAATATGTGTGAAATGTCCCAAGATTTTGCGTCGCTGTTGCTCGACATAATTTTATTGAGTCGACGCGTATACACGGTGGGTCGGAAAATATGGCAAATAATTAACCCACCGTATCGGCTATCGATTCTAAGTATATTGTATAGGTCCTTGATTTTTTTCGAGTTGGTAAAAAAAAATTGTATATGGGATTGGTTGTGTGAGCGACGCCTGAATCCTATACAATTTTTTTTTTTACCAACTCAAAAAATATTAAAGACCTATACAATATACTTAGAATCGATAGCCGATACTGTGGGTTAATTATTTGCCATATTTTCTGACCCACCATGTATATATTTTTTATGTATAATTTCGTCAATTATAAACCGATTTCAATGATTCTTTTTTAAATCAAAACGTGGTACCTCCGATTTAGTCCCATTTTAATTTGGTTAAGTTCTGATGATGGCATCCATGAAAAAATGAAGGAAGTCCTCGAAATTTGTTAGCACGTGTATGATTTTGGCATCAATTTCAAAGACTACAGTGAGACTTACGTCCCATCGTACGTATTTAAAATTTAACCTTATGATGATAGGATAACTAAATCGAATAGGGAAATCGCTAACAATTATAACTGGATTTATCTACGATATTTGCCACCATTTGACAAGTAGCGTCTTAGACCCACTTGAACCAAGCCGCTAACCTCGTTTTAATCCTTAACTCAGGTTGAGTTATATTATCTTAACTCGAGTTAAAGTGCAACCGGAGTTTATTAGTGCAAGAAGTCCTTAATGACATATTCCGTTGAAGACGTTGAATGGTGTATGTTTGTTGGCAGGCACACCGAATCGCGAAGCCAACTTCCACGACAAGGCGGCCGCCTTAGCCGCTTTCAGCGCTCGCGCAGCCTCCACCGGGCACATGCTGTGCGCCCACTCCAGGCACAACAAGAGGCTCGCGGACCAGCTGTCCAACACCGCCCGACAGGTACCATCATCGACATTACACCAGCCTCCGCCGGACACATGCTGTGCGCCCACTCCAGGCACAACAAGAGGCTCGCGGACCAGCTGTCCAACACCGCCCGACAGGTACCATCATCGACATTACACCAGCCTCCGCCGGACACATGCTGTGCGCCCACTCCAGGCACAACAAGAGGCTCGCGGACCAGCTGTCCAACACCGCCCGACAGGTACCATCATCGACATTACACCAGCCTCCGCCGGACACATGCTGTGCGCCCACTCCAGGCACAACAAGAGGCTCGCGGACCAGCTGTCCAACACCGCCCGACAGGTACCATCATCGACATTACACCAGCCTCCGCCGGACACATGCTGTGCGCCCACTCCAGGCACAACAAGAGGCTCGCGGACCAGCTGTCCAACACCGCCCGACAGGTACCATCATCGACATTACACCAGCCTCCGCCGGACACATGCTGTGCGCCCACTCCAGGCACAACAAGAGGCTCGCGGACCAGCTGTCCAACACCGCCCGACAGGTACCATCATCGACATTACACCAGCCTCCGCCGGACACATGCTGTGCGCCCACTCCAGGCACAACAAGAGGCTCGCGGACCAGCTGTCCAACACCGCCCGACAGGTACCATCATCGACATTACACCAGCCTCCGCCGGACACATGCTGTGCGCCCACTCCAGGCACAACAAGAGGCTCGCGGACCAGCTGTCCAACACCGCCCGACAGGTACCATCATCGACATTACACCAGCCTCCGCCGGACACATGCTGTGCGCCCACTCCAGGCACAACAAGAGGCTCGCGGACCAGCTGTCCAACACCGCCCGACAGGTACCATCATCGACATTACACCAGCCTCCGCCGGACACATGCTGTGCGCCCACTCCAGGCACAACAAGAGGCTCGCGGACCAGCTGCCCAACACCGCCCGACAGGTACCATCATCGACATTACACCAGCCTCCGCCGGACACATGCTGTGCGCCCACTCCAGGCACAACAAGAGGCTCGCGGACCAGCTGTCCAACACCGCCCGACAGGTACCATCATCGACATTACACCAGCCTCCGCCGGACACATGCTGTGCGCCCACTCCAGGCACAACAAGAGGCTCTAGGACCAGCTGTCCAACACCGCCCGACAGGTACCATCATCGACATTACACCAGCCTCCGCCGGACACATGCTGTGCGCCCACTCCAGGCACAACAAGAGGCTCGCGGACCAGCTGTCCAACACCGCCCGACAGGTACCATCATCGACATTACACCAGCCTCCGCCGGACACATGCTGTGCGCCCACTCCAGGCACAACAAGAGGCTCGCGGACCAGCTGTCCAACACCGCCCGACAGGTACCATCATCGACATTACACCAGCCTCCGCCGGACACATGCTGTGCGCCCACTCCAGGCACAACAAGAGGCTCGCGGACCAGCTGCCCAACACCGCCCGACAGGTACCATCATCGACATTACACCAGCCTCCGCCGAACACATGCTGTGCGCCCACTCCAGGCACAACAAGAGGCTCGCGGACCAGCTGTCCAACACCGCCCGACAGGTACCATCATCGACATTACACCAGCCTCCGCCGGACACATGCTGTGCGCCCACTCCAGGCACAACAAGAGGCTCGCGGACCAGCTGTCCAACACCGCCCGACAGGTACCATCATCGACATTACACCAGCCTCCGCCGGACACATGCTGTGCGCCCACTCCAGGCACAACAAGAGGCTCGCGGACCAGCTGTCCAACACCGCCCGACAGGTACCATCATCGACATTACACCAGCCTCCGCCGGACACATGCTGTGCGCCCACTCCAGGCACAACAAGAGGCTCGCGGACCAGCTGTCCAACACCGCCCGACAGGTACCATCATCGACATTACACCAGCCTCCGCCGGACACATGCTGTGCGCCCACTCCAGGCACAACAAGAGGCTCTAGGACCAGCTGTCCAACACCGCCCGACAGGTACCATCATCGACATTACACCAGCCTCCGCCGGACACATGCTGTGCGCCCACTCCAGGCACAACAAGAGGCTCGCGGACCAGCTGTCCAACACCGCCCGACAGGTACCATCATCGACATTACACCAGCCTCCGCCGGACACATGCTGTGCGCCCACTCCAGGCACAACAAGAGGCTCGCGGACCAGCTGTCCAACACCGCCCGACAGGTACCATCATCGACATTACACCAGCCTCCGCCGGACACATGCTGTGCGCCCACTCCAGGCACAACAAGAGGCTCGCGGACCAGCTGTCCAACACCGCCCGACAGGTACCATCATCGACATTACACCAGCCTCCGCCGGACACATGCTGTGCGCCCACTCCAGGCACAACAAGAGGCTCGCGGACCAGCTGTCCAACACCGCCCGACAGGTACCATCATCGACATTACACCAGCCTCCGCCGGACACATGCTGTGCGCCCACTCCAGGCACAACAAGAGGCTCGCGGACCAGCTGTCCAACACCGCCCGACAGGTACCATCATCGACATTACACCAGCCTCCGCCGGACACATGCTGTGCGCCCACTCCAGGCACAACAAGAGGCTCTAGGACCAGCTGTCCAACACCGCCCGACAGGTACCATCATCGACATTACACCAGCCTCCGCCGGACACATGCTGTGCGCCCACTCCAGGCACAACAAGAGGCTCGCGGACCAGCTGTCCAACACCGCCCGACAGGTACCATCATCGACATTACACCAGCCTCCGCCGGACACATGCTGTGCGCCCACTCCAGGCACAACAAGAGGCTCGCGGACCAGCTGTCCAACACCGCCCGACAGGTACCATCATCGACATTACACCAGCCGAAAAAAGACCACTGCTGGAGATAGTGATAGGCACAAGACTGTTTCATAGAGTCTGGCAGAAGAAAGCTGAACCTCTCATGCTCAATTACGCGGCAACACTAAATTCAATTCAATCATTTATTCAGCAAATTGGTAGTTAGCAAAACATCCTCGTAGTTCATGCAGTTGACAACCAGACGGCGCTTTATTTCGTTGTATAAAGAAAATGGCGACTGAATATTCGGATGGGCCTATCCCTAAGTATAAAAATCATTGGACACGTATTTTTTCTTTGTTCACGTTCAAACTTATACGGAGATATATTGTGCTGATATGTCGCGTGACGTCACGGTTAGGTACAATTTATACCTAACGGTGACGTAGTTAGCCCCCACTCTCCAACTTTAATGCGTTTTAACTTAGTCATCCTTTGTTAATTTGATAAAACAAAAAATACGTGTCTAATATTTTTTTATTACCTGACTGACGGACTAATTGGAATTTCTATTTCTTCACCCTGTCGTCATCCCTGTTATATCAGAAAACGCTGTTCTGAAAACTGACTATTATTTATTTTCAGGTAGAAAAGCTGTCACCACAGCTGATTGCCGCCGGCAAGATCAGACTGCACTACCCCGATAGCAAGGTACAAAATAACAATTTATTCCTACACACGAATGTAATCGAAAACTTCACACATAAATAAATAATATAGATCATTACATTTTGTTGCTTCCGTCGTGTTAGTTGCGCTTCGATATCGCTTTGAATCTTTAAGCGTATATCACTTGACTCGTCTAAGACAACTCTATTTACAGCTTTATTCTACTCGAATGCCATCTAGATTGTTCTACAATTCATTTGGATTTTACAACTTATGTCGTTAGCGTTACCCGCTATATGAGGGTGACATCTTCTACTCGTTACAAAATGGCGCCCAAATTGAAGTATAGCTTTTTTATACAAGATATTCCGGTTATATCATAAATTATTACATTAAATTATCGTTATTGTTTATAGGTGGCGGAAGAGCACTTCAACAATCTGAAGAACCAATACGCTGATGCAGTATTGCGCGTGCGCGATCTATGCGACCAGGCCGTCGATCCGCTGGACTTCGTGCGCACCGCCGGTAACACCACCACTGTTACTCATCATCACCACATTATCACGATCTTCTAGTGGCGTCTTTAAATTACGTGATGTGTTTAGGGGGGTGAGGGTTAAGCTAAATCTCACCAAATGTCATATGGGGGAGACAGGGGTCACGGAAAATATTACGAATTTTTTTTCCAACAAAAAAAGAAATGTCGGCCCTGTAATGACGTAGTTTCGAAATATTCTTAAATATGACATGTACACATTCTAATTCCTTGGGCAATATTTAATTACTTACAGATACTATAAATCCTTTTATTTCCATTACAGGAGAATTGATGCAGAAACACACGTACCTCTGCGAAGACGCCATCCGCAACAATGACTCGCAGAAAATGGTCGACAACACTTCCGCCATT
>OZ020297.1:8830528-8890894 GCA_963971205.1 Aethes cnicana
CATATGTACCTATCTAGTTTATTTTGCCATACAGTACACATTTTTTCCCGGAAGTGCTAGTCTTGTTCTGGGCATACGCATATTTATTCTATATGCACCTCTCTTTGATATTGTGGTCGTGAAATCAAACATAGACTCGTGTTGCCGGCGCCGCGCCCCCGCGCCCGCCCCCGCCCGACACGGACGACGAGGGGGAGGACATCTTCAGCCGTCAGCCGCACCCGAGCCAGCCTATATTGGTGAGTCACATCATAGCAAAAGTAAGCTAAATCTAAAATAACAACCTTAAATGAGATAATAGCCGCTGCTCAAGTACCTTCAATGAATGAACGAATGAATGATTTATTCACGAAAACACAATAGAGGTGTTTGAGAAGAGTTGTATGAAAATTTAACGCACCTCTGGATATAGCTCACATACAGAAATTTTCTGATTTACCCCACAATGTAAGAAGATTGTAAGTTTATATAAATTTTCTTGTCATACTCCCATTGCTGACCGAGCGACGCAAGAGCCTCTGTTTCACCTTAAAACTGCTCTCGTTTTGCCTCAGCAAGCAAGACAACAATAACAACAATAGTACATTTTGATGCAAGTGCGAAAATTTTGTCACGAAGAGTCCCTAGTTATGCCGGCGCGAGCGAAAGCGAAAAAAAAGAATAAAGAAATAAATGGAGAGGATGAAGCTCAAAAAACTTTACGCACTAGTTTGTAAAAAACAACTTTAGGCACGCTCACTAGCTGTCAAAAAACAAAAAGCGCTCGTTCGGAAATGACAAACTTTTGGCATGTTAAACAGGTATCGAAATGTTTACTTTTTGAGCAACTGTATTAAAAACAAAATTATTGATCTAAACATAGCTATGAAACGGTTGACTTACAAATACCTTGTTAATTCCAGGTCGCGGCCCATAACCTGCACCGCGCGGTCCGCGAGTGGTCGTCCAAGGACAACGAGATCATCGCAGCGGCCAAACGGATGGCCATCCTCATGGCGCGCCTGTCGGAGCTCGTGCGGTCCGACTCCAAGGGTAAGGCGGCTTCCATCATCAGCACTGTTGGCTGCAGCTTGCAGGCCCTGGTTCTCGCGTCACCTGCGAGATGTTTATAGGTTAAAGTGAGTCAGTAATGCTTCAGTCATCAAACTCTCCTTATACACACGATCACAAAGCGCCCTGCAATAGCGGGTACCCGCGATTTAAGAACGACTCTCACCGAGCGGCATTCAATCTCATTCGATCGCATTCGACAGAAGCTAGTCGCAGATGCGAGGAGCCGAAAGGACGCAAATTCCATTCACTTATAAGATTAAAAAAAAAAATGAAAAAAAAAAGATTTATCTCTACTTTACAGACTAAATTCCTTAAGAGGGTTTACTCCGAATGGTGGCAACGTCGGAAATAGCTGTCAAATATTTCGTTGTTTTCATTAATTTCTGAATATTACTCAATGAAAACATGAATTATCGCTCTATGGTTGAATAAAACATTAAGTATGGATTGCATCAATTATCATAAGAACACAATTTTTTTTGGATTATGGAAGTACTATCTTTTGAAAACTTTCCATCGCATTTTCCATGCATTTTAATGTAATCTAATCATTTGAATGAGTAACCAACAAATATAAACCGAGACGCGTCATTCAGCCATAGAATGATAACTTCTTTTTTAATTCAGTAATATTGAGTAATTAATAAAAACAGCGAAACATTTGACAGCTATATGCGACGTTGCCAACTTTCGGGATAAACGCTCTAAACCATATAGAGAATTTCGCTTCTATTTTTCTTCGTTTCGATACGCTAGATGTGAATAGACCTTAACCAAATCAAACCACCTAATTCTCATACTTTCATATGTAAAATTATTCCATAATATGTCGTATTATAACCATTATTACAGCAATGTACAAAGCTATCATTTATGTCTGTTGCTTACTGGATAGTGGTCGCTATGAACCCAAGCGGTAAGTTGCTTGTGTGAGTTAAACCCTACTGGCTTTTGTTATGTATACTTACTACTACTACAACAGCCTATTTACGGCCCACTGCTGGGCACAGGCCTCCTCTCATCACGAGAGGGTTGGGCTATAGTCCCCACGCGGGCCCAGTGCGGATTGGGGACTTTCACACACACATCCTTGAATTACTTCGCAGATGCGTGCAGGTTATGTATACTTAATTATTGTTATTTGCTTGGCTTTGTATATTTACTGCATTTATAACGTTAGATGCATCTTTATTCTCTATTATTAAGGTGGAATGTATTATGTATATCACTACATAGTATAAAACAAAGTCGCTTCCTGCTGTCTGTCCTTATGAATGCTTAAATCTTTAAAACTACGCAACGGATTTTGATGCGGTTTTTTTGAATAGATAGAGTGATTCAAGAGGAAGGTTTTAGTATATAATTTGTTATAGTTTAACGCTCAATTCTCGCGGGAACGCTATAACCGAATTCCACGCGGACAAAGTCGTGGGTAGAAGCTAGTTTATTTATATTTAACTTTTGCATGGTGTTCTAAATTACTGCAGAATGATAAATGCTTCCTGATAAATGCTTCCTTCCTTGAATTGAATTTCCAGTCCCAGTCCTTCTATTCTCATGTACTACAACCACAGAGATCAGATACTATAGAGTACGATTGTTCGTCCATTTGTATGGGAACCAAGCGTGTAACATTTTGCGTCGCTACGATGACGTCACGAGAGTAATTTAGTGATGGGCAACAAAAAATGCGCGACTCCGATTTAACAGCATCGATTGTCAAGCGGCTAAACGATTTAAGATCTTTAGCATTTTTAATCGATTTACATATCGATAAAAGACGACGGAAAAATTATAATTCGTTTCCACAGAATAATGCGAAATAGTTTTAAAATGTTTTAACACTTACACTTATTATTGGCATCCTGGCATTCATGCAAAATTTCAGCTGAATCGGTAACGGGGAAGTGGATCAAATTCAACTTGCAAGATTTGATTACAGAAAGACAAACAAACTAATCAAACAAACATCGGGACATGTGAAACTAAATAAAAGCTTGTAATAACAATAGATAAATGAAATACTGATCGTGTAACTCCATTCATAGTAGTAGAAAAGTATAGGAACTCGAGAGGCAATAAAAACACTAGTTGGGGACGTCATTATGAATCTTAACAAAAAAAAAAAGGTAGCAGGTATTTTCCTTGATTTAAGTTCTGCGTTCGACATGGTTAATCATGAAATCTTACTAGCTAAACTTGATCACTACGGAGTTCGCGGAAAAATGTTGAAATTAATCCATTCCTATTTAAATAACCGAAAACTTCTAGTGGAAATCAAATGGATGCAGGATAATAAGGAAAAAAATCATTATTCGAACTTATCTGAAGTCAGTAAGGGAGTGCCACAAGGGTCTATTCTGGGTCCCATACTGTTCATAATTTTCACAGATGACTTAATAAACTTTATGCATAATTCAATACCGGAAATAAATGTAGTAGTTTTTGCTGATGACACAAATGCTGTCGTCCAGGCCGATAACATTACACAGTTAAATAGCAGGGTAAACATCGCTCTTGATTTGTTCCACACGTGGTTCACAGTGAACATGCTAAAACTGAACTGCAAAAAGACAAATATTTTACTGTTCAAGACTACGTCAAGTAAAAAGGAAACATTAAATGCATCTCTTGGTGGAATCCCTGTCCAACAGTCAGAAGCGCTCAAGTTTCTAGGTATACACATTGACACGTATCTAAACTGGAAGACCGAGATAACAGCGTTGGTTCGATCAATAAGCTCAGCATGTTATGCTATAAAGAGTCTGCGCGAGGAGGCTACGTTGCGTCAACTAAAAGCAGTATACTACGCCCTCGTTGAGTCAAGATTACGTTACAGCATAATTTTCTGGGGTAATAGCTACAAGTACAATATTCGACAAGCTTTCACGATACAAAAAAGAGCTATTAGAACCATCGTCAGAATACCTCAGCATGAGTCTTGTAGAGAGCATTTCATTCGGCTGGAAATTCTCACCGCTCCTTGCCTATACATTCTGGTTCTGCTGTCAGATTTAATAAAAAATATCACTGACGTAGAGACACCAGAGGAGAGTGCCAAAAGACTTACCACTAGACGCAAGGATCTGTCGCCGACGTTCGTGCTCAGACTGCAGGTAGTCAAGCACTCGGCAGCATCACGAGCGATATGGCTGTTCAATAAACTTCCTCTCAAGTTAAAATCCATTTTGAATTACAATAGCTTTAAAAAGAAATTGAAAACTTTCCTGTTGAAAAAATGTTATTACTCAGTAAGTGAATTTGAAACTGATGAAAATCGGATCTGACTTTTATTATTATTATTTTATATTATACTATTTCTATTATTATTATTTTGTATTCTTTGGCTCAGTGTTTTTGACATATATAATTAACTACTTATATAATTTTGAATTTGTATTCCTTTTAGTGTAATATTGATTTTTATTTTTATTTTCAATTATTCCCCTTGTTAATGTATGATTATTATTATTCTTCTTTTTTATAAATTTATTATGATTATTATGACATTAGTGTGACAATTATTTATTTTACTTTATTTTGTCATTTTTTGTAGATTTTTAGAGTTAAGGTGTACCTAAATTTCAAACACAAATGTATTTTGTAATTGAATAAAGAACTTGAACTTGAACTTGAACTTGAACTAGTAGGTATATTCAAGTATTTCTGATAATACTAGCTGTTCACTTATTACCACGTTTTATAGCTACATTATAATATGCATTTTTATTATCATTTTTCCGTCTGATTTTAATCGATTATGAAATCGGTATTGAAATTAGCAGGTGCACATCACTATTGACGGAATAATGAGAAATCGGCCTGGAACGCGGTTGGTCGACGCCTCGAGAGTTTGGCTTGAATACTTTTACATTGCTGGTTTTCAATATGCGCAAGTTTGGCGCAACAGATTAAAGCCGCAATGGAAAACGAGCATTGGACACAAGGCATTCGCTACTAATTTGGTAAAACTAATAAAGAGCTACAAAATAAATCGTTTTCACAAAAATAACAGATATTTCAAGACAGAAAGTACTTACCGATGATAGGTAACACCCTGATGACCAACTCCACCAACGCTGGTGTTGTTTGTACAGTTAATTACGGCACACTTAGTCATTTTCTTTTTTTGATGTGACGTTGCTCGCGGAAGGCGGTCGGAAGCGAACTGAGCTTAGAAGCGAGCAAAGTGGACATATTGTCTACTTTTTTCCACGCGCGGTAGGTAAACTTTAGCATTCTATCTCGATCTGTGTTCTGTGACTACAACATAGCCCATCTTTGCACTGAAAGTGTACAGTAAAGAAAGAAAAGAAAAGAAAACTTATATTCGACCATAATAAAAACAAACCAACAAAAATACCAGGAGCAATAATACAAACAGTTAAAAGGGCTGCCAGCTCAGCATATGCTTTAGTACGGAACCACAGCGCTGATTTTCAGCTGGACCCGAAAATAAAATTAAAAATTAAAAGTAGAACACAAAATAACAGTTAAAATAATGCTGCTGACAATTTCCTTAAAAGTAAATTACTCTGCTCACTACTATTTTGTTAAATAGGTAATAATATTCATGTGTCAATTTAAAAATCAGATTAGCGTCTTGTATCGATCTGTAGGATTTGAAACAAGTTTTAATGTAAATTTTAAAAACATATTGGTAAATTTTACACTTATAACATGATAGTTTCATATTTTCACATTTGTTGCGTTACTGTCGTAGCAAATGAAAGAAAGAAAGAAAGAAAAACATTTATTCATGACATTACACAACACACACACAAAAGACAAAAAAAAAAGAGCAACATTTATACGGAACAAAAGTGTTGTGGCCTGTCACGAAATGGTCCCAACTCAGCTTGTGCTAGCATTAAATACCAGCGCTGGTCTTCCGTTGGGGCCATTTGGTGAGACCTCGACCGGCTACACACGGTACACTGAATACATACAAATTACAAAATATTTACATTCAAAAAACAAATAACACCAAAATTAATTATAAAATAGAATTTCACACAGCAACACCGTTGACAAAATGTCATCCCAAAAGAAAAACAAAAAAAAACAAATAAAGAGTAACCTATAACAGTATCTCTTAGTAGTCTGTGCCTATAACTAATCTGTGGCCTCTGGCCTCTGGCTAGCTGGCCTTGCTCGAGAGAGAAACATTTCTAAAACAAAACAACAGTGGAAAAAAACAAATGGAAGTGGTTTCTGCCTACCCCTATTGAAAAAAGGCGTGATATTATGTATGTATGTAAAATCATCTAAAGCCACATTGTGTGTTTTACAATGCATTTTATTGTCTGACTAGAATGAACGGTTGTCTTTCAAACGGTTCATGTAACTTTGATATTTTTACAATACTGTTTACAAAACTGTCCCTTATTTCCTTACTAATGAGGTTTATTATCCTCGATTCCAGGTAGCAAACGCGAGCTCATCGCCACGGCGAAGGCCATCGCGGAGGCTTCAGAGGAAGTCACCCGGCTGGCCAAGAAACTGGCCCTCGAGTGCACTGACAAGAGAATCAGAACCGTAAGTATATGGGCGTAGAGTATGTATTGTGTCACCAGCGTGCTAGTGCCATAATAGTACTTTTGACAGAACGCTGCAAACCACAGATATGTTATAGAACTAGAAGAAACAAGCGAAAGCGCTTCTATGAAAACGTGCCGATTTTTTTGACATTACTAGACATCAAGAGGCAATTTTGATGGGAAATCTCAAGATTCTTAAGAGGGTTTATCCCTAAAGTTGGCAACGTCGCATTTAACCGTCAAATGTTTCACTGTTTTTTTAATTTCTCAAATTGCTGAATTAAAAAGGATGATATAATTCTATGATTGAATGACGCGTCTCGTTTTATATTTGTTGGTTAGGCATTCAAATGATAAGATTACATTAAAATGCATGGGAACTCGGATGAAAAGTTTTCAAAAGATATTACTTCCATAATACTAAGAATTTCGTGTTCCTATGATAACTATTGCAATCCATACTTAATGTTTTATTCAACCATAGAACGATAATTCATGTCATTTAGTAATATTCAGAAATTAATGAAAACAGCAAATTATTTGACAGCTATTTGCGTCGTTGCCAACTTTCGGAGTAAACCCTCTTAATTGAGTCTCAAAAAAAATTCCCTCCCTTTCTCAAGATTTTTTTAAAGTCGTTTATAGTGGCGATAAACATAAATTGAAACGACGTTCAGATTTTAAACTAAAACCATTAATAAATTAGTTAATTTGAGTTTTCAAATTTATTAATTTTTTCGGGCGTTACTTGGGGTTAATACTACAGGTTTTCTTCTTTTTGCTCACTCCATTTTTTTTCTTAGCCTATTTGAATGTCTGATTTCTATTCAATGGTTCTTGATTTTACAACTCCTATCGTCGACCATCTTAAGCCAGATTTGGTTACATAAACAGTGGGTCCTATAGAATGTTTGTCTGTCTGTCTTTCAGAACCTGCTGCAAGTGTGCGAGCGTATCCCAACCATCGGGACCCAACTCAAGATCCTATCTACCGTCAAAGCAACCATGCTTGGCGCGCAAGGTAATTATTACTATATTGGCATTTTTATCTAAATATATAAAACTCAAAGGTGACTGACTGACTGACATAGAGATCTATCAACGCACAGTCCAAACCACTGGACGGATAGGGCTGAAATTTGGCATGCAGGTAGATGTTATGACGTAGGCATCCGCTAAGAAAGGATTTCTCGAAATTCCCACGGGAACGGAAAAAACGGTATTTTTCATTTTAAACTTTCTGCGCATACGAAGTTGCGGGAAAAAGCTAGTTGGATATAAAGGGTTTAATTTCTGAATATTAAATGCTTTCTAATCTTCATTTTGTATACTAAAAGACCAAGACTGGAGTGCTTAAAAAAATACGTCCATAAACTATAGGTCGCCCGTTAAAATTATGGCCGCCCAAAAATGGAGAAAATGAATGTCGTTTATTTATGTATCGAAAGACAGCTGGCGCCATGTTTAATTTTTTTGGTGCAACCCTAGCTTCGGATTTGATAAGGTCTTAGATTAAGTATCTTAGATGCGCTATATAGCGTACCCCGGTAAGGGATAGGCATATAAAATGTGTATGTGTGCGTCAAGTACATGGGGTGGCCAGGTGGGTAAAAAATTACCCCACTCCAATAACTAGCTATCACACGCGACTTTGACTGATGGTTAAAATTTAGAGGAACAATAGTGATTAACTAGCTGTTGCCCACGACTTCGTACGCGCGTAAATATTAAAATGTAATAATTCCATTTTTTCCCGTTTCCGTGGGAATTTTGGGAAGTCCTCTTAGTGCTCCCCTACACTCTCAAAGGAACCTACATGAACCTACAAAGACTGTAGTCTTTATAACAGGTTTTTCATGTTTTGAGAGATTCCCGGATTGGTCCATCAAAATGGACTCCCTGTATTTCTAGCTAGGTAGATACCAGGTACCTACTACAGAAGAAATGAAAATGCAAGTATATGTTCACTCATTTATGTTCAGTGTACATAAATCTAAAAAAGATCCCGTCGAATGTTGACGTTTCTCTTTAGTGAAGTCGGTAAAAAATGTCACAGTTGATCAATTACTAGTTACTATTTCGTGTGAAAGCGTTACTTACATCATTATCTTCAGTTTATTAATTTTATTTTTGCAGCATAGCTTTTCCCCAAATATTGGGTATCTGCTGGGCACTCTTATATTTCACAGCTGGTATCCCGAATCGTGGCTAAATTAAAAATACAGCTTGACTCATGGTGTCATGCATATTAATCAACATCGTAATTTGGGCGGTTAATATTAAAAACATCGATATTTTGAAAATGATTCATTCATGTTATTATTCAAAGATAGTTGGTCAATTTAATAGCACATGAGCGAAATATAACTTACGTAACGCTATCATACCGAACAAGATGAGTTTAAATGGCCAAAATGAAATACTTACGCTCGAAAGGTTATGTTTTCATAATTTTGCTGGGTACGTCTTTTGTACCTGATGGTCGAGCGAATTATAATCGCTATCTTATAGGGGCAAACATATATTAGTAAGAACAGTGCACTATGATAAAATATCTGCAATATTTTCTTGTATATCAAATAATTTTGTTGATCACACCAAGTCACACTGACATAATGACTACTCTTTTGTTTGCCACAGCTCAGCTGTGGCAAATACGGAAAAGCTGGTACGCCGATAAGGACAAAAAATCTATTACTTCTCTCATCTTTCACATTAAGAAATGTATAAATGCATCCCGCTCGCACGCTGTCAGATTCGACATGCCATCCCTTAGAAAAAGAACATACATAGAAGCCAGGCTAAAAGAAGAGCTTGGTACTATATATCTTACTCGCGAAACCCAAATTACTTTTGACATATGTTAGAGTGAAACGGTAATATGCATTTTGTTACTACCATTTCACGGGTCGTCACTAATTTCAATTCAATAAACGTCAAATGGACCTCTTTTGGACCTCTTATAACCTAACCAAATTAAAAATGTTCTTAACCTTTCATCCTTGGTGTCGTGACGTTCGCAACATAACTTGATCGTGTCATACGGGCTCAATTTATTTTGGCTGGCGATCTGTGTCTCTCCGTAAAATTAAGTTCTTTTAGTATTATTTCAGCGAATACCCTGCGAAGCGTTTAAGGTGTTGCTTTTTAGCATACCTAGTGTCTTTAGGCAATATGTCCTGTGTGGTTGAAGGATGCAAATCCCACTCAGGAAGAAAAGAAAATGTCGATCAAGGAATATCATTTCATAAGTGAGTTCAGACTGTTTTTGAATCTTTTAAGGCAACGATCTAACCTAAAATGATGTAACAGTATTAGTAATTTATAGATTGTATCATTTCATTCAGTTTTACATTGATGTATCCGCTTATTTGCTTATTTCCTGAATACTCTAGGAGGTTAGTTTTTCTTCATAGTGATGTGTATTTTATCGACATTCACACAATAAATAAATGTCGATAATGTTATCATATGGGAATAAGACTTAAATATGTGGTATCATAATTTATAAAATAAAGGTTTTGATAAAGAAAATGTATATTTATAGAATATTTGAAAATAATGTATTACTTATATTTCTTTTTTGAGTAAGATAACAAGCCTGAACAAAATTGTTACCTACAGATTTCCAAAGAATGCACAAATGAGAAATGAATGGATGAAAAGTATCCAACGATCTGGTTGGAGTTGGAACACACATAGTCGCATTTGCTCCAAACATTTTACACCAGATTCTTTTGAACCAAATGAAAAGTTAAAATATAGGCGACTGAAGGCAGATGCTATACCAATATTAAATTTGTCAGATACTGACATGGTAACGTTGTTCAAATGATTACGGGCGCGACTTTTTTTACAGACTTATTATTGAATTTCCACGCGAACGAAGTCGCGGGCAAAAGCTAGTTTGTTATAATTATCGATACAAAAAGCCGACACAACACATCACTAGCAAATTATGAAACCAGTGACCACCTACGTTATTTCGAAGTAGAGCTCTATATATGCATCTTTTTCTAACACATTGATGTAATCATAAGAAAGTAAGGATGGATATATTATCTCATATTACTCTTTTAGCCTGGCTTCTATGTTATGTTCTTTTTCTAAGTGCCATCCCCTTGGATAAGGTGAATGGAATGAACGAACTTAATGTCACTTGTCACTGTGTGTCATCCTTATAAAGGAGGCTCTTATTGTTCTGTCAATTGGGGCAGTTATATACTTCTCCTTTATGTCAAATATAATTATAAAATAAATATAAATATCTTGAGACATTTCACACATATTGAACTAGCCCCAAACTAAGCAAAGCTTGTAGTACGGGTGCTAGACACCGATATAAATACTTATATAGAGAAATACATACATATATAAATACTAAACATCCATGACTCGAATACAAACATTCGTGCTCATCACACAAAGTTTGCCCCGAGCGGGACTCGAACCCGCGACCATCGGAACAGAAGGCAGGATCACTACCAACTGGACCAATCCGGCCGTCAAATATGACGGGGTTGTCTAAAAACACGGTTGTTACTCAATCAATATTCAACCTGTATGTAACCAATATGTGACGCACACATATATTTATTGGCATTCACTCATTCAATCCATTCGTGACAGCTTTCGTTTATTTATTTATTTAAGAAAACAAAAATCTTATATCGTGAATCGATCTTTACGGCTCTCAAGGGTATGGGACGATATTTTTCTAATCAAACCCATTGTTTTTTCATGGCATTTTGTATTGGAAGAACTAGATCCAGTGGGCAGCTATTTCCATCGATTTCCTAATACTTGTTGCAATAAATATTGCTTTCTTATTTTATTAATAATCAATTTTAACTATGTAATTCTTGCTTACGCTAACTTTGCGCCAACCAGTCGGCATGGCGGACTTCAAAGGTATTTATCGCTGAGCTATTAAAAGCTTTTTGAAAAATCACTTTCTCAGGGTTTCTTCACAGTAATTTTTATGAGTAATCATATTCTCAACATTACATAGATAGTAATTAGCAAGTTACCATCGTGAGAGATTGATTATTTTAGTATATTAATAATCCATACTTAATATTATAAATGTGAAAGTCTCATCTGTTTGTCTTTCTGTCCGACTGTCTGTCTATTACGACTAGACCGATTTAGATGAAATCTTGTCATTGTGTTGGAGCTCATTTACCTTAGCATTATATGTACTAAGGACGCAAAGGTTTTTCATCACATGTATATCACGCCTATTTTAGATCGTTCCCCAAGCTAAATAAACATGCATGTACCAATAGTCCCCAAGTGAGAGTTTCGTAGATGCATGCAGGTTTCCTCACTTTGTTTACCTCCGCAGATTTCTAACAGGAGATATTTATTTCGTTTCCAGGCAGCGAAGAAGACCAGGAAGCGACTGAGATGTTGGTCGGCAACGCGCAGAATTTGATGCAGAGCGTAAGTTGTTATTATTCAGCGATTAATTCGTGTAATAGGAAGTAGTTAATAGAGCATATATCCTAAATATATAAAATGTAAAGGTGTTCATATGTGTTCAAACGGATGTTCCGATGCGGCAGTGGTTTTTAGACCAAGCTCCACACAACGTTGGCCATGGTCCTTTATTAACCGACTTCGAAAAAAGGAGGAGGTTCTCAATTCGTCTGTATGTTTTTTTCTTTTATGTATGTTCCGCGATTACTCCGTCAATTGTTAACTGATTTCGATGATTATTTTTTAATGAAATGAAATGAAATATCTTTATTCCGCTATTTTGAACAAAACAGAATACATAAAACCAAAAATAAATACACATCCACTTAAAAGACTTAATCGAAAGGTGGTACCTCCCATTTTAATTTGGTTCTTATGATGGAATGCATCAGAAAACGAGGGAACTCCTCAAAACTTGTTAGCACGTGTATGATTTTGGGATCCAATTTCAAAGACTACAGTGAGACTTACGTCCCATCGTACCCATGTTTGGAAAATGTAGCTAAAATATAAAAAAAAACGACTTCAAACTCCGACAGCCTACACAGTCGGTGTCAAGTGAACCGATCCAAAGCTGATGACAATCTTATAGTGAACTTGAGACTGACTTTGTAGGCTGTCGGAGTTTGAAGTCGTTTTTTTTTCTTCTACGTTTTGATCGCCATCTCCTCTCGCAGGTGAAAGAAACGGTGAAGGCGGCCGAGGGCGCGTCCATCAAGATCCGCACGGAGCAGGGCGGCTACCGGCTGCGCTGGGTGCGCCGCTCGCCCTGGTACCAGATCTGAACGGTCACTATACCACCCGCATAATATGGATAACATTAATCTGTCATGCGCCAATGTGTGGAAATGAAAACGCTATGTGTTGTTCTGAAATATCAAATAGTAGTAGTACATAATAGAGGTCCTTAAAACACGAGTGGGGTTCTACGAAACGAGCCGTTAGGCGAGTTTCATAATAATATCGCACGAGTGTTTTAAGGCCTAATTATGTACAGTTGGATACACAACTTTATCTACAGTCATTTTATAAATCCTCTAAGATGCTAAAGAATACGTCAGTGTCTCACATTCGATTTTCAAAAAGCATAGACTAAATAGAGCCAACATTTGAATTTGGACCAAACTTTCGCTTTGTTTGACTGAAGAATATAGGCGGGCATTGCTATTCGAAGATGTCCGGAATGAATATCATTCATTCAAATTCGATGGTCTAATACAGCTATTGGAACATTTCCACAGATAAGAAATCTGTTCTAATTAAACACTTTATCTTAATGCTGGTCATAATTTGCGGTTTTTGAACGCATCATAGAAGGTTTATGATATGAGTGTAGTGTTGCTAAAATAACATAAAACTCAACTCTCACCTGAAATATAAAAAAAACTACATTTAGTGTTTCTTATTCACACATTTTCTTCAATAAGCAAATTATAATATCGCAATACAATAATATCATTTATTTAAGCTGACATCTCGATGTATTTGCGTCACTGGCAACGCGCAGTCCTTACGGGCAGAATGCAGCTAGTAATATGATATATGGGGAAAGAGGCTTAATATTAAAAAAAAATATTTTCTTTATATATATATGTATAATACTACTTCGAAGTGCCAGAGAGAGGAAGACCCGTTGTTTGAGAAGAAGCGCCGCAAACAAAATAATCACATACAAATTCACATTAGATTTGCATTAGGTATATGTATAAAATACATATATAGCTAAATGAAGTGTTTTTATTGGTTCATGAAAACGCATCTCTCGCAACGCATCCTCGCCCATCTCTGGTGGAAACGCAGCCTTACAGTACATTATTTTGGATTAAAAAATAATAATTTGAATGTGGGTATCATGTATATATCAATACCTAACTCTGGCACTTCGAAACTTATGTTTAATTTACTATTTGTTTAAGAAAAAAATAAATCTATCATAATGAAATGCAATCTAAATTGTAACGTAACGACAGACGGTACGATGGAAAACCTATGTGTGCAAGAAAGCGTTTATAGCATGACACAACATAGAAGGCGCGTGACGAAGCTCTAAAGCCGTTGAAGCAGAGTCCATTTTTGCTTAATCCACGCGCCTTCTAAGTTGTGTAAACCTGTACGCTTTTATCAATATTTGTATACAGACACACATGAGTATTCAATTTATCTTTGACTTTCCAAGTTTATTGTGAAATTAACCTTGGAATATTAACCATTTTCTAATGTCACAATTATAACTTACTTCACTGTAGACAAAAATAGATTCTACATTAAAAAAAAAACTATTGAACTAACATTTAAAGGGTGAAAGTCCGTTATTCGGAGAGTAGCTATCGCATAATATTTATATTAGGTGTAGCTGTTTATTAATTACTATTTTAATAATAATTTTAGTGGTTTACTTACTGTTAATAATCTGGAAACTATTTTACGAAAATTATAATCTTATTTATTTTATAATATTTTCCGACATTTTATCTAATTTTTAATTCAGTTTGGAGTTTTTTTTTTACAACGAATTTTTTATTAGCAAAAGAGTGTGATTCGAGGAAGTAAGTGCCATGTGCTAGTGCTTTATATAATATAGTAACGTAGACTTAGATATACATTTTTAAACTCCAGAAGTTTCAATATTTATACACTATAAATATTGAAACTTCTGGAGAAACCTGAAATAACGTCATACAGCTCCTTAAAAAATACAAGTTACTATTGGTAAACACCAATGAAAAAGGTGTCTATAATAATTGTCATATCACATATTTTTATAAATTAGAAGTAATATTTCATATATCGTAGACAAACGTGCTGCCACATAATAACTACCGTTCTAAATAGATATATAAAATGCAATCTGCAATAAAAGTAGGATAAGTATGTAGCTATAAAGAGTCGTATTTTGTTATGCATAAGTATAGTTCATTTTGTATTGGATAGGTAAATGAAATGCATGTCGTTTTGTAGCTGAAATATTAGAACTGGTTTTTGTCTTCCGATCGTAAGCAATAAGAAATTTTATGACATCTGTAGAACATACTCAGTTGTATTATGTTCCAAGGTATTTTTAGGGTTCCGAAGTCCACTAGGAACCCTTATAGTTTCGCCATGTCCGTCCGTCTGTCCGCACTATTGCTCGGAGATGCTTAGTTCTAGAAAGCTGTAATTTGGCATGAATATACATATTAGTTACGGTGACAAAGTGGTACAATAAAATTTTGAAATATATTTTTTTATAGGGTACCTCCCCTACTGGTAAAGCGGGGATGTAATTTTTTTTTCTTGCGTACCCCATGTTGTGGCATATCGTTGAATAGGTCTTGAAAAAATATTGTGGGTTTGTTCAAACCATGTTTTGATTAAGTGATGCGTTTGTGAAATATTAAGCTTTAAAGTGCTATTTTTTGTTAGGGTCACGTGTCCCCCCCCCCCCCCCCTGCCAGCTAAATGGTGGAATTTGGAAGGCTGAAAAAAATCACGGTTGTGGCATATATAACGTAGTTGAAAGGAAAACTATCACAGCTAAGTAGGCTGTAAAAACTTACGAGTAATAGTCGACCAACTTATAATGATGATTTTTCTCGAGCGGCAGGGGAGTCGGGCGGGCACGTCATACCACAGGCTAGCTAGATGCTAATAAGTCTTAGAAAGGTACTGTGGGCATCGTCAACTTCGGAACCCTATAATTTGCGCGTGGCCCGACACGCACTTGGCCGGTTTTTATTTAAATGACACGTTATTATAAAATGGACAAGAATACGCAAAGCTCGACTTAGATGGCGCTGCAAACGCTTGACCCAAACCAAAACCCAAACACTGCAGCTGTCAAATTTTACGGGATTTTTGTTGAAAATTTTAAGTAGATTTGTTTAAAATTGTTAAATATTGACCGCAATTTTAATTTTGGTTCAGTTATTTGTGATGAAAATGCAGACATCCCAATGCAATTATACCTGCCCCAGATACATACCAAGTCTTTCGGAAATACGTGTCGTCCGTTCTCATTGCATCCTGGAACTGCACAGCGCGGCATTTTTTAATAATTTAAGTAAATCCAATAACAACAAATATTTCTCTATGTAATTGACAGATGGTTTGGGTCAAGCGATTGCAGCGCTCCTAGTGGCCAAATTATGCAGATTTCTTGTCTATTTACGTATAAAATTTTAAAACGTGTTTGTAAATGTGTATTGGTAGTCCTGCAATCTGCATATGTTTATGCTGAAGTAACCAAGTTATCTTTAAGTAAATAACATTCATTTTTAGAGGATTTTAAATATCATTTATTTATTTATGCACTTATATAGGCTTTCATATAAATATGATGTCTAGTACATACATAACAGTACAAGCTTCGCTTAGCTGCTAGACCAATTTGTGTCAAATGCCGCCAGATATTCATGAACATATTTCGACAGAATTATCTGTTCAGTTATTTCAATTAGGTACTTTTTACTGGCAACTTTCAAATTTGTAATCCTCTTTTTTGTTATAGCTAAGGTATACATTATTTGGCATCAATAAAGTGAACTTTGTGAGGTTAAATAACTACTTGAGCATTTTGTATGGCTTATAGAATGCGTTATTGGACCTTGTATCATAGAAAATAACGACACGTCCTACGTATACTAGTGCAAGTGCAAAACCGTGATTTTACACGAGAGCTGTGCAAAGGTTTGTCATAACTTTTTTGTTTCTAAAGATAATTCCACAAAATTTTGTAGTAATAATAAGGGATGTATTTTACTTTAGTTTACATTTATGGAGTTTCGAAATTAATTGTGGATTCAAAGAAAATGGCAGATATACTGATATACGCGTATTTGACATACTGATGTGGTGTTTCGAAAACTAATAGGATTTTGTGAACGATTTTTTTCTGGTAGCTGAATATAAGTATTGTAGTCATAAATCTGCAAAAAAAAATAATTAAAAATGCCACTTACACCAGTATAAGTAGGACGTGTCGATAAAATAAGTATGTTATATTTTTGTATGGTGAAGTAATGTATGGAGTTATCATTATACATATTTATTATACATATAGACACCTTGCCTGTTGTAGTATAAACTAGTACAGTCGACAAAAATATCGATTTATGTTTTGGATGATCGCGCCGCCGCAATATACAGACATTTTTTTTATGTGTGATGACTAAACTGATTTTGATAAAGTTGAACTAGGATAAAAAAAGCGATATTACAATATCTCTACCTATGATCAATAAAATGGTCCCTTCTACGAATATTTCAATTTATAATAATTGATATTTTAGTGTCGACTCTACAGTGGTTGAAATGAGTTTACATCACCCTTGGCCGTAAAGTGGGATTTTCTGCCCGCTACGCGGAGAGAAAATCTCACTTCTTGGCCAAGGCAAGATGTAAAACTTTTGACAAACCACGGGCGGTAATTCGTAAACGTCCCAGATCGCAGGTTTCTGTGGCCCGAACCGAAGGTGAGGGCCATAAATATGCGATCTGGGACTCACCACCCTAGGTCTGTAATGTACTAATAAGTACAAGTAGGCAGTAATCTTTACTAGTATTAATCATGTAGATCGCGACGCAAGTGCTAAATTAGTCACTAAGTATAGTTGGTATATGAGCGTGAAATTAATATTTCTAAACGTACAGTTTTTTTGTTGCCTAATTGATTATTATTTATTTATTCTAATAAATGATTATTTTTAATTACGCGTTTATTTATTGCGGAACAAGCGCTTGGTTTTATCTTTTCAGTTTTAGTTTGCAGGTACGAGTTTTATAACGACTTCTTATGTAAGTATTGTTAATATTATGTATATTCCTTGTATTCTTCTACCAGATATGCATTGGAAGAGATTCCATCATAATTATGTCGACTCTATATCTTATTTATTAGCTTAGCGGATGATAAAATAGGCTAGTCTAAAGAAATTACTGATCTGTGAACTAATTTGGCCTGAACCTCGCTCTCCGTAAATAAGCTAAGATAAAGGCAATAATTTCACAGTTAACTAATGAAACACACTACTGAAAAATGCCTTAATCAATGCCTCAAACAGACGGTAACACGACGAAGCTGTTATAATGTTTCGGCGGCGTTACCTCTCAGCAGAAGCGGCCTTGCATAATAAATTATTGAAATACGTAATCTAACGGGCGTTCCTTCTAGAATTCTCTAGATTTTACGGAGTGGTAGAGCGCTGTGGTGATAGACGAGTGTTGTGTCCTATTTATAATAATTAATCAAATAAATTATTTATTCTTCCAGGTGTTGTTTTATTTTTGACTTTATCCCTATACCTACTAATGTGTTCAAATCTTGAACACATTATTCAAACTATTATTTGATGTAGGACTTACCGTGTGTGCATTGCGTCCCTGCGACGATTTTTTTAAATGGCGCTGCAAACGCTTGACCCAAACCAAAACACTGCGGCTGTCAAAATTTTACGGGTTTTTTTGTTGAAAATTATAAGTAGATTTATTTAAATTTGTTAAATATTGACTGCAATTTTAATTTTGGTTCAGTTATTTGTGATGAAAATGAAGACATCCCATTCCCAATGCAATTATTCCTGCCCATACCAAGTCTTTCGGAAATACGTGTCGTCCGTTCTCATTGCATCCTGGAACTGCACAGCGCGGCATTTTTTAATAATTTAAGTAAAACCAATATCAAAAAATATATTACTATGTAATTGACAGATGGCTTGTGTCAAGCGATCGAAGCGCTCCTAGTGGCCAAATTATGCAGATTTCTTGTCTATTCCACGGAGCCTACCTGCACAAACAATTTACTACATTAGAACTTGAATCATGTGGTCAGATTTGTGATTAAAGCTAGATTTATTGTAGGGAGCGGATAACCCGTAATTTCAGGGGATATCGGGAAAATGGGTACAATGGTTCCGAATAGAGGACCGATTACCCGACTGAAACCAGGCTGTCGTCTCCTTTTGTAAATAATAATAATAGAGTTCAGTTATCCAATAAAGCTCAACTTGGTCCTAAAGAACCTGGGGTACTTAATAGACGGTGAAGAAAATGAAATCTTTTAAAATTTCAACTCATACTTATTTAAGGTAACGGTACCGAATTACGGAGTCCTAAGGCATTTTTGACTTTGTAAGCTATTTCCAGTAAAACCTGAGTTCTCAGCTAATTGAAATCGATTCACTAGGAAAGACTGGCTTTTAGAGTATACAATGTTATGTAACAAATGTATATTAAACTGTGTTTTGTATTAATTATAGTCGTTTTTCTAAACCTCTTAAATGTCCGTTATTACGGATTAAAATTAGTCTCTGTCGGTTATCCCGTAAACGCGTGCACGTAATTCCGGTAACTTCAGTAAATGCCCCTTTCCTGCAGAAATAATAAAATAGGAAATTTAAATAGAATGTAACTTGATACAAAATAAAATAACAGTACATGTTTGACAAAAATAAAATTTATTTTTATTATTAGAGGAGATTGGGAAGAAGAGATTCGGTCCAGAAAATTTCGGTTAGTTTCATTGTCCCTCACGAGAAACAATCTTATCCGATGTCCACAAAATATTCAATCGTGAAAGAAATGGGCCCCGCAGTAACAAAGATTTTTGATTAAATTATTGAAAATTAGATTGTATGTTGTATAACTCTCATCATCATCGTACGTTAAAGTAAGTATCCTAAGCCTATTTATCAATATATGAGGTTAATAGTTATTAACAAAGTCTCTATACCAGGTTGGTCTCGCCTAGTCCACCTCGCCCTTCCTTGTACCCCTTGGTAGGTTTTCTCTATGTTCACCAAATGTTTGTAAAAATCGTAAATCCAGCTATGTCAATTTTCCACGAACCGAGAGGTACATAACCTCTCTTGGTACGCGGTCAATTTCACGGTAAATAGCATTAAAGTAACATGTGCCATGGTAGTCCCATTGCCAAGAACATACTACAAGATATTATGAAATAATTGACCAGCTTGTATAAAAAAAAACTACCAAATATCTGTATAATATATATCTTGTATATTAATTAATATCAACATTATTTCAAAGTCAGTGTACCAAAGGTTTCCCGTTGGCAATTTAACGGTTAACTGTCTCAAAAAACATACAATAAAAAAATATAGCTTTTCTATGTCGGTCCACCCGTCGGTGCCCAGTGGGGACAAATGGGAAAAATAATTCCCGTTTGTCCCCACTGGGGACAACTGAGAATTTTCATTCTTATTTGTTGCCACTGGGACAAATGCGAATGATATGTTTCCAAATGGGATATTTTACATTTGTCTTGACTGGTACAATTGTTCCTAGTTTCCCCTAAGTGCCTAGTTCGGACATAAAACTCAACGTGCATTAGTTTAACTAAATATAACTCAGAAAATAGAGAATAATCTTTTGAAAAACAAAAGTACAATTACGCAATTATTATAACGCAATTAGAAGCACAGCCAAAAAACAGTGTAGGGAATTGCGGCAGTCGGAAAAACAGAAGTTTTTAAGGAGTAAGGTTTTTCCATAAGCTAAATATACTTAAATTCTGTAGTAATATGTTCAGATTAGTAAATGGACCATTCATTACATAAAACATTGGGCTGCAGCAATATAATTAAGCCTTTTTGCATGTGGACTTCGGGCGAACATTTTTTACAAAGTAGGAAAACTATATTACTTTAGACGCCTTTTTTCATAACAACGGTCTACAAAATCATAATACGTAATTTGATAATAAGAAACTATGGAAGACATCAAACTCGTAACGAAAAACTTGTTGGTGTATCTTATGTCAATATCCGGAAAAAAACAAATACAAAATCCCTTCATTTTACTCAATTCCGTAATTTTTACGCTTTTCGGGACAAGGTTGGTTTTTGATGTACAGAATTGCGGCAATCAGTAAATCGACCGTAATTTATTACATTCCAACTGAATTTCCATGAAACTTTATTTAATCAATTCGTTATGAAATCCTACACAATGATTTAAACAGTTTATAATGAAAATACTTACCCATTAGTTGTCAAACCCTTAAGAAAATCATTATAGGCGCTTACGCACACGCGAAGCACTTGCTGCGTTTTCGGCGGTTTGGCGCGGATTGGCAAATAAAAATTACGTAATCACATACCATATGTCACAGTTCGTTGACCTCTCGTTTATTTGACGTTATATTGTCCACACTTTATATGTACATACATATTTTTTGTAAATGGTTTGTGGTTTTCTTATTTTTGGGCCTTAACCAATAAATTCCGGAATTACGTACGTTAACGCAAATCGGTACCGTTACCTTATTCAATTAAACTTAAATTACATTTACATTACATTTTCAGTCTTATCTTAGTGACTAGTATCACAGGAGGAAACAAATTGGATAGTCTAGGAACTTGAAATACTTTAGTCGACTTCTTCAACGGTTGGGCCGTCGTATCTCTGACCACCCATTCCTCCCATGCCACCGGGCATGCCTCCCATGCCGCCGGGCATTCCTCCCATTCCGCCGTGCATTCCTCCCATTCCGCCGGGCATTCCTCCTGGCATTCCTCCCATTCCGCCGTGCATGCCTCCCATGCCGCCGGGCATGCCTCCCATTCCGCCGTGCATGCCTCCCATCCCGCCGGGCATGCCTCCCATCCCGCCGGGCATTCCTCCCATCCCGCCGGGCATGCCTCCCATGCCGCCGGGCATGCCTCCCATCCCGCCGGCGCCAGGCCTTCCTCCCTGCTGCCCTCCGCCGTGCAACTTGGTCATGAGCGGCGTGCAGACCTGCTGCACTTCCTTGAGCTTGTGCTCGAGCTCGTCCACCTCAGCCAGCGAGTTGTTGTCGAGCCAGCGCAGCGCCTGCTCGCAGTGCTCCCGCGCCGCGGCCCTGTCCTGCTCGGGCAGCTTGTCGCCGGCCTCGTCCAGCGCCTGGCGCACGCCGAACACGTAGGCCTCCAGTTGGTTGCGCGCGGCCACGCGCCTCCTCTGCCTCTCGTCCTCGTCCTTGTAGCGCTCGGCCTCGGCCAGCATGCGGTCGATGTCGGCCTGCGACAGGCGGCCGCGGTCGTTCTTGATGACTATGTTCTTGCTGCGGCCGGTGCTGCTCTCCGTGGCCGCCACGTTGAGGATGCCGTTGGCGTCGACGTCGAACGTGACGTCGATCTTCGGCACGCCGCGCGGCGCGGGCGGGATGCCGGTCAGGTCGAACGTGCCCAGCAGGTTGTTGTCCTTGGTCATGGCGCGCTCGCCCTCGTACACCTGGATGGTCACCGCCGGCTGGTTGTCGGAGTAGGTGGTGAACGTCTGCGACTGCTTGCACGGGATCTTGCAGTTGCGCTCGATGATCTTGGTCATGACGCCGCCGGCGGTCTCGATGCCGAGAGACAGCGGCGCCACGTCGACCAGCAGCACGTCCTGGATGCGGGCGTCGCCGGAGCCGCTCAGGATGGCCGCCTGCACCGCCGCGCCGTACGCCACCGCCTCGTCGGGGTTGATGGACAGGTTCAGCTGCTTCCCGCCGAAGAAGCTCTGCAGAAGGCTCTGGATCTTCGGGATGCGAGTCGAGCCGCCCACGAGCACGACGTCGTGGATCTGGCTCTTGTCCAGCTTGGCGTCGCGCAGCGCCTTCTCGACGGGCTCGAGGGTGCCGCGGAACAGGTCGGAGTTGAGCTCCTCGAAGCGGGCGCGAGTCACGCGCGTGTAGAAGTCGACCCCTTCGTAGAGCGCGTCGATCTCGATGGTGGCCTCCGTGCTGGACGAGAGCGTGCGCTTGGCGCGCTCGGCGGCCGTGCGCAAGCGGCGCAGCGCGCGCGAGTTCCCGCGCAGGTCCTTCTTGTACTTGCGCTTGAACTCGTCGGCGAGATGGTTCACGAGCCGGTTGTCGAAGTCCTCGCCGCCGAGGTGCGTGTCGCCGGCCGTGGCGCGCACCTCGAACAGCGAGCCCTCGTCGATGGTCAGCACGGACACGTCGAACGTGCCGCCGCCGAGGTCGAAGATGAGCACGTTGCGCTCGCCCTGGAGGTTCTTGTCGAGCCCGTAGGCCAGCGCGGCGGCGGTCGGCTCGTTGATGATCCGCAGCACGGTCAGCCCGGCGATCGCGCCGGCGTCCTTGGTGGCTTGCCGCTGCGCGTCGGTGAAGTACGCGGGCACCGTGATCACCGCGTCGCGCACCGCCGCGCCTAGGTACGCCGAGGCCGTGTCCTTCATCTTCGTCAGGACCATGCTGCTGATCTCCTCCGGCGCGAACCGCTTCGTCTCGCCCTTGAACTCGACCTGGATCTTCGGTTTGCCGCAGTCGCTGACCACCTTGAAGGGCCAGTGCTTCATGTCCGCTTGGATCTTCGGGTCGTCGAACTTCCTGCCGATGAGCCGCTTGGCGTCGAACACCGTGTTGTTGGGGTTGAGCGCGACCTGGTTCTTGGCGGCGTCGCCGATCAGCCGCTCGGTGTCCGTGAAGGCCACGTACGACGGCGTGGTGCGGTTGCCCTGGTCGTTGGCGATGATCTCCACGCCGCCGTGCTGCCACACGCCCACGCACGAGTACGTCGTTCCCAAATCAATTCCTACAGCTGGCATTTTTGTAGATTTTCTTCAATATCTTCTTTCAAAATTCAATACAATAACAATATTTCGTCGTAAGACTCGAGAGGTTTATACCGCTCAGTGTCACTTCACTCCTTACTTGCTTTGTGTTTACAAATAGACTGCCGTTTCGCGGGCTGCGTCATCTTTTATACCCCTCGCGCGCCGACCAATCACGAGCGAGATCTCTCCAGAATATTCTCGGCCCTTCTCGGCGTTCGTTCGGGGGCCAATCGTGCGTTCTCTCGAACATGCGCGATCGAATCGAAGTTTTAGAGTGAGATAGCATGCAAAGCGTCGTACGTTGGAGAGAGACGAGCGTTTTGGTAGTAATACCATACCAATAAAAACATCGTAAAGTTTGTATAAGTTGAGCGGATATAAATTATTTATCATTTGCTTCATGAAATAACAAATTTACAGTGAGAAATTATTTTATAGCTTTATCTTATGGATTTTTTTATTAATTTAATTAACGAACGTATATTTTTTATTTTGTTATTACCTTTTTTATATAATTTTAACCATAAGTATATGGTTATAATAATTCAGTAGTCACTTGCGCCGTTGTTTTTATATAGTCGCATGTTGTTTTCATACAATCGTCCATTTGAAATAAATAAAATAAGTTAATTATGTCCTGTCAATTTAATTTTAAACCACGTGAGTTCGATTTGCTTTAGCTAAGTTTTAATCGCTTAGTTTGATTCTTTGTTATGTTCGTTTGATCGGCACGTAATTAATAATAAGAAACAATCATGACGACAAAAATACAACTTTAGAGATTTGGCGTTATTTTACTTTAAGCATGGTATCACTGACCCCGTTTGTTCGCCAATCGTCGTGCGTGCCGAGTACTGTGCCAGAAAGGGACGACACTATACGCGATAAGGTATGTTAGAGTAAGACCGATAGCTATTCTGGACCGTTCTAGTAGCAAGAAGATGTAAGATACCTACTTCTAGAAAGAAGTTTTGTTTTGTTGATGTCGGAAATACGCATAACAGTAGAGTAACCCGGTTCCATTGAACAGATTTTCGTATTTTATTTGTATTGTTTAGCTAAAAGTATAAAGAATTTAGCCATCAAATTTTGCCGGTTAAAAAAAAATATATATATAAATTATTTGCTTTGAAAGTTGAGTTTTTCGACTTTGTTTACAGAAGGGTAACTTTGGGAAATTCCGTGAATGGGGTAATTTCCTATTTTTTAATAATGTAAGCCGTGGTGGACTAGTGTTTCGACTTACCGCCTCTCATGGAGAGGGCCGCGGGTTCGACCCCGGATCGCACCTCTAA
This sequence comes from Aethes cnicana, assembly GCA_963971205.1. Classification (NCBI taxonomy): domain Eukaryota; kingdom Metazoa; phylum Arthropoda; class Insecta; order Lepidoptera; family Tortricidae; genus Aethes; species Aethes cnicana. Next base: position 8,855,430 of record OZ020297.1, read on the forward strand.
GTTTAGGTACTTACGTGCGAAATTCAATTTGAATTTACCACTGAGCTTTTCGGTGAAGAAAAACATCGTGAGGAAACCTGCACGCATTTGCGAAGTAATTCAAAGATGAGATGAGTGTGAAGTCCCCAATGGCCCACGTGGGGACTATAGCCTAAACCCTCTCGTGATGAGAGGAGGCCTGTGCCCAGCAGTGGAACGCAAATAGGCTGTAGCAGTAGAAGTATAATAACAAGAAGCTATTACCCACCGCTACATACTCGTACACTATAGCCAATAATACCCAACAAGAGGGAAGTGGTAATCCAGATTATTTTGTGTTACAGCAATAACTTTAAAATATGAAATTATTTCATTGGCGGAGTTATCCCAAGTGACCTTACATATTATTTGTAGAGTAACTTAAATACCGACTATACATTTACTTTACCTAATACCTATTAATTATTTTTAAATAGAAACATAACGCAAGTTTTTCAAAATATTATGCATATTGGACAAATATGGCTTAAATGTCACGTATTTACAAAAAAAAGCCAATATTTATAGAAAAAAATATAATTTCATTGACAAAAAAAAAGTCAGTGTCAAAAAAAAAGAAAAATTATGAAAAAGTTGTCCATCTTTACCTAACTCTAACTCAGCAATCAATAGACCTAGAGACTTAAGATTTAAAGTTCATTTTTTAACTGAAACTGCAATTTTTGAAGTAGAACAGTCACGGTCAATTTTCTCCGAAAGTAAATGACCGATAAATTTAAATTGGGTACACAAATGTAAATTGATGGCCCAAAAACGGAAATTGAGGATTTAACTATGTTGTTTTCTTTTTTCAACTTTCACTAACTATACTATATGACATGGCAAATTAAAGAGTTTACTGTGAACGTCTCGATTTTTTTTTACAGTTTCAAGAGAACTGATTTTGAAGCTTTAAAGAAAATAGGCGTTTATTGACCATTCTCTTTTCCCTTAATTCCGATACCTCTGGCTGGGCCTAAAGCTTAGGTATTTTTTTTACATCGAATAGTTCAGAAAACCTTTTTCCTAATCTGGAATAAGTTGTACTTACCGCATCCTTTTAAAAAAACAGTGAAAACAACGAAAGAAAAATCAACCTTCTTTTTTAATCTAAAAACTTCAGTAGCAATACAAGACACATTCCACACTCCATAAGCAATACCATGAGTTTACAGTGACAGTACTCGCTAGCGACTACGTAAACGATTTGTATGAAGAATAGTACACCGCCCCTGGCGGTCACTCGTTGAACTAAAAATTTTCATACAAATCGTTTACGTAGTCGCTAGCGAGTACGGTCACTGTAAACTCATGGTAGTGCTACATACTATTAAACGAAAAACACTGATGACCGGGATTTACAATATTTATATCAAATCTAGAATCAAATATACAATCGATCGCCATTGACAAGCCAAGATTCTCCCTTACGCGCCCGAGCGCTCTATGACAGGCATAAAGTTGCCATACATAAACTAGGGCTGTGACTTTACGGTTAAACTAGGGATGTTCTTAAAGTTATATCTATGATTATACAATAACAAAGGTTCTTGTTAAGAAATGTCGCTAACAGTTCGGCCCTTCCTGACAAGGCCTGCCCCTGAAGGCCTGCCATTTTCACTGCTGCTACTGCCACGGCACCAGAAGCCTTCCCGGACGCTGCCACTCGTAGTGATCTTCAGCTCTTCAGGTCGCCACGTTCCATACAGGAACTTACACCTATAGTCGCTAAAAATCGTTTTTCATTGAAAATCGCCCGATGCAAAATACCATCAACCGTCAAATGTCGATTTAGTAATCTCTCCGACTGTAGCTTTATGTGAGGTAATCAATGTTACAGGTTACTAAGGTACAACGCAGAATGATTACACGCCGCTAGATCCTAAACATTCATCGGTTTACCAATACTCAGATATTCACACACGAATGTTTCCTAAATTCAATCAATTACCATCTATTGTGAGCTCTTACAGCCGTCAGAGCTACTAAAGCATCAACGCAGATCAATTACTCATCGCTAGATCCTAAACATTGATCTGTTTACCAATACTTCAAAACGATTCCTAAAACTCAAATCGGTTACCACAGTTATGAATACAACAAAGTAGATCGTTTACTCTGACGAAGCCGTGAGTAGTTTGAGCTCTGAGTAAGCCGTCCCGTTAGTGTTTGTGCTATAACAGCCGTCTATATTTTGAGCTCCGTGTAAGCCGTCCCGTTTATATTTGACTTCTAACAAGCCGTCAATGATTTGAGCTCCGCGTAAGCCGTCACTTTTAATGTTTGAGCTCTGTTTAAGCCGTCCTTCGTTTGAGCTCTGGGTAAGCCGTCCTATATTTGAGCTCTGGGTAAGCCGTCCTATATTTGAGCTCTGGCTAAGCCGTCCTATATTTGAGCTCTGATTAAGCCGTCCTATATTTGAGCTCTGGCTAAGCCGTCCTGTGTTTGAGCTCTGATTAAGCCGTCCTATATTTGAGCTCTGGCTAAGCCGTCCTATATTTGAGCTCTGATTAAGCCGTCCTCTATTTGAGCTCTGGCTAAGCCGTCCTGTGTTTGAGCTCTGATTAAGCCGTCCTATATTTGAGCTCTGGCTAAGCCGTCCTATATTTGAGCTCTGATTAAGCCGTCCTCTATTTGAGCTCTGGTTAAGCCGTCCTCTGTTTGAGCTCTGCGTAAGCCGTCACGTGTTTGAGCTCTGGTTAAGCCGTCAGATGTTTGAGCTCTGGTTAAGCCGTCAGATGTTTGAGCTCCACGTAAGCCGTCAGATGTTTGAGCTCCACGTAAGCCGTCAGATGTTTGAGCTCCACGTAAGCCGTCAGATGTTTGAGCTCTGGTTAAGCCGTCAGATGTTTGAGCTCTGGTTAAGCCGTCAGATGTTTGAGCTCTGGTTAAGCCGTCAAGATGTTTATGCTCTGGAACCGCCAGCCGTGCAACCTCGTCGCAGTTTCATGTCATCACACCGACCATTACGCTTTCCATTGCGTGCCATTTCTGCCAAGCTGCTTATGCCAGTCTGCACGTTACGGTTCCTTCTCTTCTTTTATTTATATATCTGAAACGGAAATCCCAAGCAATAACACTGTCCACTACAGACAAAATAAATTCCGACCATCCATTACTAAACAACACCAACAGCTCTGGGTGCTCCCTGATGAGGGTCACAGCGAGTGAGTTCGCCGCTAGAGGTCCGAGGTGCGTTGCCAATCATGCACATTATGATTACACGCCAAATTGGCAACACTCGATAGCTCCGAAACGTCAAACGTCAGTGACATTGACACTAATATATGGAATAACAAGTTTGACACTGACACTACTGACAGCTGTCGTAAAAACAATGGTGCCAACGCTGAGCAGAAATACGGTAGCCCTCATTTCGTTAACAGTCAAATATGATATAATACTCAACAATTCAATACTTAACTTTAGATAGACTATGCACTCGAGTTTGAAAACACTCCCTTCATTTAATTTTGTACTTCTCTAAACAAGCCTTGTTTGCGCTCAGCGCCATCTCTGGACAATGGGTGAAAACTGCAGCTCCCAGAAGTGACCACACGGCGCGTCACCAAACATTCGGTTTAGCAACCGCGATAGTGACGTCGCCAGCGCTTCAATTCAGGAATGTTATACACACGCAGCCCTTATCCGCCCGTCTTCATCATCATCTTAAATGACAGTAGCCTCCGTCAATCCAAAACATGCCAGCTGTCTTCGATCCACTAATCTACAAACATCAAAACACTCCTTTAAAAACTTTACTTGTATTACTTATCACTGTGGTGTGTACCATCACTGTCTAAGCGAAACCTATACAATGATAAACAACTGTTGTCATAATAACAAAAGTGATTACCCATTCCATACTATTACCATTATTGTTCAAAACTTCAAACCATCATCAGTATAATTATTGTTGTTGATCTATTTCCTCTTTATCCTGGAAAACTCATAGCTCCCGAGGGAACACGAGGGTCCAAAGCTGATAATAATTAAAACATCAACTTACTCTTTACTGAAGTTTACTGTCTACCATTAGTACCGTCACAATCCAACACTCAGTCATTTCCATGGCCATTTAGCATTACTATGACCATTGCTTATTGCCTATGGATGCCATTCTCATGCACTTGATGCAGGTGATGATGCCAGAACATACAGACTTTTGGTTGAATCTTTCTTTCCATACTCCAGAATGTCTACCTGTAAACCACCTGTAAATACATTCACTTAACCATTCACCGGTGAATTAGAATACATACCAATATAAATTAGATTATGGCTTCCAATTATGACCATTTATACAGTAAATTTCATCCATTTAGTTTTGTAAATGAGTGCTTCCATATTCCTGCTGAAAGCTATACACAAACGCGTTGAATATTCACTGCAATATTCAGTGCAATAAATATAAATATAATTGTTGATCTCTTCAAGTTGTTTTCTTTCACTTCCAATCATTCCAATAGTTAAATGATTTATAGTCAACATTTTTAGTCCTCCTTCCAAGTACAGGTAATTTTAATATACAAGAGGGGTTTGAACCATCCTCCCGTGTCATGACATCATAATATAGCCATAAGCTAATAGTATAATCTGAAATCAGAACTAAATTAGCTTGCCAGTGGGACAGTGCCCACTCCAGCGTGACTCACTATACACACAAATTCAACCAATCATTGTAGAGGCAGAACAAGAAGTTAGTATGCAATTTTCTTTTTATGTGCTGAAACCATAAATAGCTCCTGCCAACATTCAACTATCAAAGCCGATCCTGAGACATTGTGTAGGCAAAGTTCATGAATTTCCCGCTTTTTACTTTGTCTAAATTCATCTATAGATGACCTATAGTGTTAAAACATTTATCTATTTTCACACATCATAATATATGGATTGGTAACCATGAATTCTTTTCTACTCCTGCTTTTTTTTTTTTGTTTTCATTGGCAGATCTAATGAATTCTATTGAAAGTCTACAGAACTTATTTCATCAAATTAAATTAAATTGTAAATACCACTATAAAACTCCCTTCTATTTTCATTTAAGTATTTATTAATTTCAGTTTTTAACTTACTTACTTCATATTTATATAAATTTGTATAAATGCCAAGGTTTTATCAAGCCCGCATGGGGACTATAGCCCAAACCCTCCCACGATGAGAGGAGGCCTGTGCCCAGCAGTGGGGCGCTAATAGGCTGAAGTAGCAGTAGTATCAAGTTACACAGTGCAACCGATTTAATTGTAGTGTCTTGTAAAAAAGGTCCAGTACTTGTCCAGTCTTTCTATACTTTATACTACTGAAAAATAATTAACCTGTTTCAATACCTTGAAACATTCCCAGCAAGCCCCAAACCTTATTGTTTCATAAAATAACAATTTCAATTTTACTTTAGAGATGATTCACTTATTTCTGTTTGAAATGTTAATATGACTAGCTATAGTAAAATTCATTTAAGTAAGGAACAAAATTGTACTGAATTAAATTGTACCTAACTTAACTTTTTATTATTATTATTATATCTTTTACAACTATATTTTGAAATCTTTAAATAATATAGTTACTTTAGACTGCAACCAAGCATTAAGCTTAAGTAAAATAATTATATGAATATTCCCAATTTTGGTGTTCTCCGCTAAACAACAGAGTAGTTCCTGAAGTGGTATCTAATTCAGTTATTAGAGATATCTGCATCTTTACCTACGAAAACCTAACTCATTAATTGGTTAATTTTACTGTTTTAAAATCATCAATACAGATATCCATGTACAAGTTAAATAATGACACTTATGAAGTTCGCTCAAACATAATAGTTTTGTCTACATATCTTATGTAACTGTCATGAATAATACTTAAATTAAACTGTCAAATTCATGTTGTTCATACATTACTTGTTTCTTGAATACCCATGAAAATCTAGTTATGTATTTCCACAAGATGTCTTAGTTAATCATTCTTTTCATGGACCCTGCGAACCTCTCCTCATAGCGAATCAATTTTGGTATATTTATGAGACTAAAACTGAACACACCACATGCACTAAGCATGTTAACACAAAAGCTGTATTGGTTTACCTCACCATTCTAGTCATTTCATTCTAGTTTGCATCATGAATTCCTTTTAGGCGTTAGTTGGTTGCTTTAGTAAAGCTTATCAATATGAACACAGCATGGAACCGAGTAGCTATTATCCAGGCACTTGTATAAATACACAAAAACAAGAACATAAGACCAAAACCTTATACAAAATGGTGTCACATCAATCCATACCATAACATGGCGTTCCCATACGATATTTACATTTTGCTTTTTCATGTTTGGCCAATTTTCTCCAACTTACCAACCCATATCTATCAATACATATTCTAAAGCGATTTGTTTTGTTTGTTGATCTTTCTCAGTTACGGAAACCAGTGCTAATCGTGTGTTTTTATCACAAACAAGCCGACGTCTATAGCGAAGCCATTTTACTTAGTTTCGTCCACGTAATGCAATCCATGTTACCCATAAGTATATTGGCAGACTTTATGTGAGCACATGTTACTATCCCGCTTCTGATATATTAAACGAAAAACACTGATGACCGGGATTTACAATATTTATATCAAATCTAGAATCAAATATACAATCGATCGCCATTGACAAGCCAAGATTCTCCCTTACGCGCCCGAGCGCTCTATGACAGGCATAAAGTTGCCATACATAAACTAGGGCTGTGACTTTACGGTTAAACTAGGGATGTTCTTAAAGTTATATCTATGATTATACAATAACAAAGGTTCTTGTTAAGAAATGTCGCTAACAATACAGATCGGCAGAAATAAATAGGTAAACATTTTATTATTTTTGGTAAAGAACACAATACAAAAAAAAAACCACGAATATCGGTTCACTGGAATTGGGTTCCGAGGTATATAAGGTAAGCTTACGTTACTCTACTATAAGGCCCGGTTCCTATATCCACGAAACGCCTCGTTTTGCCTACGGACGGTTGATTTTTGACATTTGTTCCATAGAGAATCTGTCAAATTTTAACCGTCCGTAGGCAAAACGAGGCGTTGTTTGGATATAGGAACCGGGCGTAAGTAATGTAATGGCTGTGTTGGAATTTTATTGTATGTTAGGTATTTGGCTATTGTTTGCCATGATGCAAGCTTCCATCGTGCAATGACAAGTTGCTCTTTTGAATGAAAATAAAAAGTCATTTATTTAATAGATATTTATTACTTGCCAAGACTTGGAACAAATCATGCCCGTGACTTTGGCCTTAGTTTAGTTCAAACGTGTTCAACAGACCGACATTTTACAAGTTTAAGAGGGGAACTTAATACTTCTATAACCTTTTTTACTCTCTCCTGGCCATTTTCCTTTCCAAATTCCGTCTTTCCGTCTTTTTAAATATCTTAATAATTCCGTTTCCCCGTTTCACTTGTCTGGCTGAATGCGCCAGGAGCGCGATGCCATTTAAAAAAAAAGAGGGGAACTGGGCTTTATGGCGCGTTTACATGAACGGCGTTCAAAACGACATTCACGGGCGCGTTCACAGGCACAGGCGTGTAAACAGGCTGATTTTGAACGCGCTCGTGAACGTGAACGCCGTCGATCGGTCGGCTGTCGGTTTCCTATCGGTTGTTCGGCAAAGATCATTGTATGTTTACATACACGGCGTTCAAAACGACGTTCAACGGGCACGTTTACGAGCCCGGGCGCGTGTATGCGTAAACGCACTATTATGTTTCTAAGGCTGCGTTCCGAAACGTGCTCAGAGCGCTCACAGCATCTTGCACCCCTTTTCCTCTTGAAAGTCGAGTCATAAGAGAAAAAAGGATGCAAGTTACTGTGAGCGCTCTAAGCGCGATTCGGAACGCAGCCTTATTGTTTTATTATCATGCGCAGCCTCCGGTCCGAGCAGAAAAAAGACAGATCTCTCAAGTGACAGCACTGACAGTGCTGTCCTACCGAAGAATCGAATTCAATCCCAAATTATGTTAAAAATAAATGAAATAAATAATATAATTATTTCATTTATTGTCCTATCCAGAATTATCAATATTCCTAATGTTTTTCTGAAATGAGATTAATATCTTATTAACAACCGAATTTGTCAAGTGATGAGGATTTTTACAATTGACAACCCTGAATCCAAAGACGTTTTTTAAGTAATCGAAACTAAGATAAAAGGCATATTTTTAATTCTAAAATAGCCATCAACTGTAACAAATCCTTGACCAATCCCTGGAGCGAACGCCTGAAAGAAAGCTCGGATTGGTCGATATTGGGGTCAACATAAATTTGTTTGAGAGGCGGAAAAGTTCCGAGAGGTGAGTGAACCGCCTCATTGTCTTGTCATTTTATTGCATTTTGACTCTTATAATAGTTAATACATTTGTTCGCACCACATCGAGCATCCTGCGGGCCGGGCGCTGCGGCCAACCAGCGGGCCGTGTGCCGGGCGCTCCCCGCACTCCCCGCAGCTCCTATATAAGCGGGCGCGCCGCCCGCCTCACCCATTCTTTCATACAATCAAGCGCACGCGCGTCGTACCTACTACATATTGTGAAATATAGTAATTAAACTATTGCATTCAGAGCGTTCTTTTCAATTCTATGTGCCGACATAGAAAGTGGCGACCGTTACAGGACTCGCGCGTGCGTATAATAATTTACAGAAGCGCAAGGCGCTCCACGTCGGCAGCCATTTTGTGGCGTGGCCGCCTCACCGGTCCCTCGGCCTCCGTCAAGGAAGAACACGCGGTCCCAGCCGGGGCCGCCAGAAGAGCACCGAAGGAGCCGGGCGGTCAAGATATCGGCGGGGTCTGGCTGACCCGTGGCCAGCCGCACCACGTCGAACTGCGGCCAGCGACGCCACGTGGCGGCGACTCGCGCCTCCAACCAAAGAAAGTGTCGTGAGCCAATCCTAACCTATCTATTTCCTAACCTTTCTTGTTTCTTTTGGTGTGACTTGCAGGGCGGCTTCCCGTGCGTGTGGTGTGTGCCTTTTCTGGTCTAATCTGACGACCTCACTCCCACCCAAATTTGCTATTTTCAATAACGAATTACTTAAATAACTTAATATCTACCTACTTACGTTTTAATGCGTGTGTAAACCTTTGTCTTGACATTCGTTGCCTAGTGCATTTGCTGCCCCTTTTGTTTGCAACCACCTCTTGTTTTATCTTCACAATTTACCCACTTAATCTAAAAAGAAACCCGATTTTTCGTAACCATTCCTCAGCTAACCTCCCATAACCGTTGCACCGTCTTCTTTTGCCGTTTGCACAACCTCCTACTTACGCAATTTCAGCCCCGCTTGGCGGTCGTGTCGTGAGGGTGTCGCGCACTCCGCGCGTCCGTCTCGCTGGCGTCACGTCGCTCGCCGCCACGTGCCCACGCGTGGGCACTGGGGGCCCTTGTTCTACGACCCGCTTCGCCGCCACGTCACGCCGTGCTTCGGGGAGCCATTGAATAAGGAGCGTGAGCGTTTATAAGCCTTTTTAAAAGTGCAAGTGTCAGTGCTTTCAATTTAATTAGTTAACATTTACTTCGCTTGCTTTGTACAACTAACAACACAACACAACACAACACAAAAGGTTAAATAAATTCATTGATTTGTCGACCCGATTTGATGAGCTGCAAACCAACATCGAAGTCTTAAACCATGAGGTTCTCGATGAAGAACTTGTTGAGAGAGGATTACTCGAAGACAATATTCATTTATTGATAGCAACTGCACAGTGCTTACTTGCTGAGACTGAAACTTCCAAGAATAAATCCTCGCAGGAGTCTTTGAACACATGCATCCATCCAGAGCCAGTGAGTTTTCAATTACCTCAGATTAAAATCTCAAAATTTGATGGTGCATATTATAAATGGATGGAATTCAAGGACCTCTTCGAATCGTTAATTCACAACAATGACAATGTGAAACCGATACATAAGTTTCACTATTTAAACTCATACTTGGAAGGAGAAGCCTCACGGGTAATTTCCAACTTCGAGGTCTCAGCGGCTAACTACCCTGACGCCTGGAAGCTCTTATGTGACAGATATAGCAACAAAAGACACCTAGTTACCAATCACTTAAACTCTCTTTTCAACATAGATGTTATCCAACGGGAATCAGACAAAGCGCTTCGCTTTCTAAGTGATCATGTGACTAAGAACCTTAGAGCACTTAAGACCTTTGGTCTACCTACTGAACACTGGGATGCAATATTAATCCATTTAGTATCAACCAAGCTTGATTCCAGTTCTTGCATTAAATGGGAGGAATATAGGAATAACTTGCAGGGATGGCCCACACTCACCGATTTCAAATAATTCTTAAAAAACCGTGCTGACATTTTAGAAGCTTTGCACCGATCTAAAGATAAAAATTCTAATGCTAATGTCAGACCAGAAGTCTTTCAAAAACCAAATTTCAAACAAAATAAAAATATAAAAACTTTTGTAATTTCAGCAAAAGACAGTGACGACAATGGCCGGCCGTGCGTCGTGTGTCGCGGCGACCACCGCGTGTACGACTGCGCCGCCTTCAGACGAATGTCTGTGGACGAGCGCTGGGCGCGCGTCTCCGACCTCCAGCTGTGCCACGTCTGCCTACGGGCGGATCATGAGTCGCGTCGGTGTAAACTGAGCGGCTGTCGCGTATGTAAGAGACGTCACAACACATACCTTCACACTAACACACACATGTCCAAACCCACGTCTAGCAGGGCTAGCATGGACCAGGGCGCTGACCCCACCGTCAGTGTGGCAGCCCCGGCGTCCTCCTCTACTAGTACGACTGAATCTCACAGTGCAGAGGTGCCACAGACCTCCACTGCTAACTCCTCGCTGTCCAGTAGTGAAGTTTTGCTGTCCACAGCTTTAATAGAAATAATTAATCCTTGCAACAATAGGATAGAAACCGTAAAATGCCTCTTAGATTGTGGTAGTCAGTCTTCTTACATAACCGAGAGTTTGCAACAGCGCTTGCAGCTCTCTTCCCAACCCCTGGTTGCCACAACCATCCTCTTCTTCTTCTTCTTCTTCTTCATCATCAGCGTGTATTCGCCCACCGTTGGGCATACGCCTCTCCAATCTCTCTCCATTTAGAGCGGTTATATGGTAGTCCTGCTGTCGCTTTCATTCAAGTCATCGGACCATCGGGCAGGTGGTCTGCCGACACTTCTCCTATCCATCGTTCGTCGTGTCGCCTGCACACGTGGCCCGCCCAAGCCCACTTTAGCTTGGCGACTCTGTAACCCACGTCGACCACTTTGGTGCGTTGTCTGATGAGCTCGTTTCGGACTCGATCGCGCAGCGTTAACCCGAGCATGACTCGCTCCATGTTACGCTGCGTCACCTTAAGCTCGTGGATCATCCAAGCAGTTAGTGCCCATGTCTCACAAGCGTACGTCATAGCCGGTAATACGCACTGGTTAAACACTTTGGTCTTTAGCGATTGGGGTATTTTGGACTTTAGCACATAGCTCAACTTCCCGAAAGCTGCCCATCCCAATTGTTTCCGTCGCTTTATCTCTGCCATCATCGAGTCCCGGCCGAGCTTTATCACCTGCCCTAGGTATATGTACTCCTGCACTTGCTCCAACGGCTGGCCGTCCAATGAAACGGGGCTTGGTGTAAGATCGGCTGTCGCCATGACCTTTATGTCTTATCCATATTCATCTTCAGACCTGTCCGCAGGGACGCATGATACAGTTGCTCCAGCATGTGTTGCAGATCTTCGGCGCATTCAGCAATTATAACTATATCATCAGCGTAACGCAAATGATTGAGGTACACGCCATCCACATTAATTCCCTTGCCACTCCAGTCCAATGTCTTAAATATATCTTCCATAGCATTGGTGAATAGCTTAGGGGATATTACGTCTCCTTGTCAGACTCCTCTTTGGACTGGTATGGGGTCTGTTGGATCTTTCAGCTGTACAGTCATTGTTGCAGCCCTGTATAAACTCTTCACGATTTGAATGTACCGGTAGTCTATGTGACATCGATGCAGCGATTCGGTGACTGCCCAGTGTTCAATAGAGTCGAATGCTTTTTCATAATCGACGTAGGCTAGATAGAGAGGCCTGTTGTATTCTTCGGACTTTTGGATGATCTGCCGAAGAGTGAAGATGTGGTCGATTGTACCAAAGCCCTTCCTAAATCCCGCCTGTTCTCTGGGTTGATGTTCATCCAGTCTTTGTGTCAAGCGTGTAGTCAGGATTTTGGAGAACACCTTGTAAACCTGGCTTAAAAGTGAGATAGGACGATAGTTTTTAAGTAGGGTCCTATCACCCTTCTTATGAAAGAGCACGACGATGCTATTCGTCCAATCCTTGGGTACTTCCCCAGTAAACAGGACATCATTAAACAAAAGGCTTAACTCCTTTACAACAGCCCTGCCTCCCACTTTTAGTAATTCCACAGTGATGCCGTCCTCTCCCGGAGCCTTGATAGTCCGTTTTCTATTGGGAATGCTTGTATGGAGAGGTCGAAATTTTGAGTACAGCAATGCCATTTGGTAGGAATGTTATACACGTTGACCTAAGTCCAAAACGCCCAGTAGCCACTTTGAACTCCGCGGCTGGTGGGGGGGAGGGGGAGTTAAAGTACAGAGCTCCCGGCGCTCAGAAAAAAAATCCTGGCGGATTAGTTTGGATTTTTCAGTCAAGTTTGGTGTCGTTTTCAGATAACTAGATGATGCCCGATTCATTCCTTATACCAGTTTTTAGGGTTCCGTAGCAAAATATGACGCAATACTTTAAACTTTTAGTAGTAGCGAAATGCAAACAAACCCTCATATTTTCATGTTTTTGTATGAAATTTGGTTTATAAAAAATACAGTCTGAAAGCCCATTTAATGCAGAATCTAAAAACATTAACAGTAAGTATACTTTTTACAATTTTCAATGTAAAATAAAATATTGAATGTACTGCGACGGTCGTCAGCGTAGCGTAGGGGAGGGTAACAAGACCCGAAAAACTGTCAATGTCAACGCAAAAAGCTTTCATAATATCAAGAAATTAAAGTGCTTACAATAATATCATACTTGTAATAGATATTCTCTTCATTATTATTAATTAAAACAAATGTATTTTTCTCTCTTTACCTGATTTTCTTCTTTTTAATATTATACTAGCGGCGCCCTGCGGTATTACCCGCTGTTAAGAAGTAGCCTATGTATGAATCCAGGGATTCAGCTGCCTCCATACCGAATTTTATCAAAATTGGTCCAGCCTCTTGAGCGTGACGAAGTAAAAAACACACACGAACTTTCGCCTTTATTACTTTAGTATGATTTTTAATCATCTTCAATTTATAAACGAAGTCAGGCAACATTGTTCAAAGTAAAGACGAATAATAATAGAACGTTTGTGAATTAGTTTTATTTACAATCACCTCCACAATTACATAATTCAGTAGATTTGAGCTGGCGTTTGAAACATTGCACCTGGAACTGCAAAATTTCACGCACCGACATCTTTTTAATTCTAGGCATGCTTGAGCAGCCGTAGGACTTTGGGTCCACAGTGGCACCCAAGCTTCTTCTTCTTTCTGCCCATTCATATAGGCAAGGAATTTTTTGCGGCACGTCTTCTTTAAGCACTTTTTTTGTAGTATAAAATCCATATCCATATTAATATTATAAATGCAAAAGTAACTCTGTCTGTCCCTTCACGCTTCAACCGCTGGACTGATTGAGATGAAATTTGGCACGGAGATACTTGTGTTTTTTTTACTTCGTCACGCTCAAGAGGCTGGACCAATTTTGATAAAATTTGGTATGGAGGCAACTGAAGCCCTGGATTAATTACATAGGCTACTTCTTAACAGCGGGTAATACCGCAGGGCGCCGCTAGTATAATATTAAAAAGAAGAAAATCAGGTAAAGAGAGAAAAATACATTTGTTTTAAATAATAATAATTAAGAGAATATCTATTACATGTATGATATTATTGTAAGCACTTTAATTTCTTGATATTATGAAAGCTTTTTGCGTTGAAATTCACAGTTTTTCGTGTCTTGTTACGTTGTTACCCTCTCCTACGCTGCGCTGACGACCGTCGCAGTACATTCAATATTTTATTTTACATTGAAAATTATAAAAGATATACTTACTGTTAATGTTTTTAGATTTTGCATTAAATGGGCTTTCAGACAATATTTTTTATAAAACAAATTTCATACAAAAATATGAAAATATGAGGGTTTGTTTGCATTTCGCTACTACTAAAAATTTATTATTTTAAGTATTGCGTCATATTTTGCTACGGAACTCTAAAAAACTGGTATAAGGAATAAATCGGGCATCATCTAGTTATCTGAAAACGACACCAAACTTGACTGAAAAATCCAAACTAATCCGCCAGGATTTTTTTTCTGAGCGCCGGGAGCTCTGTACTTTAACTCCCCCTCCCCCCACCAGCCACGGAGTTCAAAGTGGCTACCGGGCGTTTTGGACTTAGGTCAACATGTATAACATTCCTACCAAATGGCATTGCTGTACTCAAAATTTCGACCTGTTTCCCAATAGAAAACGGACTATGAACTTCTTGATTTGCTTCAGTGCTTGCTTCACTTCCATACGTACTAATTTCCGGTATATCTTCCGTGTAGTGTCGCTTGATAGGAGCACGTCTATCGCTTGGATCAACTGAAGTAGGCTGTGGTGTGGTGGTTGAGTAAAGATCACCGTAGAATTCCTCTGCAATTTTCTTGATCTCCCGGTTGTTACTTGTAAGGTTGCCGTGGTTATCTCTCAGGGTACTTATGTCGTTACTTCCGTTCTTTCTCTGGAATACTTTAAAACCTCGATTCTTCTCTATGAGCTCCTGGATTTTCAGAGTATTCTTTTTACGGATTTTCACGCTTGAGAGTTTTGTGGATTTTCCTATTTAGCTCACGGTGGGTGTCGCTGTTGAAATCATCAGCTGTTATCCTACGGCGCTCTTCCATCATGTTCTTCACGTTTTCCGGAAACCAAGATGTAGATTTTGTTGCTCGCACGAACTGTTTTTTCGCTGTATCCGTCAAGGTATTTATAAAACGATTATACTTTGGTTGTAGGTCATCTTCGAAATGTTCAATCACAGTTCTACTCAAGGATTCTTCGAGGGATTTCTCAAACTTTTCGTTGATGCCACCTGGAACATTCAGCTTGCCCAACTTTTTCCGTACTAGTTTGGCTCTTTGCAACTTCGTGTTCAGCACGATCGTTCCTCGGACAAGTCTATGGTCGCTGCCCGTCTGGAATCGATTAAGCACTGTCACATCCACATCTGTGAAAATATTCTTGTTATTTGAGATTATGAAATCTATCTCGTTCTTCACATTTCCTCCCGGGCTAACCCATGTCCACTTTCTTTTGGAAGTACGAATTCATGGAAAACAGGTTGTTACCAGCGAGATAGTTTACCAGCATTTCTCCACGCGAGTTCCGATTGCCTATTCCGTGCGACCCTATACAGTTTTCTGAACCTTGTCTTGTACCAATTCTGGCGTTAAAATCACCCATAACTATAACGTAATGAGAACGTCCTTTTTTCATCGCTTTGGATATGTCTTCGAAGAACGACTCAACTTCTTCGTCACTATGCGAGCTGGGGGGTGATCGTCTCTCACGTCCGTAGGTGGTAACCCTTAGAATCCCTACACGTGCCCCCTGGGTGGTGCCAATCGAGAGACAACGCCGAGCACGGGCGGCGGTAAATTAACCCGAAGGCTGCCACAAGCCTGGAAAATGGAAATCTTTTCTGAAAGTGTGGAGCTCGCCAAGACGTGTGGCCGACGTGGTGGGCAAAGGGCTATTACCTCCAACATGAATACACTCTTACCAAGGCCCCCAGTCCCCAGCAGACCCGCTATCTCCCGAGCCAAGGCAGCGGTTGCGGTAACGGCGGGGCAGGGGGTGCTAAGAATCTCGGTACGATAAGGCTGCCAAACCAAACTGACCCTGGCAACGTATAATGTAAGAACTCTGAGGGATGAAGCAAGACTAGAGGAGCTGCAAAAAGAATTAGGACTTATATACTACGACATAGTTGGACTGAGCGAAACTAGGCGAAAGGGGGAAGGTACCGTGAGGCTCCAGTCAGGTGACATAGTCTACTATAGAGGTGAGGAAAATTCGTCGTATGGAGGTGTGGGCTGTATAGTAAAACGCAAGCTTGCGGAGCACATAACCGAACTTAGTAGCATATCACCACGCGTGGCTTACACTGTCATACAAATAAACAAGAAGTACTCCCTCAAAATCATCCAGGACTATGCACCAACCAGGTCAACTTGACATACCTGACTACATACAACTTGCTGACCCGACTTGCAACATCCCGTCCCACATTGATATCTTACTAGGAGCTGACATTTTCTGGCAAATTGTGGGCGGGGAGCAGAAGGCTTTAGCTAACAAACAGGCTATGCTAATAGAATCCAAGTTAGGGTGGTTAATCACAGGACCAGTGACAAGCGTTAGTGTAAATGTTAACTTAGCAACCACTCAATCCAACCTTTCCTTATCAGACTTGTCAAATCAGATGACCAAGTTCTGGGAATCTGAAGAATTGCCATTCGAAGCTAGCTCTGAAGGGGATGAGTTCGACACTCACCCCATTGAGAAACATTTTAGGGAAAACACTTACCGTCAGGATGACGGCAAGTTTGTTGTTAGATTACCTCTTAGTGACTCACCCGACTGTTTAGGTAACTCCTTTAACATTGCAAAAAAAACCGGCCAAGTGCGTGTCGGGCCACGCGCAAATTATAGGGTTCCGAAGTTGAGGATGCCCACAGTACCTTTCTAAGACTTATTAGCATCTAGCTAGCCTGTGGTATGACGTGCCCGCCCGACGCCCCTGCCGCTCGAGAAAAATCATCATTATAAGTTGGTCGACTATTACTCGTAAGTTTGTACAGCCTACTTAGCTCTGATTTTTCCTTTCAACTACGTTATATAGGCCACAACCGTGATTTTTTGCAGCCATCCAAATGCCACCATTTAGCTGGCAGGGGGGGGGGGACGACACGTGACTCTAACAAAAAATAGCACTTTAAAGCTTAATATTTCACAAACGCATCACTTAATCAAAAAATGGTTTTAACAAACCCACAATATTTTTTTAAGACCTATTCAACGATACGCCGCACCATGGGGTACGCAAGAAAAAAAAATTACATCCCCACTTTACGAGTAGGGGAGGTACCCTATAAAAAAATATGTTTCAAAATTTTATTGTACCACTTTGTCAGCGTAACTAATATGCATATTCATGCCAAATTACAGCTCTCTAGACCTAAGCATCTCCGAGCAATAGTGCGGACAGACGGACGGACGGACGGACGGACATGGCGAAACTATAAGGGTTCCTTGTGGACTTCGGAACCCTAAAAAGCGACTGTTAAATTTAGAAACAAGGTTTCACAAACAGCCTGACCTCAAATCAATGTACACAGATTTTATTGATGAATATAGAGACTTGGGACATTTATCTGAATCACATGCCCCTCAGACAGCTAACTACCTTCCTCATCACCCTGTGATGAAGGAGAGCAGTGAATCTACTCGACTTAGAACAGTTTTCGATGCATCCTGCAAGACCTCCTCTGGGTATTCTATTAACGATATCCAGATGGTAGGACCTAACATCCAAGATTCCTTATTTAACATTCTCCTAAGGTTTCGCCATTATAAATATGTCTTGTCAGGAGATATTGAAAAGCAATTCAGGCAAATAGGGGAGACGACAACTTTTTTTTCCTTAGTCTATCAGGAAGATTATTGAAAAGTATTGGACACGTATTTTTTCTTTTTTCACGTAATCAAACTTATACGGAGATAATTATATTGAGTTGAAAAGTCGCGTGACGTCACGGTTAGGTACGATTTATACCTAATGGTGACGTAGTTAGCCCCCACTCTCCAACCTTAATGCGTTTTAACTTAGCCTTTCTTTGTTAATTTAATAAAACAAAAAATACGTGTCTAATATTTTTTTATTATCTAACTGACGGACTAATTAGAATTTCGATTTCTTCACCCTGTCGTCATCCCTATTGTAATGAACGAGCTACATAGTAGTGCAGTCATTGAAGCATTATTGCTCCGATTTTTTTTACTGTGAACCGAATTGCATACAATTTTAGAATTAGGTTCATCTTACCCTTAACTTCAAAAGTGAAAATGATTTGAACTCCGCAACCACCCTGGGGGTGGTTACCACCCCTTCTCGGGGGTGATTTTTTTTTTCAAAATAACCTCGGATATCGATAGAAGGCCTAATTTTAAGCAAAAAATCATCTAAAAAGTTTTTCAAAAAATCCAATACTTTTTTCACGTTTTTCATCGGTTTTTTGTAAATATCTCCAAAAATATACGTTTTATCGAAAATTTTATAAAGAACAAAATTGTATCAGGTAAAACAATGAACAATTTAGTTTTTTATAAAGTATTCTAAGTGCAATATTAAGCTAGATATTAAAGAACAAAGCCGTTTTTAGGGTTCCGAAGTCCACAAGGAACCCTTATAGTTTCGCCATGTCCGTCCGTCCGTCCGTCCGTCCGTCCGTCCGTCTGTCCGCACTATTGCTCGGAGATGCTTAGTCCTAGAAAGCTGTAATTTGGCATGAATATACATATTAGTTACGCTGACAAAGTGGTACAATAAAATTTTGAAATATATTTTTTTATAGGGTACCTCCCCTACTCGTAAAGTGGGGATGTAATTTTTTTTTTCCGTACCCCATGGTGCGGCATATCGTTGAATAGGTCTAGGTAGTTGAAAGGAAAACTATCGCAGCTAAGTAGGCTGTACAAACTTACGAGTAATAGTCGACCAACTTATGATGATGATTTTTCTCGAGCGGCAGGGGCGTCGGGCGGGCACGTCATACCTACCACAGGTTAGCTAATAGATGCTAATAAGTCTTAGAAAGGTAGAGATCTTCTACTATCTAAAGTCCCGCGTCTTCACATTTCAAAACGCTTCAATGTATTTAAAAAGCACCACCAACACTCTCAACACATGTGTGCGTGATGAGACAGCCATCAACTATGCGTTGAGTGTTAGTGGTGCTTTTAAAAAAAAAATAAAAAAAATTGGAGCGATTTGAAACGTGAAGGTGCGGGACTTTAGATAGTAGAAGATCTCTACTGTAGGCATCGTCAACTTCGGAACCCTATACTTTGCGCGTGGCCCGACACGCACTTGGCCGGTTTTTTTATTCATAATATCTCAAAAATGACGACAGATACGTATAAAAGTGTACGGATTAAAAATTTAGGTATTTTTCTGACAAACAATTTGTTTTTTTTTTGTTTTTTCTGTCAAACAAAAATTGACGGAGATATGATTGTTTTAAGAGCGCGTGGCAGCGCAATCACAGCCTCTCTTAAGCCCTTTAACCCTTCACCGTTTTAGAAAAAGGTTTTTTACTATATATTGCAATGAAGGATGTTGTAGCTCTCTTAATTACCTTTACAATGGTTTTTTATAAATTGTGATAGCATGAAAATTGAAGGAGTTATGGTCCAAAAACTTATCATATTTTTTTCTACTTAGTAACTGAAAATTTCGGAGTGAATATTTGGAGCAATGTGAAAGTACGCAGTATAATAGAGACCCACAACTATTGTAATGTGTATATATATATACCTACATAATATAGTAGTAAATACTGATGTGGGGTAAGTGCGCCTAAATTTATTTCGCCCCTATGCCTTGTAAACAGCCAACTACTAGTTGAGTAATATTTATAGGTTTCGATATATTTATGTTAGGCGCACTTACCCCATCCTGGCGCACTTGCCCCGAAACTGACAAATCCATGGAGGTAATAAGTACAACTTCCATGGGCCAAATCATCCACGATAATGGAAGTAGTAAATACTGATGTGGGGTAAGTGCGCCTAAATTTATTTCGCCCCTATGCCTTGCAAACAGCCAACTACTAGTTGAGTAATATTTATAGGTGTCGATATATTTATGTTAGGCGCACTTACCCCATCCTGGCGCACTTGCCCCGAAACTGACAAATCCATGGAGGTAATAAGTACAACTTTCATGGGCCAAATCATCCACGATAATGGAAGTAGTAAATACTGATGTGGGGTAAGTGCGCCTAAATTTATTTCGCCCCTATGCCTTGCAAACAGCCAACTACTAGTTGAGTAATATTTATAGGTTTCGATATATTTATGTTAGGCGCACTTACCCCATCCTGGCGCACTTGCCCCGAAACTGACAAATCCATGGAGGTAATAAGTACAACTTCCATGGCCAAATCATCCACGATAATGGAAGTAGTAAATACTGATGTGGGGTAAGTGCGCCTAAATTTATTTCGCCCCTATGCCTTGTAAACACCCAACTACTAGTTGAGTAATATTTATAGGTTTCGATATATTTATGTTAGGCGCATTTACCCCATTCTGGCGCACTTGCCCCGACTGCCCCGTTTGAGAAAATCATTATATATACCTCGGCCGCAATTGTGATTGCCGGACTCGTACTAATAGAAGGCTTCGCTTCGCTCAGCCTTGCAATGCGCTACTTGACGGCCTCTGCAATAATGTACTATTAATATGAGGTAATTACGTTAGAAAATACTTTACAATTTCACCACTTACTATTAGACATGTTTTCTAGCGATAAAATGGCTCAATGACAATTTTTCCATTAAGGGGTTGTTTACACCCCTTAAAAATAATAGGCGGAGTTCAGATCATTTTCACTTTTGAAGTTAAGGGTAAGATGAGCCTAATTCCAAAATTTCATGCAAATCGGTTCACAGTAAAAAAATTCGGAGGTAAGACCGTATTTTTCGCTTCAATGACTGCACTATAGGGATTTACAAGTGATTCTATGGCGCGAGGACGAAAATGTACCCATTCGATCTCTGACCCTAAACACTGTTACCTACGGCAAACGGCTTGTGGCAACTAGGTCAAGAGTGCAATGACCCCATGATAAAGACTATAATACAAAATGACTTTTTCACCTCACTGGCTCGAAAGTGGTCGTTTTGCAGCTTGATATCCGAGCGCAAAAGTTGTTTTTATCCGCTAGCGTGGAAAGTGTTTTTGAAATTCGAACGACGCATGACGCCACTGTCACAATAAAAAAACAACGATACGTTCTGAAACGCAATTCGTCGTGAGAGTTTTATTAAAATAAGGTTCAATTTACTTAATATCATCATTAATAAAATTATATTAATAATACACCGTTTCAGATGTATTTCATTATTTCACTATGTTTTATCACAAAAATACTTAAATATATGTATATTTTAACTGTATTCAATGAATAATTGAATCTTGAAGTACGAGTAGGAGTGATTTGGAACGCAACCTCCGGAAAAAAAAAACTAAAAAAAAAAAAAAAAAAAGTTTTAGATTGCTGGTTTTGTAATTTAGATTACCTATACGGAGTAATAAAGAAAATATGAGCGATTCTAGCGATGAAGATACGAATTTAAGTCCTCCAGTGTTAGCACAAACTGTACGTGACGCCGAACTAAGTCTTCTTCTCTCTCGTCTGCTGTCTCGTGCCTTGAAACCCTCGTTACACTCAGGATTCTATATTTGAACCCCACTCGCTTCGCTCGTGGTTCAACCCTAGAATCCTTCGTTAACTCGGGTCTCAATCACGCACTTACAGCAAACAACAACTTTGCAGCCTTGCATAACAAATAACTATTACTGCGATGACTTACTCACAGGTGCCAATTGTGAAGCGGACCTGTTTTACATACAATCCAAGGTCTCGCAAGCGTTACGAGCTGGCGGTTTCAATTTGCGAAAATATCGCTCTAATTTAAACAAACTGCTAAACACAACTAACACTGATACACAGAATAACTTGACCTTAAGTCAAGCTTGCCAAACACTTGGTTTAGGGTGGAAACCCAGCCAAGATAATGTGTTGCATTTTTCTATAGACCTGAACAGTAATGATGAAGTCTTAACTAAACGCAACATATTATCAACCACTTTTAAAATATTTGATCCACTGGGCCTATTGAGTTTGTGTACAGTGAAACCGAAAATTCTTATGCAAAAACTCTGGGCAGCGGGATTAGCGTGGGATGACCCCGCTCCGCCTGAATTACGTAAAATCTGGTCACGTTTCGTGAACAACCTACATCACATCAAATCACTAAACATACCGAGACGTGTGACATGTGACTCATCTACCGCTGTAGAACTACATTGTTTCTGTGACGCTAGCAAAGATGCATATGCCTCATGTATCTATGTAAAATCAATTTTCAACAGCGGTGAACTACAGGTCCATCTGTTATGTGCCAAGGATAGGGTAAATTCTATGAAACCCACCACCATACCCCGTGCAGAGCTGGCCGGGGCAGTGCTAGCAGCAAAAATGTTCTCTTCTGTCTCAAAGGCCCTGAGAAGTCCCATCTCACGCACTGTATTCTGGACAGACTCCACAGTGGTGCTAGCATGGCTGGCAACAGATGTGTCTAAGTTGAAAGTGTTTGTAGCAAATAGAGTAGCAGCCATACACGAGCTAGCCCCAGCAGCCACTTGGAGACATGTCCCCACGTCTCAAAATCCTGCTGACCTAGCCTCACGAGGTGTGGACCCACAGCATGTTGCTGGTACCTCGTTATGGTGGAATGGGCCTGAATTTCTTCTCAAGCCAGAGTTTGAATGGCCTTCTCTGAATGTCCCCACTCCTGAAAACTTACCTGAAGTTAAAATCACATCCATGGTGTCAAGTAACCAGCCAGGCACATGTATAGTAGATTTTGAAAGGTTTTCTAAATTAAAAACACTACAACGCACACTCGCATATGTACATCGTTTCATAAACAACTGCAAACCACAGCAAACCAAAACAACAGGCCCACTTACACTACAAGAACTTAATCATGCTTATACACATACAATAATCAAACAAGCTCAGCGACAGCTGTTTGCAGCCGAGATTGAGATTTTAGTCAAAGATAAACAGTTGAACTCAAAATCGCATCTCTCCTCTTTGACTCCTTTCATAGACTCTCAAGGACTCTTGAGAGTCGGGGGGAGGCTGGATGCTTCTGATTACAGCTATGATAGAAAGCATCCCATGTTGTTACGCGCTAAACACCCACTCACAAAACTCATATTCAAACACGAACATATACGTCTCTTACATGCGGGACCGCAGCTACTTTTATCCTCAGTCAGAGACACCATATGGCCAGTCGGGGGGAGGAGCCTCGCGCGTATCACGGCCCGCGATTGTGTTACGTGTAGACGAGCCAATGCTCGTACATTAAAAAATATAATGGGTAACTTGCCAACACAGCGTCTAATGCCTGACTTTCCATTTGCCGCCACTGCGATGGATTTTGCTGGCCATTTTATGATCACTGATCGCCGCGGCCGCGGCTGTAAAATTACTAAATGCTATTTGTGCTTATTTATATGCCTGAGGTATAAATGTGTTCACTTAGAGGCTGTTAGCGAGTTGTCCAAAGATGCATTCATACTAGCCATCATCAGTTCATCGCTAGACGCGGCAAACCTGCGGAGCTTTTTTGTGATAACGGGCGTAATTTCGTTGCAGCTGCAAAAGAAATAAATGAATTTGTCAAACTTAATGCTAATAATATAACAGAGTTTGCAGCTGATCAAAATATACGCTTCGTATTTTCTCCAGTTTATGCTCCTAATTTCAATGGCTATGCCGAAGCCGGCATTAAGTCGGCAAAGTTCCATCTAAAACGTATTCTTGGCAACACACACCTCACATTCGAGGAGCTGTCATCTCTGTTCAGCCAGATAGAAGCTATCCTCAATAGCAGACCCCTCTGTCCCCTCTCCCCCTCGCCCGATGACTTTTCCCCGCTCACGCCAGGGCACTTTCTGGTTGGCAGGCCGCTGATGTCGCTGCCAGCTCCGTCACTGCAAGACGACAACCCAAGCCGACTCGACCGCTACCAAAGGATAGAGCAGATCCGTCAACATTTTTGGAAGAGATGGACAAGAGAGTACGTGGCCGAGCTACAACAACGCTGCAAATGGCGTACGCGGCAGCCTGACTTACAGCTGGGGGAGCTGGTCCTCATTCAAGATGAAGCATTACCACCGCTGAATTGGAGAATGGGTCGAGTCACGAAACTGCATCTCGGCGCCGACAGTGTTCCCCGCGTCGCCGACAGACACTGCACGAGGACCCATAAGACGAGCACTGAACAGGATCTGCCCACTATCTGCGACTGAAGATTCCTGAAACCGTCCTTTCAGCGGGCCGGAGTATGTTCGCGCCACATCGAGCATCCTGCGAGCCGCGCGCCGCGGCCAATCAGCGGGCCGTGTGCCGGGCGCTCCCCGCACTCCCCGCAGCTCCTATATAAGCGGGCGCGCCGCCCGCCTCTGCCGAGAGACACAGCCCAGGAGGAGACGACCGTTGCTCCAAAGGTAAGCTTCGAGCAGGTACAGCAGCCAAACAAAACCGCCAGCAGCCGGACACCAGCGTCCGCTGAAACTCCAGCCGGCCCCGCGGACAACGGCCGCCTAGCCGTCATAGAAGCTGCCCTCAAGATCCTCCAAGACGTTCTCCATGCTCTACGCTCGGGAGAAGACGCAGCTCCGGTAATCCTCAGAGGTATCGCCAATCTACTGTCATAAATGGCGAACTTACTGAGGATCATTCACTGGAATGCTCAGGGTCTAAGAAACAAAACGACCCTACTCCACGCACTTCTCAGAGAGCAAAACATAGACGTAACTCTCATCTCGGAAACGATGCTCACCCCAACCCAAATCTTGAAAGTACCCGGCTACCACATCTACCGGCAAGATGAGCTCCTGGACGCCATAAACAGGGCGTACAGGGGACTAGCAGTTCTGGTCAAGAGAGGAGTAATCCACCAACCGCTTCCCCCTCTTCATTTCACCTCACTCCAAGCGCTGGGGGTCGAAGTGCTGGCGAGCAACAGCCCTCTTCGCCTTTATGCTGTATATAAACCTCCCACCTCTCGACTGTCGCCACCAGAGGTAAAAAGGCTAATCATCGCAGAGATAGCAACCTTAGCTGCCGGAGACTGGAACTGCAAAAACCCAGCGTGGAACTCGGCCTCCACGAACACGGATGGCAGAATACTCCAAAAAGACGCGGAGGACAACGGCTACTTTGTCGATGGACCAGAAACCGCCACTCACTTCCCCGACAACATCAGCCACACCCCAGATGTCCTAGACATAATAGTTCACCACAGGCTCACAGGACACCTAAGACAGGAGACCCTAGACTACGAGCTACAATCTGACCACCAGCCCGTACTAGCGACCCTAACTGGAGAACCCCTAAAAACCCTCCCACAATCCAGCCAACAAAGAATTGTCTGGGAGAAGTTCACCAACCACCTTGAAGTGACAACTCCTTCCCGGCCCACCAGCACAGCCGAGGATGTAGAGACACTGGCAAAAGAAATCACCACCGCATACCAAAACGCCCTCACTGCCGCCAAGTCAGAAAAAGCGAAAACTGGAAAGATCCCGCCACTACCTCGCCCCATCAGAGACATGATACTCCAAAAGAGGGAGCTCAGGAAATCATGGCAAAGGACGAGAGACCCCCAGATAAAAACCAGGCTCAACAGGATAACCGATCGCATAAAAGCAGCACTTGAATCCAACAGAAGCGAATCCTGGGAAGCATCACTAGCTGAAGCCGCCGATGATTGGAGTGCTATCCACAAGCTCTGTCGCCGCCTCTCAAATGCTCCAGCGCCAATCCGCCCTCTACTTCACCCTGATGGAACTCTGAGGTACAGAGCCGCAGACAGGGCAGAGATATTCGCGGATTGCCTAGAAAGCCAATTTCGACCAAACCCATGCCAAAACCCAGAGCACACGAACCAAGTCCTGAACCAGCTCAATGAATACTTCTCCACGCCCATAGCCGCTGATGAAGTACCGATCGTCATCTCCCCCGGGGCCGTGAAACGGAAAATTGAGAACCTGAAACCCCGAAAAGCTCCAGGGGCAGATGACATCTCAAATGCTGCGCTCCGACACTCTCCTCCACGCATGGTCGCCGCCATCACCAGGCTGTTCAATGGCATTTTCAGGACAAGTCACTTCCCCTCCTGTTGGAAAACCGGCCATGTCATCTTACTGCCGAAACCAGGGAAAAACATCCTCCAAGCCGAAAGGTATAGGCCCATCACCCTGCTCCCAGCTATTTCTAAGGTCTTCGAGAAGCTGGCGATACAACACCTGGCTCCCCACTTCACTCCACGCCCTGAGCAGTTCGGGTTCAGGTCAGAGCATAGCACAACCCTGCAGGTATCCAAATTGCTGCATCACATGGCCGTCGCTGCAAATAAAAAGGAGCATACCGCGGCCGTTTTCCTCGACATGGAAAAGGCCTTCGATCGCGTATGGCACGAAGGCCTTATCTCCAAACTTGCCTCCACGGGTGCCCCACGCAGACTGGTAGGCACAATCGCCTCTTTCCTGGAAAACAGGTCCTTCCAAGTTAGGGTAGAAGGAACCCTCTCCCAACCGCGTCCAATCGCCGCAGGGGTCCCCCAGGGCAGCTGCCTATCGCCGGTGTGCTACGCGGCCTACACGGACGACATACCGGTCCACAACGAGTCCCACCTAGCGCTCTACGCCGATGATGCGGCCTATTTCACCTCGTCATTCAAGGCCCACCATGCCGCCACCAAGCTCCAACGCACCCTGGACGACATCCCGCAGTGGCTCTGCAAATGGAGACTGAGGGTAAATGTGGCCAAAACCCAGGCCCTGATGGTCACAAAGAAGACGCAGCTCCCGCCTCCGCTAAAACTACTCGGCGAGGAGATACCATGGTCCCCGGTGGTGAAATACCTGGGGATCACAATCGACCGCCGGCTTACGATGGCCCCCCATGCTCGATCGGCCGTAAACTCCGCGCGCGCGGCGCGCGCCCTGCTGCGCCCGGTTCTGCATTCCAGCCTCCCTCTGAAAGTGAAGATCGGCGTATACAAGACATACATAAGACCCCGTCTCACATACGCTGCCCCTGCCTGGTATGCCCTCCTAGCGCAGACACACAGGAACTCCATCCAAGCCCAGCAAAACCTAAGTCTGCGCTGGGCCACAGACGCACCCAGGTATGTGAGAAACGCCACGATTCAGAGGGACCTTGGGATGGAGAGCATCGACGAGTTCATCGCGCGCCTCACCACCAGCATGTTCTCGCGAGCGGACGGCTCGCGTTTTCCCCACCTGCGGGCCCTAGCCCCACAGCACGCACGGCCACCTGACGGTAGACCCTACCCACGCGACCTGATCCTCACAGTTGAGGATACCCCCGCAAACGCCTAAGCCGTCAGTGCGTGATGGTCGCTAAGCTGGGCCTCCCCACAAGGGGTCTCACCCGGCTGGCTAGACCTCCGTGCTGACGTGAAGATCGGAAGTCCTATCCTCAACAATAACCACAGGTCGCGTGGCGACCACCCCAAATGACCCGGTCCGTCTTTACGGCCGGCGCTGACAACCCCGGACAGGGGCCGAAAGGCCCGACACCGGCACCTCATTCCCCTTGCGGGGAACCTGAGACGACTTCGCCCGCCTCACCCCTTCATTCATACAATCAAGCGCACGCGCGTCGTACCTACTACATATTGCGAAATATAGTACTTAAACTATTGCATTCAGAGCGTTCTTTTCAATTCTATACGCCGACAACATTAATTAATTAGTCGCCTTCGCGCTACTGGTACAGGGCGTGCATAAGGCGTGCATCAAATGATCTCAGGTCGCGCAGCCATGCCGATGTGAGTAACACCCGAGGTGTGGCAGCTGTACGACGACACTCGTCGTATCGTATTCTCGTGCAAGTGACAACAGTGAAAAAGTGAAAAATATTTTACCTATCTCGTCGCAAGATGACAGAGTACAAATTAGTGGTGGTCGGCGCTGGCGGCGTCGGCAAATCCGCATTGACTATACAGCTAATACAGAATCATTTCGTGGACGAATACGATCCTACGATAGAGGATTCGTATAGAAAACAGGTGGTGATAGATGGTGAGACGTGATTGTTGGATATTTTGGATACGGCGGGGCAGGAGGAATATTCAGCTATGCGGGATCAGTATATGCATACGGGGGAGGGTTTTCTGTTGGTGTTCGCGGTGAACAGTGCGAAGAGTTTCGAGGATATCGGGTCGTACCGGGAACAGATCAAGCGCGTGAAGGATGCAGAGGAGGTGCCGATGGTGCTGGTGGGAAACAAGTGCGACCTGCAAGCCTGGGCCGTCGACATGACGCAAGCCAGAGAGGTGCGTACACATTCTCGCTACACACTTCACCACTGGCTAGTGAGAACTAGTAGTGAGAAATAGTAGTACAATAATACTTACTGACTAGGGGTTAGTATACAAGTAAAACACAAGATTAAATAATATTCAAATAGGTACAATACAACATATATAACATATTATAAATGTATGTATTTCTCTATATAAGTATTTATATCGTTGTCTAGCACCCATCGTACAAGCTTTGCTTAGTTTGGGGCTAGATCAATGACGGTCACCGCGAATGAATCCGCTGCCAGAGGCGCTCGAGGTCCTCCGAGGTGCAATGTTGCCAATTTAGCACATTTATGTGCCATATTACACGCTAAATTGGCAACACTGAGGTCTCCGAAGCGTCAAATGTCACAGTGACATTGACACTATTGTGAAAAATGTCAATACGTTGACATTGACAGCCACCACCTTGGAGATAGTGGCGCCAACTAGTGACCGGGAATACGGTGGCCTTCGTTTGTGTGAAATGCCCCAAGATATTTATCATTATTATATTACGAGCTTTTACCCGCGACTTCGTCTGCAGGGAATTTAGCACTATATTTCTAAAGCCCTTTTTCAGGATACTTTAAAAACCTTTTCCGATATTACGGGATTTCCGGGATTCTCGGGATTTCTATCCAAAGTCCTCTTTCGGGGTCCCTCTGAGTTTCCGGGATTTTTCCGGAATTTCCCGGGGTGTCCGGGATAATAGGTAGCCTATAGCTTATTCTAGGTTACAAACTATCTGTTTGGCAAATTTCATATAAATTGGTTGAGCCGTTTTAGCGTGATTGAGCAACAGACATCCAAACATCTAAACATCCAAACCAAACTTTCAGCTTACTCCGACCTCGCCTCGGTAGGCCCCGACGGAGATGGCGGGACGGGCGGGATGTTGTAGCTCTCTTAATTACCTTTACAATGTTTTTTTATAAATTGTGATAGCATGAAAATTGAAGGAGTTATGGTCCAAAAACTTATCATATTTTTTTCTACTTAGTAACTGAAAATTTCGGAGTGTGAATATTTGGAGCAATGTGAAAGTACGCAGTATAATAGAGACCCACAACTATTGTAATGTGTATATATATATATACATAATATAGTAGTAAATACTGATGTGGGGTAAGTGCGCCTAAATTTATTTCGCCCCTATGCCTTGTAAACAGCCAACTACTAGTTGAGTAATATTTATAGGTTTCGATATATTTATGTTAGGCGCACTTACCCCATCCTGGCGCACTTGCCCCGAAACTGACAAATCCATGGAGGTAATAAGTACAACTTCCATGGGCCAAATCATCCACGATAATGGAAGTAGTAAATACTGATGTGGGGTAAGTGCGCCTAAATTTATTTCGCCCCTATGCCTTGCAAACAGCCAACTACTAGTTGAGTAATATTTATAGGTGTCGATATATTTATGTTAGGCGCACTTACCCCATCCTGGCGCACTTGCCCCGAAACTGACAAATCCATGGAGGTAATAAGTACAACTTTCATGGGCCAAATCATCCACGATAATGGAAGTAGTAAATATTGATGTGGGGTAAGTGCGCCTAAATTTATTTCGCCCCTATGCCTTGCAAACAGCCAACTACTAGTTGAGTAATATTTATAGGTTTCGATATATTTATGTTAGGCGCACTTACCCCATCCTGGCGCACTTGCCCCGAAACTGACAAATCCATGGAGGTAATAAGTACAACTTCCATGGCCAAATCATCCACGATAATGGAAGTAGTAAATACTGATGTGGGGTAAGTGCGCCTAAATTTTTTTCGCCCCTATGCCTTGTAAACACCCAACTACTAGTTGAGTAATATTTATAGGTTTCGATATATTTATGTTAGGCGCATTTACCCCATTCTGGCGCACTTGCCCCGACTGCCCCGTTTGAGAAAATCATTATATACACCTCGGCCGCAATTGTGATTGCCGGACTCGTACTAATAGAAGGCTTCGCTTCGCTCAGCCTTCTAACTGACTCGTCCGGCAATGCACTACTTGACGGCCTCTGCAATAATGTACTATTAATATGAGGTAATTACGTTAGAAAATACTTTACAATTTCACCACTTACTATTAGACATGTTTTCTAGCGATAAAATGGCTCAATGACAATTTTTCCATTAAGGGGTTGTTTACACCCCTTAAAAATAATAGGCGGAGTTCAGATCATTTTCACTTTTGAAGTTAAGGGTAAGATGAGCCTAATTCCAAAATTTCATGCAAATCGGTTCACAGTAAAAAAATTCGGAGGTAAGACCGTATTTTTCGCTTCAATGACTGCACTATAGGGATTTACAAGTGATTCTATGGCGCGAGGACGAAAATGTACCCATTCGATCTCTGACCCTAAACACTGTTACCTACGGCAAACGGCTTGTGGCAACTAGGTCAAGAGTGCAATGACCCCATGATAAAGACTATAATACAAAATGACTTTTACTGCGATGACTTACTCACAGGTGCCAATTGTGAAGCGGACCTGTTTTACATACAATCCAAGGTCTCGCAAGCGTTACGAGCTGGCGGTTTCAATTTGCGAAAATATCGCTCTAATTTAAGCAAACTGCTAAACACAACTAACACTGATACACAGAATAACTTGACCTTAAGTCAAGCTTGCCAAACACTTGGTTTAGGGTGGAAACCCAGCCAAGATAATGTGTTGCATTTTTCTATAGACCTGAACAGTAATGATGAAGTCTTAACTAAACGCACCATATTATCAACCACTTTTAAAATATTTGATCCACTGGGCCTATTGAGTTTGTGTACAGTGAAACCGAAAATTCTTATGCAAAAACTCTGGGCAGCGGGATTAGCGTGGGATGACCCCGCTCCGCCTGAATTACGTAAAATCTGGTCACGTTTCGTGAACAACCTACATCACATCAAATCACTAAACATACCGAGACGTGTGACATGTGACTCATCTACCGCTGTAGAACTACATTGTTTCTGTGACGCTAGCAAAGATGCATATGCCTCATGTATCTATGTAAAATCAATTTTCAACAGCGGTGAACTACAGGTCCATCTGTTATGTGCCAAGGATAGGGTAAATTCTATGAAACCCACCACCATACCCCGTGCAGAGCTGGCCGGGGCAGTGCTAGCAGCAAAAATGTTCTCTTCTGTCTCAAAGGCCCTGAGAAGTCCCATCTCACGCACTGTATTCTGGACAGACTCCACAGTGGTGCTAGCATGGCTGGCAACAGATGTGTCTAAGTTGAAAGTGTTTGTAGCAAATAGAGTAGCAGCCATACACGAGCTAGCCCCAGCAGCCACTTGGAGACATGTCCCCACGTCTCAAAATCCTGCTGACCTAGCCTCACGAGGTGTGGACCCACAGCATGTTGCTGGTACCTCGTTATGGTGGAATGGGCCTGAATTTCTTCTCAAGCCAGAGTTTGAATGGCCTTCTCTGAATGTCCCCACTCCTGAAAACTTACCTGAAGTTAAAATCACATCCATGGTGTCAAGTAACCAGCCAGGCACATGTATAGTAGATTTTGAAAGGTTTTCTAAATTAAAAACACTACAACGCACACTCGCATATGTACATCGTTTCATAAACAACTGCAAACCACAGCAAACCAAAACAACAGGCCCACTTACACTACAAGAACTTAATCATGCTTATACACATACACTAATCAAACAAGCTCAGCGACAGCTGTTTGCAGCCGAGATTGAGATTTTAGTCAAAGATAAACAGTTGAACTCAAAATCTCATCTCTCCTCTTTGACTCCTTTCATAGACTCTCAAGGACTCTTGAGAGTCGGGGGGAGGCTGGATGCTTCTGATTACAGCTATGATAGAAAGCATCCCATGTTGTTACGCGCTAAACACCCACTCACAAAACTCATATTCAAACACGAACACATACGTCTCTTACATGCGGGACCGCAGCTACTTTTATCCTCAGTCAGAGA
The DNA here is from genome assembly GCA_963971205.1 of Aethes cnicana. Lineage (NCBI taxonomy): Eukaryota > Metazoa > Arthropoda > Insecta > Lepidoptera > Tortricidae > Aethes > Aethes cnicana. The sequence continues at coordinate 8,887,685 of OZ020297.1, forward strand.
CACCATATGGCCAGTCGGGGGGAGGAGCCTCGCGCGTAGCACGGCCCGCGATTGTGTTACGTGTAGACGAGCCAATGCTCGTACATTAAAAAATATAATGGGTAACTTGCCAACACAGCGTCTAATGCCTGACTTTCCATTTGCCGCCACTGCGATGGATTTTGCCGGCCATTTTATGATCACTGATCGCCGCGGCCGCGGCTGTAAAATTACTAAATGCTATTTGTGCTTATTTATATGCCTGAGGTATAAATGTGTTCACTTAGAGGCTGTTAGCGAGTTGTCCAAAGATGCATTCATACTAGCCCTTCGCAGGTTCATCGCTAGACACGGCAAACCTGCGGAGCTTTTTTGTGATAACGGGCGTAATTTCGTTACAGCTGCAAAAGAAATAAATGAATTTGTCAAACTTAATGCTAATAATATAACAGAGTTTGCAGCTGATCAAAATATACGCTTCGTATTTTCTCCAGTTTATGCTCCTAATTTCAATGGCTATGCCGAAGCCGGCATTAAGTCGGCAAAGTTCCATCTAAAACGTATTCTTGGCAACACACACCTCACATTCGAGGAGCTGTCATCTCTGTTCAGCCAGATAGAAGCTATCCTCAATAGCAGACCCCTCTGTCCCCTCTCCCCCTCGCCCGATGACTTTTCCCCGCTCACGCCAGGGCACTTTCTGGTTGGCAGGCCGCTGATGTCGCTGCCAGCTCCGTCACTGCAAGACGACAACCCAAGCCGACTCGACCGCTACCAAAGGATAGAGCAGATCCGTCAACATTTTTGGAAGAGATGGACAAGAGAGTACGTGGCCGAGCTACAACAACGCTGCAAATGGCGTACGCGGCAGCCTGACTTACAGCTGGGGGAGCTGGTCCTCATTCAAGATGAAGCATTACCACCGCTGAATTGGAGAATGGGTCGAGTCACGAAACTGCATCTCGGCGCCGACAGTGTTCCCCGCGTCGCCGACAAACACTGCACGAGGACCCATAAGACGAGCACTGAACAGGATCTGCCCACTATCTGCGACTGAAGATTCCTGAAACCGTCCTTTCAGCGGGCCGGAGTATGTTCGCGCCACATCGAGCATCCTGCGAGCCGCGCGCCGCGGCCAATCAGCGGGCCGTGTGCCGGGCGCTCCCCGCACTCCCCGCAGCTCCTATATAAGCGGGCGCGCCGCCCGCCTCACCCCTTCATTCATACAATCAAGCGCACGCGCGTCGTACCTACTACATATTGCGAAATATAGTACTTAAACTATTGCATTCAGAGCGTTCTTTTCAATTCTATACGCCGACAACATTAATTAATTAGTCGCCTTCGCGCTACTGGTACAGGGCGTGCATAAGGCGTGCATCAAATGATCTCAGGTCGCGCAGCCATGCCGATGTGAGTAACACCCGAGGTGTGGCAGCTGTACGACGACACTCGTCGTATCGTATTCTCGTGCAAGTGACAACAGTGAAAAAGTGAAAAATATTTTTCCTATCTCGTCGCAAGATGACAGAGTACAAATTAGTGGTGGTCGGCGCTGGCGGCGTCGGCAAATCCGCATTGACTATACAGCTAATACAGAATCATTTCGTGGACGAATACGATCCTACGATAGAGGATTCGTATAGAAAACAGGTGGTGATAGATGGTGAGACGTGATTGTTGGATATTTTGGATACGGCGGGGCAGGAGGAATATTCAGCTATGCGGGATCAGTATATGCATACGGGGGAGGGTTTTCTGTTGGTGTTCGCGGTGAACAGTGCGAAGAGTTTCGAGGATATCGGGTCGTACCGGGAACAGATCAAGCGCGTGAAGGATGCAGAGGAGGTGCCGATGGTGCTGGTGGGAAACAAGTGCGACCTGCAAGCCTGGGCCGTCGACATGACGCAAGCCAGAGAGGTGCGTACACATTCTCGCTACACACTTCACCACTGGCTAGTGAGAACTAGTAGTGAGAAATAGTAGTACAATAATACTTACTGACTAGGGGTTAGTATACAAGTAAAACACAAGATTAAATAATATTCAAATAGGTACAATACAACATATATAACATATTATAAATGTATGTATTTCTCTATATAAGTATTTATATCGTTGTCTAGCACCCATCGTACAAGCTTTGCTTAGTTTGGGGCTAGATCAATGACGGTCACCGCGAATGAATCCGCTGCCAGAGGCGCTCGAGGTCCTCCGAGGTGCAATGTTGCCAATTTAGCACATTTATGTGCCATATTACACGCTAAATTGGCAACACTGAGGTCTCCGAAGCGTCAAATGTCACAGTGACATTGACACTATTGTGAAAAATGTCAATACGTTGACATTGACAGCCACCACCTTGGAGATAGTGGCGCCAACTAGTGACCGGGAATACGGTGGCCTTCGTTTGTGTGAAATGCCCCAAGATATTTATCATTATTATATTACGAGCTTTTACCCGCGACTTCGTCTGCAGGGAATTTAGCACTATATTTCTAAAGCCCTTTTTCAGGATACTTTAAAAACCTTTTCCGATATTACGGGATTTCCGGGATTCTCGGGATTTCTATCCAAAGTCCTCTTTCGGGGTCCCTCTGAGTTTCCGGGATTTTTCCGGAATTTCCCGGGGTGTCCGGGATAATAGGTAGCCTATAGCTTATTCTAGGTTACAAACTATCTGTTTGGCAAATTTCATATAAATTGGTTGAGCCGTTTTAGCGTGATTGAGCAACAGACATCCAAACATCTAAACATCCAAACCAAACTTTCAGCTTACTCCGACCTCGCCTCGGTAGGCCCCGACGGAGATGGCGGGACGAACTAGACGCCTTCCGTAATTATTGGCCGGATGACGCAAGACACAGAAAAGCGTGGAAAAATGAGAGGGAGGCCTTTGCCCAACAGTGGGACACTACAGGCTAATATAATAACAATAATAAATAAAGATAAGATTATTAACGTTTCAGGTGGCGCGGGGTTACGGCGTGCCGTTCGTGGAGACGTCGGCCAAGACGCGCATGGGCGTCGACGACGCGTTCTACACGCTCGTGCGCGAGATCCGGAAGGACAAGGAGTCGCGCGGCAAGAAGTACCGCAACCGGCACAAGATGGGCGGCCGGCGCACCATCAAGTGTGTGCTGCTCTAAATCTCCAACACAAGTCATGTTCGAGGATATCCTTGGGAGGAATACGGGTAAGACATGAAATTGCTAGGGGCGCTAGTGTCGC